>VWYP01017660.1:280227-386708 GCA_013400435.1 Pycnonotus jocosus | reverse complement strand
AAAAAAAAAAAAAAAGGGAAAACGACGATCACATGTGTTAAGGAAGAAAAACCTGCAGCTCTTGAAATATGTCCTTACTGCTTGATATTACAGTGCTTGGTCCAAAACTGCTCAGTCACAAATATTAGCACAGAGCATCAACTGAGTCAGCCCAGCAATGACACAGTGGAACACGCAGATTGGCAGCCCAGCACAGCTTTCAAGCCTTTGGATGGCAGGAAATTTTTAAGTTCAAATTCAAAAGTGTGTCATTCCAACCAGAGAAACTGAGTGCTACAGATTTTTTGTTATTTTGATTTTTTTTAATAAGTGGCAGATTTAATGAAATATGGAACAAAAATCCAAATCAGAACTCAGTTTTGAACTTTAAAACTAAACAGAGCAGGGAGGTGGATGATTCACAAGTTAGACCTTCAGAGAATAAAGAATTTCGAGGAATTGAGATGTATTTTCTCCAAAGGTTCAAATTATAATACCTCCTGGAGAAATCCAAGGCTCTACAGATGTCTGATTTAAGCTAGTAAACAAGCATTTTTTTTCCTAGCACCATAACCAAACGAGTATTACAGGAAAGACACTAACATTTTTTCTCCTTATGAAATGAGGATGGAAAAAAGTGCCTCAGCAGCTGGTGTCATTTTTGGGACTAGGAGCCAGTTCAAAAGCCCCATGGATCCACAGCAGCTCAGCAGGTCTGGTGAATTGGGGGTTATGATCTCACCAGTGATGTGAGGCAGCTGCAAAAATCAACCCTGATGCCAATATTTGCAAAGTTAACTGTGAACCTAGCCATTTGTGCTGCCAAATAACTACTCTATTCCATCTGTATCAAGTGCTCCTAGGGATGAGGATCATGTATTATATTCATTTAAAAGAGCTTTAAGAATACTCTGTTGGAATTAACTTTCAGTTGGCTTAACCTAGCACAAGGATTGAGGAGTCAGAAGGGATGGGAAAGTTTAGATTTCCTTACAGCACACAGTTATTTGGCTCTGACAAAGTAGCCTACTAGAACAATTCTCTACAACACACACTCTGTGGCATTACAGTGTTTCAAATTGTCAAAAATATATTTTTCTGGATGCTGGAAATAACCTTTCCATCTCCTCCAGCTTGCTGAGCAACACATGAATTACAACTAAGTGCTGTTTATTGGTCACATGGATATTGTACTACGTATTTCTTGAACAGTAGTAGCAGTAGTTCTGCATGTCTTCTTTAACATGCAGAACTACTGTTTTTGATATTTTCCTGGGAAATGGAAGAGCAGAAACCCAAAAAAAAAAACAAAAACAAACCCCAAATGAGCAGCATAAAAACACAGATGAAATCAAGTGTGAGAAGCAGACTTTAGTCAGCCGCAGATCCTCAAAATTACTTTGGTGACATTATTTCTCTCAATTTAATTTGAAGTTAAAGAGAAATAACAAAAAAATTTACAAATGATTAAAAAAAAGTTTAAAAACCCCATGTTGAGTGCTGACTCAAGTCATAAGCAAACTGTATAAAATCTCATGGATGTTTTGTAGGCAGCATACAATACACACAATGAGATGGACTTGAACATGCACCTCAGAAATAATTCAATCTCTATACTTCAAGGCTATTAAGAGCTATCCAGACAAGTGAAAAAACTCACCTCAGTTTATCACAGAAAATGTTGTCCACATTCCAGAGAAAAAATCCCATTAAAAATACAGTTAAAGACGTATAGCCTAGACCTCTAAGCCATGGATATACCCTAGAGAGAGAAATAATGCAAAGTTTAGTTCAGAATGCTTTAAGATACAGAAATATACTAATATATACTACACTAAATATATGTATCATAGAAACACAGAAATGCTGTTATATGTAAATAAAATTCTTTATCCATTAGGTTTTTTCCCCCAAAAGAAAAAAAAGCCACAAAACAACAACTTCAAATTTCATCCATTTAAAAATTGTATTTTACTTCTCCTCTCTCCTGATCTTATATTCCCTGAGCCTGTTCTTTTACGTCTATAGTTAAAATCATTTTCCTAAATACTGCACTCTCCAAGGAAAACCAAAAAGTGAGAAAACTAAAGTTGGCTAAAAGATACTAATTCTTCAGTCTCGTTTATAGTCTTTCATTAAAAAAAAAAAAAATAAAAAAAATCACTGTTACCAACTAGGGCTCTCTTTCCCAAAAGAAGAGGCTCTTTGCCAAGAGATGACATCCCTATTCTAGGGAATTTCCATAAATATGGTCTTTCAAAATTACTCTTTTGTGAATGTAGACCACCATGACCAACAACCAATCAAATGAATGGTGTTAAATCCTAGTACTTTTATGTTTATTTTTGAGTTGAATGCTACTGGGAATAGAAAAATGTAAATTTAATTTCGGCAGAAAAAAAATCTTCTTTAAGATGTGGAAAACCCACACAGAAGAATCAGATGCAAGAAATTGCATCATTAATAAATTTACTTTCCCTGTCATGGACCATGAAATTGTAAACTTCCTGCATGGAAGGCTCCTTTCCCACTAGTAAGACAAGTCCAAAAGCAAACCCAAATCCAACCCTGAACAGCTGCCATAAAATACTGTTCAAGTTATTTTTAAGCATTATGAGTGCAGAGTTGAGATTCTGGGTTAAAACACATTCCTGAGCTGCTTTTTCCTCCACTGTGTGTTACAGTACATTTCAGAGCTGTGAGCACTGGGAACCAAAATGTGCAAAACACAACAGGTAGCTTGCCCTGTGGAGGAAGCTCTAACCAGATACAAGCTGTACATATTCACAAATTGACTGCCAATATAAACTCGTAAAATTATTGCTTGTTTAGTCTAATAAATGTGTGGAGCATCATGCAGCACATGGCAAAGACTACACTGTAATATTACCCCCTCAGTGCTCCAGAGACATAAGCAAGACCATGACATGACAGAGCACTAAACAGTGTATTAAACATGCCGGTAATTAGATAATTATAGTTGGAATTGTTGAGGAATAAACAGTGGTGTTTTGTGAAGGAATCAACTGGCATCACTTATGAACAGGGAACATGCTTTGTGAACAGAGAATAATATTTGCCCAATAGTAATTTTGGGAAGGAAGCAGACCTAAGAAAGAGATGAAAAGTGGTGGGGGAACAGGCAGGAAAAGGAACAACTGGTGAGGATAGGATGAGGTAGTAGCCTGGAAGGAATAACATGCTGTTCTTTGGGATTTTCACTCTCATCTCAGAGTGACTTCAAGGCCCACATGAAGAAATATGAGTGACAGGAAGTAAAAAGAAACCAGCAGAAATCAGACTCACTATGTAAGCTGGAAGTGGCTTGGCCAAGTGCAAGGAATACTGATGGACATACAGAAATATGTTCTAGCAGTGCAGAGGAAATAAACCCAAAACTGTGCTTGGGGATGAATTTTAGAGAAAAGAAAGGGTACCTTCAGGTTGGCAGAGCTTCTCTAGCAGAACAAATTCAAAATTGGTAGTAGTTTAGTTAAAATTTAGACGTACTTTAAACCTACTTATCTTTCTATCCCAGCTTTCTACCCGGTTTGCATTATAACACCAACAGGGGAAATAAGTCTTTGTAGGGCCCTGTTGCAATGAAGTGATCAACCTAATTAAGAATATACACTCCAAGCCCTTAAAACTGAAGGGAAAAGTATGTGGAACTTCAGAGACAGATTCTGCTGGAGCAAAACAATGAATGATACTTTGGGAGGGAAGGTGATGATGTTATTGATAAAGACAGAAGACTATAAAATGCTTCAGAAATAATGAGAACGTGTAACTGTGTGGAATTTGCAGAAGTAGAAAAATAGCTGGCCCAAGAGTTTGTCTACATAGACAGAAAGAAATTTAATCTAAGAGACTAGAACTATGCTAAATCCTTGAGTAAGTACAAAATTAAAATGACTTCAATTTGATTAAATTTAGTTCCCCTTGGAGGTGAATTAATGTAATATCACTTAACATCTCTAGGCAAGGATTAAAATTTCCAGTCCATAGGTTTGAAAAGTGCCTTTAAATGGATGATTGTTTCTAAAGCTGCAACTTTCTATTTCACTATCAATTTTAAGATCTTTTTCCTTAACAAAAAGGTGTGTGAACATTTGCACTTGGTCTGTGGGAAATTCTCAGGGAAAGCCAAACCATGTGAACCAAAATGGCAGTTGGAAGGTGATTCAATGAATGTACTTGATCCTTGTGGGTCTCTTCCAACTCAGAATATTTGAGGATTTTACAATACTTCAAATTCACATTTTGTTAAATTCTTCCTTTTGTTCCTGAACAGGCACACGTGGAACTTGAAACAAAGTTTAACAAAAAGCACATTTAAAATGATGACTGAAGAAAGAGGTAAGTACTTTTCAGAAACAATCCCCAAATGCATGAGAACACCAAATATTCACAGGGGATAGACAGAAATGGGCAACCAGCTGAGCCCCTGAGAGCTAAAGGTATGTGTTTACTCCAATACTGATTAAATTCCATTTTCCTCCCTTTTACCTACCAAGTCTGTGCTCTGATGTTTCGAATTCTCAGTATCTCCTAGCACTTTTAATACCTTTTGTTTGTTGCAGTTTTAATTTCAATTTCTGTAACATTTTGCCTAACTTTATCCAATCAAAACTGTAGGAAAAACTATCATGTGTTATTATATTTTGAATACTTGAGCAGGGAAGAGGAAAGGAAATTACTACATAATGGTTCCACTCTGCAATCTTACCACTCTCCCAGTATTATCATTAAAGTTTGGATACTAGCAACAGGTTTCACACTACCCAGCAATATGAAGAAAAACTCAACTTCTGTTTAAATCCCAGGCTAACAGCTGAAGCCACCAGCAGAACACCTGACAGTAAACACTGACCATAAGGGTAGAAATCTCTGTTTAGTTTAATGTTGTCCCAGTGGCTTCAAAGAAGCGCAAGGTGACCACTCATTCCCTTTCAACCCAGGGGAGCCCAGGAGCTAACATTATGTACCTAGTTAAAGAAATTCTCCCATTGCCAGTGTCTCATGTAAAGCTGAAAAATAAAAGCCGCAAATGCTATGTTGGAACTTACAATGCTGAATTAAACAGTTACTTACCATAATACTATATAAACAGATCTTAGAACTATGATGGAAACTAGAGTTCCATACATGATCTGAAAATAGAAAAAAGAGTTAAATTCAGCAGTTGGGTTCAAGAGACTTATAAAGCACTACAGGAGTAAAATTTTTTTGATGTGTCTGTTGTTTTTCTAAAATGATTTTTATGTCTCAGAAAAACAGCACTCCTTCTAACTTCATCTCCAGAAAGCCTTCTGTTAAAGTTTCAAATAAAAGTATGATTATAAAGCATGTCCTTTATACAATTACAGGAAAAGAACCAATGTTCCACTGCTCTGAATCAGAAAGCAAACACTAGATGGCACTCAGAAAGCACGCTGAAATCAAAACGGCAACTAATCCCTACTATCTCTTCTCTCTCTACGCATTTTAACCCAGGATTGTACAAGCATCAGCTACAACTGTTTTTGAAAGCTGTATTTCTTTCACTGATACTTGATTAATATGTTTTCCTGAAAGCAAACACCTGAATAGACTATGTGTTATTCCCACCCTGAGCTTCACTATGGGGAAAAACTCTCCAGGAAGCATTTCAAACAACTATTACAGATTGTTTGGATTCAATCTAATTATATACTGGGAAGGCTGCACACTCTGAAAAGACCCACGAGCAAAATGTGACTCACTATAGGCTTGATGAATTTGAATGCAATTACCTGACTTATAAAAAGTCAAAGCAATCATTTATTTTTTGCCTCGTGATCTTTAAATCACTCTCCTTTTTTATTCACAAATTTAAAATCCACGTAACACCACCTCCAAGACGTACAGATTAAAGAAGAAAAAAACTGTGGCCAGTCATGCCTGAGAGTGATGCAGAAGTCACTGCAGCAGGGAGGATTTTTAGACACTGGTGACATTCAATTACTTTCTATATTTTTTATTCTGAACACTGGTTTCTTTCTGCCAAAAGGCAGTTTGTTCCAAGCAGCTGTGCCTTGCTCTTTTTGCCTCTCTCCAGTGGCCCACAAGCCTCCCAGTATTCTTTTTCCTTATTCACTGACTTAACTTTCTCATCTTGCTTCTAGTTAGCCACTATCTAATTCTGTCTTTGCTTTACATGGAACAGAAAAATTATAAACCTTTTCTGTCTACTTTAAAAAGCCACTAAACTCCACACAAAGAAGCGTGCTTACAAACCAGTGTCCTTACCATGTTCTATTGACCTCCTCATACCCCTCCTCCTTTTTGACTGTCTTTGGGACAGGAACTGCCTCTCACTCTGCTGTAACTGGGGCATTCAGATCATACTATCCTGTAAGCATGTCTAGTCATCTCACATAAAATAGGTTACCGTAACAATGCAAAGTGAAACCTGCCTTCCAGAAGTCCATAAAGGCAAATTTGTGAACTCCTTTTAGCTTTAAGGATGAGGTTAGTAGCACACACTATTATCAGTGCACGTAGACAGAACAAGACAGACAACAGAGCCCTTATGTTTGACAACAGGTAAAAGTAAGCTTCAACACTCACTATTCAAAGTCAGTCAGCACAGCAGCTCTTCATTTGCATTCAGAACAAGATTAAAGAACTCCAGTAAATAAACTACTACTACTGTGTGTTCTGCTCGGTAGAGCTAAACAAAGCAAAACTATTTGAAAGGCTAATTGGTTCTGGCTTGTAATTTATACAAAGCTGTTAATTCCAGTCCCCTTGTTGGGGTACAGCACTTAAACCAGAAAAAGAAAACCAACAAAAACTGCTAGACACAGCCTGAGTATCAAAGTGCTTATCAGTCCCAAGCTAAGGGTAGGAAGAGGAGTGCTCAGGTGTGCTAGGTGCTGCCTGCTGGTACAATTCTTCATTGCTGACATTTCTCCTAAAAAGATCCCGCCACATAAGTATGTTATCAGCCTCATTTAAAACAGCCCTTTTCATTTTTTTTTCTAATCAAATCCAGTAATTTATTCTAAGAGAGGGACAGTACAGAAGAAGATACTCATTGAAAGGCTCCTCCAGAATCCAAATTACAGTTTGATTTGCTGATCTCTTTCTTTGCTGATCTTCTCCTTATTAAAACTTCCACCGCTAAAATACTTCTTTGCAATAGAGACATGGGAAAAACCTATCCATTAAGAGCAACTTCAGTAATACAAATTAGGGATTGTGACCACCTTTATGCTTGTACTCAGATTGCTTTTGGATTCTTTGTACAGGGAGTTCAATACTATCAGACTATGCCTAGAGAAACAGATTTTACAGGCAGCCCAAAGCCCAGGTAAAATGCTACCTTTTTCAGCAGTTACTAAAAGCAGGAAAGAGCAAAAGCTAAGAAAAGCTTTCTTTGCAGAGTCTTCAGTTTGGCATTTCCTAGTGAATCAATGACTTGCAGAAGAGGACAGTATCAATGGAGAGAGGAAGGAAAAAATAAAAAAAAGAACCTTGCAGTGACTGAAGAAAAATATGTCCATAGTTGACACTTCAATTTCTTGCCTTTTCCGCTTCCCCATCCAAACAGGTTGTTAGCAGTAAAACACATTTGTGTTTAAAAGCCTGTGAAAGACTGGAACAACAAACTGTTCTGCTCTGCATGCTCCAATTCTCCTTGCTGAAGGTGAGCACCCAGGAGGTGCTGCTGTGATATACAGAGAATAGCTGCACGCATCCCTGAGATGTTTCTTACTAGAGGGCTACACACCAAGCTGCACAACTTAGTTCAGATGTCAGGCAGCAGTGCTTACTTTATCTCCTTTACCATCTTTGGCTTTACTATTTTTATCAGGGTAAAACTTTATTAGGTATTACCCATCCAGCCAAGGAAGGACAAAGTACAGTATTATTTTAAAAAAGAAAAATCTGCCTTATTCAAGTTAACTCAAATTTTTCCATTCCTTTGTCCTCCTTTTCTTTAACTAACACATCATTTAAGTGACAGATGACAACCCAAGCAAGTCTTCTGCTGTTTTGTCTCACACTGCCTTTAAATTGTAAGCCAAAGAACATCACTGTACTGCAATTGAAGCAAAAGGAAAGATCAGAATCTCCATGTTCTGTTGCCACTAGACAGTTCCTTCTTTTGCTGCTTCAGATGCAAATAAAGCTGTGCATACTTCAGCTTTGTAGGTATCCTTGCAATTGGGGGAAAAACCCAAAGTCTGATGAATACACAGTGGATTACCTCATAAGAGGGCCAAATACAAAGAACTTCCTAACTCAAAAATGGGAAATAACCCCAGGGGCTACTTCAGGGCTCAATGTCTGGCAGCATTTTTAATGTGGAGGCAATTAAGCAAATCATACATAAATTCACTGATGTAAGTCAGAAGTTGCCCCCCTCCACACTGAGAGGGGCAGCATACAAAACTGGTTCTTCATCTACCCTTCTAGTACAGAAAGCAGCAAAAGCCTGCTATTTCCACTTCTGTTTCCTCTGCTCCTGGCCTTCTACCCATCCTTGGTTAATAAAGTCAATTTATCGGCCTCAAATATTAGTATACACATTGGACATACACTGAGAGATTTTGGGTTCTTAGCAACCAGCTTATCTAATACCCCAACCAGGCATCAAAAGATAGTTACTAAAGTACTTGAATGTGGAAACTGTATTTGCAATTTGCAACAAAGAAAACTGAGTTCTACATGGGTTTGAATTTCTGGAGAAGAAATCTGAGCTGAGAGAAAAAGGAAGGACAACCCCAAGATGACACTGAAACACCAAGTAACTTGGCACGGTTACAGCAGTGTAGTACCACAGGCTGCCTTGACAGCTCCCGAATGAACTAACTCAGATTCATTGGGTTTGGTCCTGTTTAGATGCACATACGTGATGGCAAAAGGACACACAAGTCACTGCTCCTGTAGAGCTTCTGGGGCACTGTCTGCCATAGAAAGTCAAGCTTCCCCTCCAATGGACTTGTAGAGCTGAACCTTTGGAGAGTCAGAATATTCTTCCTCATTCCCTAAGCTACTGTGCAGGTAGAAGCACCAGCCACAATGAAAGCTGTACTTGCTTGCAAAGACATCCCCAAATGAGCTGTGTAAGAGTGAAATGTCACTCAAGGTAGTTTTATACGTGCTCACCAGCAGGACAATGGCAGAACAGAAAAAGCTCTGTGGTAAAGATATGCCTGAAAAGGTCTTTTGAACAGGATACTGGAGAACCTGAATGTACAGAAAGTAAGAACATATTCCACTAAAAGACACAATATATTAGCCACAGCCTACAATTAATTATTGCCTTAGCAGCAGGAGGGATCTGGAGAGCTGTAAGATATCCAGGGGGTCCACACAGATCCCCCAAAATGGTGGATCCTGCAAGTCTGAACAGGTTGTGCCTGGACATAACACATTCTTCATGCAGTTTCAGTCTCCCTTATGTACTTCTATATATACATTTCATCTTGATTTCAGTTTCTTCTTGGCATTTATATATTTAAAACACACCTAGAGGAAAAAAATCTAACTTTTTTATTACGGCAAATTGAATACCTTTTCCTGCCATCCTTACTCAAAGTAACCTGAAGAAGTAAATCCAATACTTGTATTTTATGTCTATCAAAAGTAAAAACAAAATAAAAAAAAAATTTCCTGATCATGTTGTTATGCTGTAAACGGTGAACACATCTAGGCACTCCCTCCCCTCCTTTAGTGGTCTATGAACAGTTTAGAACAAGACTAGTTTGTATTTGTCCATCAGTGCATCTCTTCCATTTTGAATCAGTCTCATCCTTGTCCTCAGGGTCTCTCAGTTATCTCTTAATTTCCTCCCCAATACTCAGTGATAATTCTGAACTTCCTATCATCACAAATACCAGAAGTACACTCTTCTTTTTCCTGCTGTGGGTTGTTAGAAAGGAAACGAACCAAACAAAACAGTCCCACTACTGATTCCAAGAAAATTCCGTCTTTTTCATAATCTCCTTTAGTCATTTTTCACTAGTCACTATCTTACCCTATTTGTAACTCTCCTACTGGTCTGCTTCTCCAGCTGGCTTGGTTTCTCATGGGACACCACAAGAACATTCTAGAATGCCTATTATTCACATTACATTTCCTAATGTAGAAGAAACAGCTATTTAATCTAATTTTCCATTAACCTTTTAATTATTTGTTTGCTAAAATTTGCCTCAAACTGTCACAACAGATGATTATGCAAATAAAACAGGTTTTAAGAATTATTTCACTATTCACATAGCTTGGCCCACTAGCTGAACGAGATTTTTTATCACTACAAGTGATTAGATATGGAATGCAGCAAGCAGACAAATCAGGATGGAACACGTTGCTTTGTATGTGACAACTTCCTAGGCTTCATCGTATTGGGAAGAAGGCTGTCTGTAAGAGTTGAGTTGAAATTTTAACTTCCAGAGTTAACTACTTCTACTTCCAGGGCTGTCTCTGTATGTCTGTGGATCACTTCACACTAGCAGCCATTCTGCCCCTGCCTTTCCTTGTATACATGTGGTAAACAGGGATGAACAACTAATCTGATTTAGAATTAATTCCAAGGAGAGTTTCAACCTGTTGAGTTCCCCAATCAAATTCACATCAGAAAATGAATTTGTGTGCCAGATGGAAAAGAGAGGAGAGGCACAGCTGTTTACTGTGACAATGATGCTGGCTTAAAAACAACCAGGCAGCTGGGATGCAGGGTTGTTATGCATTAGGACTAATAGTGCTCTAGCCTGAGAGATTTGAACATAAACAAGACAATATATGCCTGTAAAGACCATTAATATATTTAATTTAATTGATGAGGTGGCAAAAAATACTCAGTTGTCAAGCAGGAATTGTTTTTTGCCTTCTAATGATGTGCTGCCTCCCAATGCCCAAAACATGCATCTCATCCCTCCTACAGTTGAAGCACTAAAACCTTTAAAGGTCTCCCTTAATATGTGGATGCAAAAAAAGAAGTTGGTCTCTGTTGCCACTGTGCCATGGATAACAAACTGAAATTACCTTTTTGCCCTGCTGGCAGCCAGCAATTTATGAGCCTAAATTGGAAAGACAAGTAGAAAGTAATTTGGGGAAAAATGAGGCTTGGATCCTAGTTGCTAAATATAATAGGAACCTTTTTTCCATTCTTCCTGGCCTCCTTCCAGAGAGAAAAAAACCCACAATCCATACTGAAACAATGAACAATAAAAAGTTATCCAAGTAGCTTTTCCTCTTTTCGCAAGGCTGACAACTTAAAATGATCACAGACAAACACCTACAGGAACCAAATGCTGCTTTATCTCCTGATGCTGCTTTCTAACCCAGTTAGAAAGATTGTGATTTAAACTATGATTGTATGAACATATTTAATTTTACTTCAAGTCTAAGTGACCTATTCAGTTTGAAAATGCTTACAGAAATTATTTAACTTTTTTTTTTTTTTTTAATGCACTCTAAAATAATGTACAGGTATTAAGAAAATAACCTTGCTTAGCTGTGCAGTCAGGGAAATACTTCCTCAGGATTTACAACATATTTGGCAAAGGCTGTGAAAAAATGAATATAGTACTTGAACATTTGGAATGTGGCCATAACTGTATGTTCTCCATAAAAACCAATTTGCAAAGAATTGTTGTAAAAAGTCCAACACTTTTATGGGATCCAAATATTTTCTACATTGACTCCTCATGTATAAATTATAACAGGGAATTCATATTCTGAACCTAAGAGAAACCAGATGCAGAAAATTCAAGGTCTGGGACAACAGTTTAAAGTTTCCCTACATCCCTCTTTCCCAGAAGTTATAATATCTGTTTTTCCTTTTTGTGACATGGGGCAATACCTATGCCAATGCATCAAACTGGACTATAGTGAAGCTGTGATGTATTTATCACAATAAATGTACCTTGGGGAAATAATTGATTAAAGAGATAAAGGTTCTGGATAAATAGTAAATTTTCCCACTGTTGTTAACAAAACTACTCTAAATCACTTAATTCAAAACCAGTTATGATGATCTCAGTAAAAGCACCAGAAATTGTCACTTTCATCTCAGCCAGTATCTTTCTTCTGGAAATTTAAGTAGGGAAGAAAAAAAAAAGATTTAATTAATATCACCAAAAACCCCCACACTGCAATTTTCTCTTTTATCTACAGGTAGGATAACAATTCATGTTTCTAAGGGAGATTATTTGGAGCAGCTAAAGATTTATTCTCTTGATCAACGCTTCAGTAATCCACCAACAGGAGCCACATATCATTTTTACAACTGCTGATGCAGCAGGCACATTTTGACAAGCAGTGGCACTACCAATTTCAAAAATTAAGGCTTTAAAGCTCTGTCCTGCAAAGAGCTCAGTGCTTTTTGCTTGGCAATTTTTCAGCTGTTATCCCTAATCAAAAAAATCATAAATGAGGCAAAACTACCCACGGCATACAGAAATGAGCATTATTTCTAACCTCCTGTGAAGAGGTAAGTGATGCAAGGTCTATCCCCACAGGCAGGGGATGCATATTAATATTCTTGGGCTGCTACAAAAGCAGTCTGTACCAAACATGCCATTAAGCCTGTACAAAGCAGTCTGCTACATAACCCTAGAAGGCATTCTGTGCTTAAAGTCATCTTGAATTTCCACAAAGTAGAACTGAGTAGTTAAAAAACCCAAGCAGAGAGAAGAACGTGGTGCTAAGTCAATCAAGCCATCTGATGATGTAAGGTCACAGTTTCAAAGCAGCTGCTAATGGAAAGCAGCAAAGACTCATTTAGCTGTTCCTCTCTCCCACACCTTAGGGTCACTTCATTACACTTGCCACTGATGAAAACCATGGGAAATATTAGGTCAAAAGCTAAACCACAACACACATTGAAGCATTCTAGTTTTTCAGGTCACTAAGTAAGAGGATGGTGACATGACAGGCAGCAATACTGCTTAAAGAAAAAGCAAATGGCAAATTACGCTTCCCTTCCATCTTTCTTGTAGCAGTAAAAATACTGTAACACATTCCATTAAAACAGCATACTTAAAAACCAAAATTAGCTCTTCCAACACAGCAAGATTTACCTGATGGAATACAGGCTCTTTCAAATCTAGGTAAACCTGGAAAGATTAAAAAAAAAGAAATAATTTGCAACAGAACCATCATAATATTATTCATCTAAATATTGCCAAGGCTTCTTCTGTTAGAATCAAGCCATGAGTACCTACTCATGCACCATTAAAGTTGATCAAACATTTGAAGTTTCCCCTGGCAGAACCTAAGGTTTTAACTGGAGAATTATTTTAAACTAAGAAGCACAAATAGAAACATTAACATCTAACATAAGGCTTCTAATTTGGTAGAGTTGAATGCATAAAAAAACAATTAAGATGCTGAAGTTACCAGATGTTCTTGATACGCATTGAACAAAGAAAACATACTCAACTTTGATTTGCTATTATTGTTTTTGACAATAATTTAACATTTCAATTCATTTTACAAAAAGCTAGTAGCTCTTCCTATTCATAACACAGTTAATTTAATTTATGCTTTTGGAAAAGGAAGGGCACTAGACCTTAGGCATAATCTGCCAGAAGTGTAAAAAAATTTAGGAGAAAGAGAAGAGGCAAGTATTTTGGCAGCTGAAGATGACTTTTAATAATACTTTAATTTTTAAAGACATGATTATCAATAAAAATTACATAGGAAATTCCATCTGTGGTTGACAGCCAGCATGAAACTGAATTTATTCATAAAGGAAGAACACTCCACTGACAAAGGCAGTAAAGTTAGCTGTGACACAAAAAAAAAATTAGAAGCATTCCAACTAACAGCTAAGTTCTTCTCTTATTCTACTTTTTTTAAAACACCAGTCTACATCCTGGACTGGGTATCACAGTTCACTTTTTTGCAGTCAAACAGAATGATTTTTATTCCTACAGATGAATTAAAGTGAGAGAAAATGAGGAACACAGCTTATCCAAGGTCTCATATCAAGTCAATGACAACTGGTTTTCTCACATTCCTATTCCAGCAACTGGATTATTGCTTTTCTTCCTGGTTTATTCTATACAGTGGTGTAGATAGAAAGGTTTCAGGTTTCTCTAGCCAGCAACATAATTTTCCCAACAAAAGAATAATTTGTCTTTCTTGACTGGAAGTGACAGAGATTTAGTATTGCCTCTATAACTGTCAGAAAAACTGCCAACCTAAGGGTGAAAATGCTGTATTAGAAGAAGTTACTTACTATGCTGACTACGACGCTGTATGTTATTAACAAGAAAAGCAGTGCATAATTGACTGTATTCTTGTACTTGAAACATTCATACCTGGAAGAGAGGATAAAGGAGAGAGGTAACATTCACCACTTACCTATAATGGATGCAATTTCCAAGGTATAATATTAAAAAAAATCGTGAAAAAATGGATCCAAATTAGTCTTAGGCCCCTCAAGAAATTCTAACTCCTTCAATTAAGATGCATTATTTTAAGAAAAAAATTTACACTCTTAACAATAAATTTTTTTTTTAATCCAAGGCAAAAAAAACTCTAACAGGAATAAGCTCAAGCATATGCCAAGAAGTAACCCACTCTACGAAAAGAGTTTGTGAAGCAGAAGTGTTTTCAGAAGGTGCTTACAGAGTGATAATGGATGGCAAATTATAAATTAGTTTAAAATGCAACACAGCTGTCAAAAACATTACTGAGCAGTGTAGGAAAAGGACTGCCTTACAAAACTCAGATCTGTTAAAAATGTAGATTGTTTATGGCTTCACTACAGTTGCAGTGCAGCAAATTTGCTAGATTGGGTACTGGTAGAAGTGGAAAGTAAAAGCACCTTGACTGCCCCAAGTATGTAAAACAACCAATTAAAATTACCTTCACAATCTCTACATTTCACCTCAGTCTTAGCTGTGATGTAGATACACACATGCCAGACTGTATCTCCATCAGAAAAAAGGTCCAAAAAAATCCAACAAAAATGAATTTTGAGAAGCCCATTATCATCAGGGCTGGAGGAAGTTAACTATATAATTCCAAGTTACATCTGTCTAGTTCCTTTGTTTATAAACTTGGAGAAATAGACACCATCATGAATCGACAAAAGGAAATAAAATCCCATTTGGGAAACAAAAAGACTAAACACATTGCAAAATGGCTTGCTGAAGTAATTATACAGCTTGAGAATCAGCAGGCCTGAATGATGTATAAGGGAATGTCCTGTGCACAACCACCTGCAACCTACCTTCAAGCAAACCAAAACAATTATTAAAAGCCTCCTAAACTACACATTAGCTCATTTTTTTGAGCATTTTAATTGCTACCAGACATACATACACAGAATCTTATTGTAGCTATAAATGCAGTAACAGACTTCAATGCTTTTGAAGATAATAAAGTAATCACTGCACTAAAAGGAAAAAAAAATTCAGATAGATTTTTATAGCCATTTCTCATCCTTTTTTCCCAATCACATTCAAATCAGAAAAATATAACAGCAATTTCAAGGAGATAGAGAGCTACAATGGAAATATTTCCACTAAAAGAGGCATTATGATTCTGGTCCTGAGTTTGTACAAATCACACTAATGTATGAGTCACAAACTGAGGGCAATTTCCATAGATAGTGGTTTAGTCCTAAAGCATCCCATCTCCATTGCAAGCTACCAGTAATCTTCAGCAAGACATCACAATTCTCTACAGCTGAATATTTGATATGTTCAAAAGCAAAAAGATGCATTTTTTTTCTCTTTGTCTGCAAAAAGTTGATTTATCATTTGGATGTGCCAAGTGACAGAACAAATCATATTAAATCCAAACCTTGCAGCAACAGGCAAGAAAAAGCCAACTCAGTGTATCTTTACAGTTGTCAAATGCTACATTGCTCCCAAAATTAAATGGGAGAACACATCCTGGCATCGCATTAAGCTGTCATGCATGTTCCAAGACACTCTCCCCAATATGCATTCAACTCCTCATAAAATCTTGTCCCTTTAATTTTCCAGATGAGTGAAAAGCAGGTTTAGCTGGAAACCTGAAATTTGCATTTCGAGCCAGACTACATCACAGAAATCCAGCACCAATAAATTATAATGTTGCTAATTTTGTAGGCATTACTGAAGTTGATTTTATTATGTCTGCTGTTTTTATACAAGTAGTGCTGAGCTCTGATTGTATACCACACTAAGTCTGTAATGAGCGGGCTTTTTTTCCCTTCTTAAAAAAAACACTGGTAAAATATGTCTAAATTAGCAAAAACTAGGACTAAAGCCAGCGTGGTACTTTAATATCATAATGCTGTACAAAAACAGGTCTCATTGAAAGCAGTAGAAGCTTTCCTCTCTATATATATGCTAAATTTGGCTTCAGAGACTCTATATTTCAAAAGTTAACATTTCATAAATATTCAAGGAAAAAAATTAACAAATACTTACAGGCAGTAGACAAACACACAGCAACTGTATATCATTGGCAGTTCGTCCAACAGCTATAAAAAGCAAAGACATCAAAACATGAAAGTTGCTTTTAACTCACAAGCTTGTCTAAGTTAATTAAGGAGAGGTAAATCTTAAGTAAACAGGAGCTTTTAAGTCATTTGGATATCCGTCTTTTTGACTGTACTCTAACACGTAGCACTGTCAAACCCTGTTCAGCTACCGCAGCTGCTGCATTTAAAAGCTTATTACTCTGAATCTTTTGAATATTGTGCTTCATAAACGCCCACGCCTTCAAAGAATCCTGACATTTTTGCTGCTCATACCTCTTGAAATATTTGTAGGAATTAGTTCTGTAAAGCCAGGCTGAAGAAGACTTCCCATCTATGGCCTTACAGTCAGTAGTATCTTCTTACTTGACAGAGAAATTGAAACTTAATTTTTCCATAGCATAAAGTACATTTTTAGCCTATTGGGATGGGCAATATGCCTGCATGTTTACTTCCTAATTTTAGAATTTTCTTATGTTGTTTTAATTCAGAGACAGGGTTTTTTGTTTGTTTGATGTGGGGTTCTTGTGGGCTGTTTTGTTGGGGTTTTCCCCCAGAAATTATGGCTGCAGATGTTTTATTGTCTTAAATAACTGTTATACTTTAGAAGAAGACTGGTATGTTACAGCTAAAACAGTTACTTTTCCAGGAACTTGCCACCTTAATAGAATAGAATTAAAGTTGCAATCACAAGAGAGTTGATTTCTTAATAGCAGGTACACTCAAAAGTGCCATTTAACATTAGCAGGAAAAAGAATCATAGCATCATTTTCTTGTAAAACTTCTCATCAAAGAACTTTCATGAATTTCTGCTTATAAATATGCAGTTAAACTTACCTCCTCTTGAGGACTGAAAATCATGAAAATGAAAAAGGATACAAATGGATCAATGAAGATCCACAAACCCTGATTTCTAATATGTTAAGCAAACATTAATAGTAAGGACTTTTAGAAATTTTACAACTTGACTTTTAAGAAAAACAAGAACTAGATGCAAAAAAGATTTTGATCTTTTTCCATCATCATTCAAAGTTCTTGAGGATTGTGCCTGTAAAGAAATTGCTTTCCTACTAATGCAATAGGATACTTAACAAGTTCATAACCGTGTTATTCTAAACAATGAGACTTGTTAAGAGCAGCAAGCAGCTTGTAACCCTTTTATAAAGCCAGCCTGCACAGTCAAAACCCTCATTTTAGCTTTGAAATTTCCTATTGTGGAAGGAGAGACACGTATTATCTTGAGTGAGAAGTATTAGCTTGTTGTGATTTTGGTCATATAAAGCTCAGAAACTTTCACAGGAGTGCTAAACAGCTCTGCTGCCCAGCTGCCACTGATAGGGTAGATGTTGCTTCTTCCCCCACGCTGCCACTGGTTCTCTGCAGTGCAGAGATCAGACTGATCTGAGTTACAGGGAGCCAGTGCAGGTGCTGAGCCAGCACACAACCAGCCTTGCAGAGCAAGGTTTAAATGCCAGGATCTGCACATTACAGGGTCAGGGACCACAACAGGCAGCACACAGACAGTATTGGTAGCAGCTGAAGCTAACAGGCATGTTTGGTGGCACTTAGCCATCACAGTAGTTTATCTTTGCTGAGATACCTTAGAGGGAACAAAACAGAAGCAATAGCTCAATTCAGTTTTATAGTAACTGTATTTTACAAATTCAGAGACGTGCTTTTCCAAGTCTGATAGGAATTAGCTACAGGATTAATTCACGTGGCTGTTAAAGAGTGTGAGTCATTTCACACCTCATAAAAGGAAAAGGTGGGGGAAGAATAAGAAGTACAATACAGGAAAATTTTTCAAATTTGGACAAGTGATTACACTCTTAAGTTCATATGCTGGCAGCATCTCAGGGACATTACAGTAGCAACAAAGAGCCTCTCAAAAGATCTTAACTAGAATTTGCACACAGAAGACAATGACTTCTGTATCCAAAGGAATGAATGCTTCTAGGAGTACTTTTCAAAGGCATGCCTGGACAATGAAGAACTATGGGAAGAAGGGAACTCAGGGAACTGATTTCGCTGGCTAAATAAGCATTTTGTGCATTCTTCAAGAATCCAATCAAGCAGATTCCCATAAAAATAACAGAAAAAGGGGTGATCTACTCAGAAATATTCTAAACAACAGCTTTCAAGAACAGAAGCTTTCACATTTTTCTTAATCAAGCAAATTGAATACATCATTTACAGTATTAATATTGCAAAACAAATGTAAAAAAAAAAGTCTCCTTGAAATAGCTATGCTGATTTTCAAGCATAAGAGAGGAAGTGAATGAGGAAAGTTTATTTACTGTTTGAACTGTTTCCTCCATGGTGATCAGTAAGCAAACAATTGGAATAATTATGGACCACTTGTGGATTTCACTTGGCTGCCAAAATAAATGTACTTTCTCTGCCTCACACGAAGCCTTTTACATCAGTTGACAAGATTATGCAAGACATTCCTGCTTCCCTCTCTTCTGCACTCTACTTACCACAGTTCATAGGCCCCTTAGTTCTGATGCAACACCACAACTATTGGGCAAGTAGCAGCAAAGTGACTTGGATTAAAATAAAGCCTCTACACACACACACACAACCTCCAACAACAACTGAAAAATAACCCCAACCAAAACCAAGAAATACCCCCCAAAACCCCCACCCAAAATGGAACAAAACCCCACAGTTTCCTCCTCCATAAAAAGTTTTAAGTCTGGATCATTTTAATGATCATGATTTCAGGGTGCCCTTGCTCACCTCTGCATCAGTGTGAGAAAGAGGATTTGAAATACTGACCATGACAGGAACAAGTAGCTGAGGGAAGCAGTAAGAAAAAGGTGGAAATTCATGGCAGTTTCACCACCTAATACAGGCAAAGGCACCCTAACTTGGGAGGGAGTGGTGAAATGGCTCTACAAACCACCTTTTTCATCCAAGAAAACCACCAAATATTCTTGCATGGTGACAACAGTATGTTCTGTGGAGGCTGACAGTCTCCACCACAGGCCAGAAGTACAACCAGAGCACTATGGAGGCAAACATCAAACAATCAGCAATATGTAGATCCCGCTGTGATCAGCAGAAATGCAAGACTCAATTGAGCTGCCACAGCAGAGTTGCCTAATGCCACCTGAGATGCTCTGTCACCTCCAAAACACCCATCCAAGACTGGCAGTTGTGATGGGAGTCTAGGAAACCTGCACCTCTGTGGGATGGAAGCTGGAAGATTGAGAGAACACTCGCAGAGTCTAAAACAACACTAAACATCTCTGTTTAGACAAATGAATCTTTTTTAAGCAAAGGTTGCCAGTGGAGTCTGGAGAATGATTCAGCCCAGCCAACTGCCTCTTTCCACTCCACTGATTTAACTATATTTCCTGGACTGTGGTGGGAACAAAGACTTCCAGCACAGATTTTTAAATGTAGGTTTCTTAATTTTGAACAAAATCCCACTTTACCCTGACTTCATTTCAAAGATGCATTTCCTTAATCTTTGCAGACCAAAAAGAGGACAACAGGACAAGAATTCCTGTGTCCCTTTAGAAAACAGGAAATACCAGGACAATCCCTATGTCCTGTGACTTGTTATAGAATGCTGTCTACTCAAAAATAAGAGAGAAGATGACTCAATTACCACTACTCAGAACATACTGATTTCATTATTAATGCTACAGGTACATCTAGATAAAAAATTAGAAACATAGAAAATGTAGAAACAAAGATGAGAAAAGTTACAAGAAATAGCAGTAACTCTACTTTATACTGCTTGCTATTATGCCGAAGACGTGGGAATTTTAAAATAACATCTTGCATAAAAAGATAACATGATTTCCTAAAGGATAAAGTGTCCTCTACCAACATAAGCAATTGATGATAGCTCTTATTTTAGATGCAAGTATATATTTCTGTATATAATCAGTGGAAAATACCTATTGAAACAAGACCCGCACTACTGCCTTGTTGAGAGCGGGAGTCATGTACAATGACACTTAAGGCAGATTAACTCATTTCACACAAGTTTCATCTAGCCAAGAAATGGCAATATGACTGTACAGCGAGATACACACAGAATATGATTCACAGCTATTTATCAGTACTCACTTGCATTTCATACTTCAGGGTCATGTGGAAGCACCAAGATCCCAATCCCACAGCTGCAAACAAATCAAAACTATCATCAGCATAATAGTACACAGGTAAAATTTTCAGGTACTGTAACTTAAATGCATGAAATGCATGCTTAACACTGAAAAAGAAATTAGAATATCAGCATTCCACTGCAAGGACAAACTCCAATTTTTCCACAGCCTTCTACTTTATATATTAGTCACCACAGAAATCCCTGAATCTAGGGGCTTCGGGTGTGAGTGTCCTCTTTACCTCCTCTCAATACTGTATCCTATGAGCTGGGTGTAATCTCAAAGAGGAGAGGAGCAGAGGGAACCCAGAATGAATAGAGTATTATATATTAATTTGTCTTTTTCCTTTTATTTTTTAAAAAAAATTTAAAATAAATTAAAATTTCTCTGTTCCAACCCTTCTATAGGGCAAAGCATCATTCAATAAATGGTACTCCTGGAAGCCTCTCAATATTTCTGCTTACTGTCCAGTTTTAAAACATGTATTTTACCAAAAGCTTTTTGTTGTCTCTGTAAAACATGGTGCTAATAATACCAAGGTCTGGGGTTTGATACGCACAGGGGCCATTCATTTAAGAGCTAGACTCAATGATTCTTGTGGCTCCCTTCCAACTCAAGACTATTCTGTGATTCAAAAGCAGAAGTGAATTGCTACTAGAAGTCAGAACTAGAAATTCAAGGTAAACAAACCAATCAGACAGAGAACGGATTTGTTTTGTGGAATGAGATCACCATTTCCAGGCCTTCTCTATAGAAAGATGAGCTTCTAAGAAATGATTTCTATTTATTTGAAATACTTTCTTTGCACATTCTGAATTTACTTCTGAAATTACTTCTATTACTTTTTGCCTATACAGTTTTTTCAGTAAGGTGTGAATAATGCTACATCGAAGTTGGATTTCTCTGTTTAGAGCAAAGCTGGTACAGTATGTAATGCATCATTCATTACTTTGAAATATTATCAGTAAAACACTCATTAAGCACCAACTCAGCTGTATTTTGCAGGAACAAGTACAGTAATGCAATGTCTTGTCTTCCTTCAAGAAATTATGTTTTACCTCAGACTGTAGTTTCAGAGAAAGCCAGGTAATCTGCACTCAAGCCTTGATCACTGAGTAGTGCTGCCATATTTTGTGGCTAGAGTATCCCCTTGCCTACACACACCAGTCAAGTTTCACTGATGCATAAACAAGAATTCTATCTCTGTGCACTCTGTAAAAGATTGCCAAGACAGTCAAGAGACATGTCTAGAGATGCTTCCTTAGGTGTTATTAACTAGAACTGTGATTATTACACTTACTCAATGAAATTAAATACCTAAGCAGGTAGCTTTACTGAAATGCAAAACTGTAATTCAGCAACATTTCACAATGTATTACCAAACACTTCAATGATATTTCTCTGGGAAAATTAAGCACAGCTCCTACCAGAAAATTATCAACCACACGCACTTCTGTAAACTCCGATTACATTGGTTTGCTTTTGAAAAATCTTTCCAAATGATAAGCAACAACTGCTTTCACCATCATTGAGATTCTAATGAGAAATTCTCATAGCCATTTTTCTATGTATACAGAATATATGACAACTGTTCATTCTGGAGGAAAAAAACCATTAAGATCATCATTAAAACAGTGGCATCCATTATCCTGGCTGTCACAGAATACAAACTCTTACAATTTGTAACAAATGTCATTACATGAGAAATTTCAACAGATTTTAAATTAACAAAATATGTTGCAGGGGCTTTCTTGTTTGTTTTTGTTAGTGTTATTTGGGTTAATAAATCTCAACAATCAGCAGCTGAACTCCTTCTTTTCCTCCTTTATGATAAGAAGCAATTAATTCTAGATTAATTTTTCTTCTTCAGTCTTTGGAAAAATCAAGAATGCTGCAGATATTAGTGTTTGAAGTAATTAATCCCATTACTATAGTTAATTTCCACAGTTAAAATGAATAGAACCCTTCCTCCTTCTGTGCAATAATCACATCTGGAGTTTCTCTGATTACGAAATTTTACTATGCATTGTAGAACAATGTTTTATCTATAGTATCTATATAAATAAATATCTGGAAGAAAAGCTTACAGGGACAGATCTTATGGTTCCAGGCTTGAGACATTTCTAAGAAATATTTACTTCACAAAAACCATCTGCAATGAGACATTCTGCCAGCTTTGTACTTCTCAAAATATGAGTGATCATGATCACTACAATGACACAAGTTTTCAAGAGAAGCAACTCTCCCATACAGGCACTGACACACTGAATGATAAATTTGTTCCTTACTTTGTAAGCAGAGGTTAGTTTTCACATTTTAGGTGTTTCCTTTTGCAAAGGAGCTTAACTCACTAAAAGCTGCATATTGGTTGGGAAGCTTTAACACCATCTGAAGCAGTAAGTACCATTTCCTCTCAACTACTGTAACTCACTTTTCATAAATACTGCAAGTCACTTGGCATTTTTACATCAATGAACTTCCCAGGTTACAGGGGATATATATATATATAAATTGTGGACTAAGCACAGAATACACATTAAGTCACAATATCATGAGATCAAAATGGCACTTCAGAAGACTAGAAATGCAAAGTCAGGGTTGCTGCTCCATGTAGACTAACAGGGTCTTTTTCTGTACTGCAGCAAACACCCTGTGTGGTTACTGCCAGAGGATAAAACAGTGGTGTTATGATGATGTAAAAATAATGCATCTAAAACTTTACTTCATACACGTACTGCCAAAAAACTTAAGGGCAATACCTATGGCTAGAAATAATCTAATAGTATACAAAAGATCCAGCTCTATATATGAACCCTATAAACCTCCAGGATTTGAAGCCTAGAGGGATTTTTTCAATAGTTTTAGGAAGCATCAGACACATCACATAATCAGTGATAATTCAGTTTGATGTAACTATCCACGAGCACTCAATGTTTTCATTTTGAGTCTAAATAATCTACAGAAGAAGCTATTTATTAGGATTTCACAGATGCAAACACCTTTATTTAGGTATCTACATATGAAATAGGCATCAAAGCTTCCACTTAGAGAATGTAATTATTAAGAGTAATGAAGCTGGCCAAACAAATATTTTAGAACAAGTCAAATGATTCTCCTGGCTTTACTGACTGCACATGTAGACACATATGTTTAGGTGTTTAAAGATGAACCTGAATTCCATTTTATTTTTTTGCAATGATAGAACTTAATTAAAGATAAACAACAACAACAACACACTGCATCATTAAAAGTTTAAGAATGAAACAAGATGAAAAAGTAGAATTAAATTATCTGTTTCTAATGGATTATTGTGTGTTGTAATGGTTTCCCTCCACAGCATAAGGGACAGGAGAAACACTGGTTACTCCAGAGGTACAGCCCTACAATCAAACTCCCTCTTGGCTGGTACAATTCCCAGACATTGCAGTACGAGTGTCTGCACTAGCGAGTTGCTGGAAGGGTCTGTGGTATAAATCTGGCCTGTTCCCACAAGCACTTTCCCCAAGCAGCTTCCAGGCACAGCCCAGCAGCTGGCAGGGTCTGGGGCTGCGCTCAGCAGGGAATGTGTATGCAGTCACCTTGTTTTGGAGGCTAAGATGAACAGACATGGGCTGTTCCACACTGCTTAGCTTCAGCACTCAGGAATGTTCCCAACCACAGCTGATCTACCAATGTTGACACGGCCCTGGGAGCTTCCCTACAGGTGTTAGGTAAGAGGAAGGGAATTAACTCTGACTCAAGAGCTTCTAAAAACCATTTCCACACACACAGAATTTCACTGGAAATTAAACTTAGTAAGTTGCTTAAGAGTTCCTATGGCTATGCCTAATACAGAAAAAATTATGCAACTTCTTTCTTTCCTCCACTTTGGCACTGCTTGGATGACTGAGCCCTATTAAACAGGCCAAAGAAATACAAATCAGAACAATCCTTCCAAATTTCAAGCGAAGTATCTAACAAACATTACTTCACTGAATGCCTTCTAATTTCCTTCGGTTCAGAAGTTACACTTCTTTATATATATTATACAATCTTTTAAAAATCAAGACCCTTCTAGAACACGAACCATTTCAGAATCACAGTTCTCCAGGATGCATGAGGAATTGGCACGTGTAGAATCTGACACAATACCCCAGCATCACAAGGAACTACTCAAAACCAACCACTTATTCCTTGAGGTAGTAATGGTCCAATGACCTGTTCCACCTACTTCAGGTGATGCAACATACTGAAATAATGGCTTAAGTTTATTGTTCATCATTTAGATGCTGATTAAATAGTTCTCTATAGCTTAAAAATCATATCCAGTTCCCACTGAGTTAATTGAGAACATGCACTTTATTCTGAAAGGCAGCAGAAAAAAGGGCTGAGAACAGTGCACTGCATCTCAAAGGCCTTGCAGGAAAGTGTAACTCAGTCTTGGCACCAGTATGAACAAGAAATGTATTTGAACAATTATTTAGAAATACCCCTTGTTGTGCTGCCAAGATCTTGCCATGTATGTGAAACAAACAGCGCTTCCATAACTCAAAATGCATTTGCTTTAAAAAGGAAATAAATGTCAACCAAAGAAATTCTGGGTATAAAAGTCAACCACTGAACATGATGTGGTAAAACACAAAGGAACTGACAATCAGCTAAATGTCTGGAAGCATGCAAAAGAAACAGCTGATTTGGATCAAAATAATGTCTAGAAACAACACCTCTTACATTCTCAATTGCTAACAGATTTAATTTTAATATTGGCTTTGACAGCTGTCTTTTAGTATCTTGTAAAATCTCAGTAACTATTCAAAATTGTTAAAATCTAACTAAAGAGCCCTCCCTTCCACCCCCACCTTCACGGCAGAATTGTTAAAGAATTTCTACTTTGACAAAACAACCCTCATTTAGAAGTTCTGCTGCATGGTCTTTAATGAAGCATGCTGCCTCAAGTGAAATCACAAACTAGTGTTAAGTTCACTATCTTTTCATAGATTAAGTCTACATTTATTTGTTACAAATTAAATAAATAGCGTGAAACCTGTTAATAAATAAAATTCATACGATGGAAAGAATTCTGTCTGGTACTTTCTTACAAAAAGAATTTTCTGTACACTTATTCCATCTCCACTTCAGTATGCTTCTTGTTCAGTCACATGCACAGAGAGAATGCCAATGTTCCCGACACATTTCAACCATATCTAAAATTCTTTTCATGTTCTCATTCACTGCTTTTATTCTGTAATAGAACAAATGTTAAGTGGTTTGTGATTCCAAATCATCTTGTTCCTGTTTTTCACTGAGAATCTATAAAGTCTTCTACATTTCTTTACAGCTTTCAACTGCTGTAAAATAGGGTTACAAATAGTGAAGCAGACACAAACCAGAAGGGAAAGGCTTTTGGGAGAGACCTTTAATGTTAGGTTCCAAAATATGAGATAAAAATCAAGCCATTTTTCATTTCAGACAGGAATCAAAGCCAACTTAGTCCCAGATGAGCAGGACCTAGACAGAACTCAGGACTGCCTTCCAGCACTGCTGTCTAAATGCAGGTTGAGCTCCCCTTCAGCAACACAGGAGTGAGGAAAAACTGAAGTCCAAGGTATTTACTGTGATCAAAGACAGGGTTTTTTTGTTTGGTTTTTAAAAGATTTTGGTTTTGTTTTAAATATTTAAAACATTAAATGAGATATGAGAAATTCCCATCTGGTGTGACAGCCTGACATTCTGGTCAGATAGCAGCACACCATCCGTCATAAACTGTCACTGACAGAGGTAGCCACAAATCACGATGAAGGCAGTTTCAAACTGAGTTTTAATTTAAGGGGTTCCTTTCCATAGTTTAAAAAGAATGGTAGTATGGGACACTCTCATTAAGAACACCCAAAGTGAACTTCAGCCAACATTTACACACCATTTCTTATCATATCAGCCAACATTTACACACCATTTCTTTTTAAGAGTAAACCCTGACCTTTAAGAATTCTCTCTGTTTCATACTGAGACAAAAACTAGTAATTACTTGAAACCACAGAAAGCCTACAAATGGCTAATTAGAAAGTACTCAGACAATATGCAAAGCAGTGCATTGTTGCTACCTATCTTTCATCACATAGATCAGCAAAGGTGGTATAACTGAACACTTGTGAATTTACACCTTGTATATGTTACAGTCTGACTGGTATCAAGGACACATTTAGCATATGGATATGTGTTTTTCAACAACCTCTGCCTAAATACACAACATGCCTATCTTAAAAGTAACATTTATCAATCCCTTACCACTCCAAAGATTGGGAAAAAATCTCCATAAAAACAGGAACTATAGCAAACACAGAAATCCTATGAAACACAGAAATTCTATGAAATCTAGTTTTGAGACCCAACTGCCAAATCTGAACCATCTTCAAGCGTCTTTTTCCTCATAAGGAACAAGACTTCTAGTCACATAATTAACATTAAAAAGGAAGTTGGTTCTTTTCTGGATTTTGTTATTAGAATGGACAAACTTCCCTTGAGTTGATCTAAACATGAATATCATGTTGCTCTTCCATTCTTGCAAAACTTCACAGACACAATGGCTGGGTGATATATGCCAAAGAGGAACTGGAAACAAATTCAAAGTCATGAAAGAATGCCTTTCCAGTTCCCTCTACATCTTGGCCACTTCTTATATTACTCTTCCATACAAATGTCACAAAAAAATTAATGTAGTCTGAAATTGTTTATAGGTAGAATACACAGGACACCTGCTGTGTACAGAGCAAGCTAAGTTGCACAGGACCCAAAGCCGGAAAAGGATCATGTTAAAATCTGATTAAATTATTTAGTGAATTCTAATTTCATATTCCTCCAACAGATATAAGTTTTCTGTAAACATTAGCAAGTGCAGCAAATTGAGGTCTACTTTTCACATGTAGTATTTGGATTTAACTACTGGGTTTATTAATATCTAGATATATTTTCCATTACATTATTTTTATTATTTCTGAGCCCTCTTTATAATGAAAGAGCAAATTAAGTTTACACATACCTGTAAGACACAAATATGCAGCTAAATACCGTTTTTCAAGGCCATCTTTATAGGTCTGAATCGCACCATAGATTGGAGGTAGAATGAAAATCAGGTTACTCACTGTGTTCCCTGTAGGACAGAAACACAAAGCAGAGACTTAGGATTGGATACTATGCACTTTAACTAAATCTAACAAAATTACATTCAGTCATTAGAGACAGGTTCAACAGTTTTCATCCAGAAAGTGTCTCATCAAGACACCACAGCTCTCCATCCCTGCTCTAATGGAAAGTGTCCCTGCCCCCAGCAAGCAGCTTGGAACTGGATGGTCTTGAAGTCCCTTCCAACCCAAACCTTTCTAGGACTCTCCTACATTCTACTCAATGCAAAGAAATGACATGTGTTGCAGAGACCAGAGAAAAGTAATAAAAGCCAAGAGCCCAGCTCTTGTACACTGATTTAGATTTGGTTTGTTTCTCTTTTCCAAACTGTGCTGACCTAAGCAAAAGTGCAATGAAATCCTGCAAAGTTTAAGTGAAACAAAAGGAAATGGTGCATCTCTCAACAGAAGGGATGCAGATTCAGCTTTTTAGCTTAACCACAAATCATAATTTTGAGAATAGAGGTTATGTTATGGGAATTAAATGCCACACAATTTGGGAAAATGAGCAAATCTGTTAAAAAAGGAGTATATAAAATAAACTGCCCATTTTCACATACCATCAGTTAAATATATATAAAACTAAAATCTAATTTGCAAATATCCCAATGAAATATACAATTTATGAGGCTATGAAGACACTCCCCTCCCCCCCAATTTCTGTATTTTTTATTCAGCAGAAAATACAAGAAGCATTTCACACTCTAGAACAAAGAACAAGAGTGAGCAGCTCCTTTCTGAATCACACCCCTAATTCAAGCAGCTACTTTTCAGGAATCCTACTTGCCAAGATCCATCCAAAAGAAAAGCAAAACATACCAAATTATGTTCATATAACCCTAACGTATTGCAGGACCTCTAAAAACAAAAATCCATACATCACAGTTTTAAAGAAAATTCATATTCAAATGGAAAAGAGGTTATTTCAGAACACATGTAGCAGAAGTGTACCTAGTTCCCTTGAACAGCTCTTTTATACTCTCACAAAGTAGATACAAATCTCACTTTGAGACAGTCTTCTCAACCAGTTAAAAATCTTATCTGATTTTTATCAGAACTTTAAATCACTTCCTTACTGATTTAACATCATATCCTGCCCAACCACAAATTTCACCAAGTTATAACAGTCAAACTGGATGTGCCAGAGATCTCACTCTTCTAGTCAGCTCTGAAGTAAGAAGTCCATGTAAAAGACGCCCAGCTGAAAACAAAAAACCTTCTGCAAGGATATACGGGTTTATACCAATATAAAAAGCCTTTTTCATGTTTAAAATCTCCGTAAAATCATTACCCTTTTACCACATTCCCACAGTATTGCAATGGGTAGTGATTCACTTCCAACAGAGACCAGGTTTGGAAGAAATTCACTCAAATGCTGTTGTATGACACACTGACCATTGCCATGTCCTCCTGTTAATCATGAAAACAATGTCATTGAGCCTTAAAAAGTAGAATAAAGGTTACATCTGGACAGTGGATCTTCCACTTTCTAAAGCAGTTCTCAACTATGCCCATTTTCAAGAGAAGTCAGTAAACATTATATAAATGTCACTGTTCAAGGTCACAGAGTTATGAAACTGTCAAAAGCCTGGCAAAAATTCAAATATGAAAATGCCAAACAAAAGAAATACCATCATGTTTGTCCACAATTGGGAAGGCGCATGACTGTGGAAGAGAGTGGCAGTAGGACAACAAACTTCAGATCGGAGTAAGAATGCAGAAAACAGATTCTTCTGTAGGAAAGGGAAGGGAAGGGAAGGTTTCAACACTTCCTGTAAAGCTATAATTACGTTAAATTATTGAAAATTTACGAGCATTTAATCTGGGACCATCTTGCTGACAGAGGAAATACCATAGACCTAATCTAGCTGTACATTCCTGCCACTCCTTCGCTGCACTTTTTGGCCCGTATTATTCAGAACATTTGCAGCATGGATTAGGCAAGCCTATCTGCAAACATACTTATTGACAGTTCTGTACATTTTTTTAAAAGGGGAAATGGAGGCAGGGGAACAATAAAGTCCTCTGGCATGCTGCTAGCAAAATTACTTCTTTAAAGAACAAAAACTCCAAGCCTCTTGCAAACTCAAGGTCCTCAGGAATGCTTATTTCATAAAAGTCTAGCTAGTCTTTACAGGATTAGCCTCACACAGAATAGCTTATAAATTCATTAAAAGGGATTTTTACTAATTCCATCAAAAAATGGCAGTGGGATATGCACAGAGATTAGCAAAGAATACCAAGAAAGAAGAAAAAGGTGACCCAATGCAGACCCATAACTGTAAAGTTACTCAACAAGCAAGGAAGTGAAACAAGCTTTGAAGGAAATAAATATGGAAGTTGAAAATGGGAAAAGAGCTCAAACAGTAAAAAAAAAATCACCTCATCTTTTTTCATCTCCTTTTTTTGAAGCTGGGGTAACATAATGCAGCAGAACTCCATGGGAAAACCAGAGAAAGGAGAAATTGCAACTAAGGCATGAGGAAGAAGATATGTAAAATAACTAAAGTAGAAATTCTTGGTTATGCCTATAGGAAATAGGATACATCAGAAATTTGATGAATGAATATGGATAGACCTGGACTTAACTCTGTACAGCATTCTTATATTTCACTACTGGATTCCTTGAATACTGGTCCAGGGAGTGACTTAATTTTTCTTTAGTGACCAAATTTAATCTTCATGTCCATGAAAGAAAGGCAAACCATAGTATCTGAGGGAGAAATGAATGAACTTGTAGACTGAAATGACAAGAACAGGATTAAATGTGACGGCCACAAACACTCCTTCCAATGTGAATATGAATCCTTATTCCATATGTAAAATGAATCTATTTGAAGAGGTAGAAAACTTAATTTAAACTGTATGGTAACTGACCATAAACCATCACTCTACGCACCAAACTCCTTAAATTTATTTCCAACAGAGGCAGTGAAAGTAGTTATGTCTTCATGCAAGTCAACACTGGAACCCACTGTTCTCTAGCTATTGAAGAAAGCTCATCAGGTGCAGAGAAGCTCCACTCAGATGGGAGTGATGAATGGCAGGGAGGGACAAAAATTGCTCAGCTACTGAACAAAACAATGGCTGGATGGAACAAAACAATATGGGCCAATGCCAAAGACAAAAGGGAGCTGTTTGAACTGAAGGATAATACTGACAACGACTAAAGAGAGATAAACTAACCCTAAATAAATGCAGGCTAGAATAAAGAGGAAAGCTTCCCATTAGAGAGGAAATATTTACAACAATATTCCCAACAGAAGTGAGCAGCACGATGAACTTGGTTTCTGGGTGGAACTCAGGAAGCTCCACAATCAGATTACATGATGTGGTAGCCTATGAGAGTACTAAACCAGACCACGTCCACAAAGATTATACACAGTACTAGGTACAGGGCTAAATTAATGTCTGGTCATGATAATGTGACTGACTGCACAAATTTCCACAGAAGTCTTTCAAGAATGTTTTAATGCAAATCATTGTTTCAAAGTAATGTTTTATTCATTGAGAGAACACCATAAGGTACCAGAACAAAACCAAATTTATGCAAAACATCTTTTCAACAAGCTTCTGTCTGTAGGAAGAAGAACAGTATGAGTGTTAAACCACATCTGCTTCCCGTTCTACAGACACAGCAGCAAAACCTGACAAGTCTTTTTCTAATGCATGAACATTCACAGTCATCATCAGGCCCTAAGAAATATTTGTACTATCATTAACACACAAAGATCTATCCAAAGACTGACCACAAAAACAAAGAAAAATAAAGAGGGAATAGTTTCTACAGGCAAACACAGGTACAATATACAGCCTCCTGTTGCAGACATTGTGCACACAGTTGGGAAGGACCCAAATTTGAAGTACCTTTCACAAAATTTCCATTTTTCCAAATATGTAGTTAGTTCCACACTAAAAAGTAATTGGTACAATAAATTTGGATGAAGAGTCAAAAGAAAAAAAAGTCAAGTTTTAGATGAAGTTGTAAAATGACATAATCATAAGGGAATAATAAACAGGATGCAAAAAAATAAAGAAAAAAAATAAGGGAGTTAGAATAAAGACACTGTTTTCGGTGAGGGAAGAAAAGTGCTTTCATAAAAAAGAACTAAAAATTATCATGTTCAACTTTTGACAAGGTGATCAGTGTGATTTACCTTGTATTTAGAGATGCTTTCTCCTATGTTTGTACACAGAATGACAGCAAGATTTACCAAGCACGAGGATCTTTTCAAAATTTAAAATGTTCTTGCTCTCTCTGTCAAACAAATGAAGACTTTTAACTCTCTAAGGGTTTTTACAAGACTCAAAACCAATAGGAATAAATGTCACCCTCAGAGAGGAAAGAAGAAAACATTTGCTGTTTAAAAAGTTCACTATACATAGAGAGCTCATTTAATATCAGGACTAACAAACACAACATTCACCACAGTAAGATTTTTCAGCAGTAAGATTTTTCATTATAGGAAGATTTTTGCATCCCACTGTGAAACAGGAGAAAGGTATGTATTTTAGAAAATAGGAGCCACTTTCCTAAATTGTAATAGAGTCGAAGTATCCCTTTAAGTAAAACACACAAACAAACAAGGTTTTGAGACTGAAAACATCAATTTCATTGTCTGGATATCATGGTCAATTCCTAGATCATGTAGCTTTATCTTTTTCCATCACTACAGGAAGAAATTAAAAATAAAGACCAAAGTCTGTCAGATGGCATCATGCAGAACTTGAGTCATCCTTCTATCTGCTTTCAGATATAAGGAAATCTATTTCATGGTTTCATTTCTGGAATCATCTCATGCAGTTCTGGTGCAAACTACAGCTCATTATTAGAGTTCACCAAGTTTCAAGAAATTGCAAAGCAATGCAATTCAGGCACATTTGAGAGCATAACCATCTACCATTAGGTATGCTCTCTTGTTCTGAAGAGCCAACTACTTGGAATCACCTGGTTTGGCCACTAACTTCAACCTCACTCTGTTTTCGCTTACAGCTTATCACCAGGAGGGCAGAGCAGCAATTAGATTTTCACTTCCACCAGCCAGTTTTAATATATTCCACTTCAAAGTCTACAATAACTGCAGTTCAGAGTGTCAGGAAATGAAAACTCCTGTTTCCATTTGATATTTCAGAAGGACCTCAAGGGGAGAAAACCAAGTCATCCTGACAGGAATTTTGCCAATATGTAATTACTGGACTCTCTACTTACTAATGTGCATGAAGGATCAATATAAACTTCCTGTCACTCAGTGAAATACAACATAGTGTTACTGCAGGCTGGAACGCAAGACCAATGCTGACTTTAAAAATAAAATTATAAAATAAGAATTTAAATAATGGAAGTGTGGGGTGTTTGTTTTTAAGCTACAAGATCCATTTCTTATGTTTCATAATTCTCCTTTCCAAATACTAAGCTAGCCTTGATTTTGTTTACTGGGTCATTAGTTGAAGTTACAATTTCAGCAGTTCAGCTGCAACTTGTATTGGCCACCACACTTCTAATAACAAAATAGGAAAAATACTGAAGGACACAAATACTGAAGGAACTACTGAACTGTGTAAGCTGTGTATGAAAGCTTCCTGAGGAACTATAAAAATGAGTACACATAAATAACACATCAATGGATCTTTACTAAGACTACTACATATTCCTAGGCATTTAAAATAATATTCGAAATCTAGAGAGCAAGTTCACATAGATCATAGGAATCATAAAATTAAAAGACAAATAAAACAGCACAGAAAAATGTAATGCAGTTCATTACAAAGGAACGCTGTATTAATCTAGCTCGGTATAGAAGTTGTCATACTATGATGAGAAAAACTAAAAGGCACAAATGAGAGGGAGGGAGTAGATACAACAAACGGCAGTACTACACAGGTAAAGAAAGATCTGAAAAGGGAAAGAACAGCTACCTAAATCTCAGCCAGGCAGAAGCCACAAGAAAGCAACGTGGAATCNGGGGAGGATTGAAAAAAAAAATTATTTGCATTATTAAAGAAGAGCATTCTGATGAGCACTAACACGCTGAACTGAGGAAAAGAGAAGTTTCAGTAGGAAGTTTCATCTAGAAATCTAGCATTTGGCAGCAGCAACATCTCCCAAAAGAAATCATAAATCCTGGAAGAGTTTCAAATAAGATGGACAACACACTGCAAGATACATGAAGAAAACGATGCACCGTGGGTGCAGAAAGGTGGCAAACGAGGCAGGAACACAGGCTCCTTCCCAAGGCCATCCCCAGCTCAGACACATACCAGTGCTGTGAGCACACCGCGTTCCAGTCACACGTGTCTCAGCCCCGGCAGCAGCAGAGCTGCTTCCAGTAAGTCCAAGTGCTGGGACTAGGCCAAAAAATCTGAAAGTAACATTGCTGCTGCAGAGCTGGTGGCCAGCTGGAAGGTTTAAGTGTTAAAATCAGCATGCAGGGCAGAGCTTCTAGACCTTCTAGGCTGCTTCTTCCTTGCTGGGCCCCCCATTTCTCCAGGATATGTAAGTTTATATCCTTCTGAAGAGGTAAACCATTTCAGTGGTATATTGCATTGGGGAGGGGTAAAAAGGCAATTTTAGAAAAAAATTTAATTATTAACAACACCATTTGATTTTTACTTCCAGGGCACATTTATAAGTGGCTCCAACATGCTGTGTCAAGTAATGTATTTTGATTTATGGTTTTACACACTTTATATTCCAGTGGCAGAATTCATTCCCTTGGCATTCATCATAGTAGTCCAGCTAATACTTTTAGATAGTTTTAGTCTGATTACACTATTTAATGTTACACTTGTGTTCTTCAAAACAATCAAAAGCTATTTAGAAGAGAAAGCTCTTGACACTGCAGACTAACAAAACACACACAAGTAAGCTCAGATCAAACCTGTAAAGTGTGGGTGTATTTTCTTATGCACAAGCCTCCTTGGTATGCACGTCCTACAAAGGCCCTTATTACAAACTGCTTCTGGATTGCCCTAGGTTACAACTAAGCTATCCTTTTCCTTACCCTCATCTCTGCAAACTGCTTTGCTACTGTATATGAAAGGCATTCGAAAACTACAAGCTAACAGAAGACTATACTAACACTGACCTTGCTTTTTATGTAAATTATACTAAAGCTAAATGAGAGAAACCTAATACTTAACAAATGCATATTTTAAAGCTCCACTTGCTTCTTCATAAGAAACCAATACCCTTGAAGATACCCCTTGCAATCCCAGAAATACAATATTTGTGTTTACAGTGCCAATTTAAATTTAGACAGTGAAACATTCACTGCAGGGCCAAAGAAATTTTTGCTCTTTCCCCTCAAATCTAAAACACATTGGTCACCTATTTTAGTCTCCTTTACTGCAGGGTGTTAGCAACCTCAGTCTTCTGTCTCAATATTCCTGCAAGAGAGGCTGGATGAAGCTGTGTGAGTCACAAAGAAACCTGCATAAAACTGAAGCCAGGACTTTCAAGTACCAAAGTGTTCCTCCAGCCACTTGACCATCCTTAGGTGCACAACAAAAATGAATGAGTTCACCACACCACTTCTCATAAGCAGAGCTCCAAAGTAGAAAGTACAGTCACAGTAAGAGCCGGGTACTTTCCAGAAACATTGTTTTTGTAACCAATTCTCATGTTTAGCATAATAAACTTCTCCTGGAATTCTTAAAGGCTATCACAACTGAAGAAAAAACGTCTAAAGCCCCAGAACTCGTATTGGGTGGGTTGTTTTTTTGGGGGGGGAAGGGTAACTGCTGATTTTTTCAGAGAGATCTCTCTCTTCACTCTTTCATGAGTGAAGTCTGAGATCAGCATGAACTGCTCTTCTCCAGATGAGTATTAAAATGGCAGATTAAAAACGGGGAGGAGCAGCTGTGAAGTTTAACAGATAATTATGAAAGCAATTGCAATGAAAATATTCTGAGGTGATAGGCCAGAATAAAGATAGCTACAACACCTAAATTAAAAAGCCAAGTGCTGCCTCTCTTTCGAAGCCTATTATCTTACTGTAGTTGTATGTTTATCATACCAATGCCTGTCACAAGTGCAGGGCATCGTGGAACAATAATAAATGGGGTTTGCATTTTGAACGTACCATTACATGAAAAAAAAACATTAAAAATGTTATTAACTAAAGTTATTAGTATTAATAATAATTAGAAATGTAATACTAAAGATGCTAGAATCTATTCATGGTCATTTTTTTTGAGACTGCAGGAAGCAGTTTGGGTAAATGTGATAGTACACACCTTCTTTACAGGATATTTTATTCTCAATCCAAGAAATTCACAATTAACCAGACTGCAAGAAATAAACTTGCATTACAGTCAGCTGCTATGTTCATCCTGTCCTATTTTAATATTGCTTTTCTAGGAAATGGGAAACCACGTGGAAAAGAAAGCATAATGTCCCTAATAAACATGAATCTAAGATGATAGCAAGCACACCAATTACTTTGAAATACACCTGGAAGGATTTTGAAAGCAAATTTAAAGTAAAAACAGTTGACATAAGCAGATCATTTGAAATACCAATCTAGAAAGCTCGCTAAAAGCAAGTGCTTACATCTGGAAAATGCAATCAAAGTCTAAAGAGATTAGGCTGAGATGATGTAAAGTTAGAATATTACATGCACTAGGCTTGTTGCTGAAGGGCAGATTTGTTTCCTTTATATCCTTCACTGGAAAACAAAATAAAACGTATTTTAAATGTTATTTTAAGGCAGGTTGATGATGCCAAACTGGCAGGAAATAACAGACATGGAGATTACTGTTCAGGCCCTGCTAAAACTAAGCAGTGACCAATATATTACACTGATCATCCATTTAACTTTCATCATTCTTAACTCCTTCCAGCCATTCTTCTCCTATGCTGGTGTCAGCATCCTGGCTTCCTGTTCAGTGTCTGAACCAACTCTTTTATGTCTAAGAGCCTGTCCAGAGCAGAAAGCACAGCTTTTAGCAGCTGACAGCTTTCAGCTACCAAGTACATCCAACCCAGCATCTGTCAGTCCTCAGCAGAACGGAAAAAGGAACTTGTGGCACGGAAGCTGTGGGTATCAGCCCAGAGGCTCTGGTAGGACTGTCCCAGGCACTCTGCAGTGACAGAAGAGAGCTGAGCCTTAGGGGAGCCCAACATGCTCACCAGACTGTGAGCAGCAGAGAACAATGTGTGCCCACTGCTCCTGTCCAGGTAGCTTTAGCTTGAATAGCCTATCCTCAAAATCCAAATCCTCTCGCTTTCTTCTCCTTCTTACTATCAATATGGATTTCCCCTGTGTGTCTAGAACAATTAAAGTCTCTCCTACTAATGACTCATGCCACTCTTTTGCCCTACTTGGATGGCAGGAAATTAAACGTGAGATACTACGTGACAACTGTAGGAGAACACACGAGGATAATGAAACTGGTCAGCAACCACAGCTTGATTCAGACACACAGCAGTCACTGAAATACTGACTGGTGACATTCACACTCTTATCATCAGTATTAATTAAAAAAAAATCCTTCTACAAATAACTCTCTTTTTTTTTTTTTTTTTCTTTCTTCCCAGAGCTGCCTTAAATGAAAAACCCTAAGGCTACCTGGAACATGTGACAACAGGCAACTGACCACAGAAGTCACCTGGAGTCATCATCTTCAGTCCTAAATACCTAACTTTATCTCTTTTACATAGGTACTTCATTTCTCCAAAGTCTTCATAACTTTTTCCAGCTAATATAACAACATCAGGCAAGAACTTTCAACAGTACCCAATTAATTCAATAATGCAAGACTCAAAGGTTGTCACTCCTAGTCTACAACTAACTCCAACCCTATTCTTTCGTGACTGTCCAATTTTCATTTCAAGTCAACCCTCTTGTTCATGCCTGAAAAATGAAAAGAAAAAGGTTGGCTTTCATCTATCATCCACAAACCTTGGTGAAAGCTGTTTATCTGGAGGGAAAATTAATCTTCTGCACAGAGACAGTAAGATCAAAGTCTATATCTTAAGTATCTCACAGTCTAAACCAACTAAAGGAAGAGACATAAAATACATTGAGGGTTCAAGCTTTAAACACTACTTTTTGTTATAAATATAAATTAAAATAGTACCTACATAAAAATAAGTTCATAAGGTAGGTGGCAGGAATTTGGGCAGAAGTCTGTTTTACTGAATAAGATACAAAATAGTTGAAAACCATGTACAAATTAACCATGTTCCCAACACAAATGGTGGCCCAAAGGCTGGCAGAGGAAATCTTTCAGAGGAAACGCTTGAGACAATTGTAGAAAAAAAAAAAATACAAAAGTCAAGTCAGAACCAGCATGGAAGAGCTTGGAAGGAAGTGAGCATAAGAAGCGGAAATTACTTTACAATATTTCTCTGCAGCCCAGAATAGAGGGGAAAAAAACAGCATGAGAAATTAAATTGGGATAGGCTCAAGAGTTTCAGCATTTCAGTAGTGCACTGATGTTAGGCATTGTGCAGAAGAATGTATTCTGAGGAGCCTTGCAGGATTATAAAACTTGGGCCTTGAAAGATTTAACAGCCACCAAAACTCTGAGTGAAAAGCAACTGTGGTATCACAGATCACAAAGGCATAGCAGTTTGTTTAAGTGAATGAAAACAACATCTGCTATATGATTTCACTGCCACAGTGCATTTCCCTGCTGCTTTCCAAGGCATTGACACAATTCAATTGAGCTGATTCTTAGAGAGACACTGCGCTCACCAGTAGCACAAACCAGCAATGATCCTCTGGTTTTTGCTCTGCTACATCTAAAGAAAGCCCTGAACTTCCACACTGCTGCTGCTGGCAGCAGCTGATAAAGATGGCATGAAACTGGTACAAACAGAAATGCATTGCCAACCTTTTTTCTACATTTTTGCTACTAAATTGAAAAAAAAAAAAAATAAAGCAAAATGTTTTGTTTCTCTGATTTTCCAGGCAGTTTAGTCATACACTGGGGTCAGCACATTGTGTATAGTTTATTCTTTCTGCTTATACAGCTCATTTTCAAAACTGTGAAAAAGACTTGGAAAAACAGAAAAGAAAAAAAAAAAGACAGATATCTGTTTCATTCATGAACAAAATATTACCTGGAGCAATATTACCTGAGTTTATATATTTGTGGGGCTTTTCTTAAGTCTATAAGATTTAAAATCTAAAAAAAAAAAAAAAAAAAAAAAAAAAAAAAAAAAAACAACAAAAAAAACCCCCCAAAAAACCCAAACAACCCCCCCCCCCAAAAAAAACCCAAAAAAAAACCAACAAAAAAACCTCCCATCTGTAGCCTGTGGAAGGAATGCAGGAATATCAGTAGAAATACACCCTGCAGCTGCATGCAATAAGCCCCAGAGCAGCCTGGCTGCTGCAATCTGGGGTCAACACCAGACCTGGAAGTCTCTGGCAGAAAAGCAGCACCACAAACTCCCTCCAAGAACAATCAAATCTGTAATGAGACTCAGACACGAAAAGATTTGCTGTGCAAGAAGGGGTAAGTACTTGTAGAAGAAAAATACTTATTTTACCTAGAAGAAATGTAAATTCCTCTCTGTGACAACAAAATCAGTTCATCAGTTCTGTTGGTCATTTTAGCTTCCTGGTGCAGATGACCCATTTGATTTCAGAGCAAGCCAGATCTGCAGATCCTCCTTCTCAAAGATATACAAGTCATTCTTCAATTATCCCTGGGTTCCCTCAATGAAGTTTAAAATACCCATTTGAAGGGATCACAATAGCATGCTCTCCAGTCAGGAAGCAGGTCTTTGCCTGAACAAACAAATGGTGATGACCAGGCAAGATGAAGACAGATATGTCATTTGTTCATCAGGTTAACACAGAAATATCTCTGTTCCAAGACTGAAAGTGTCCAGACTAATTTTAATGCTTAGTGCTCTAAACGACTTCTTTGAGCTGATTCTTGTTCAAATGAAAATCCTTATTCAACTGGAATTAGCAATTACTAAAATCCATCCTACAGAGCAGTGGCATCATGAGTTTACTGCAAATAATTAAAGCACTGTACAAATCAAGAGTTTCTAGGGTCATGTCTTATGACAATTAAGTTGGTATCTTGAAATCCTACTGGTTGGAATACATGTAAAATTCATACCAAATTCATACAGAACATACAGATGTTCAGCACATTCCTAACACCACATCTTTTCCTAATTCTGCTTTCCTGCCTGAAGAAGTCTAAATCTTGCTGTCTCAAATATAGTAGTCAAGTCTCAACCTAACATCCTGAACCTTGCCCAGGTTTATTAGGCCACACTCTTGTCCTGTTCTCCAGTTCCTCTGCTTAGAGAGGAGAATTGCAGTATTACCTGGATTTGGCTAAGGGGAAATGCCTTCCTGTTCACAAAGCCAGGCAGAGATCCTTTAAGAGACACACACTCTGCACACACCATTTCAGGGTCACTCCAAGGACACTGCATTCAGAAAACATGCCCAAAGGAACAAAGAAACAATGCAAAACCAAATACAAGAAACTAAAGCCCCAGGACACAGCTGGGAAATAGATATGCTGCTGGACACTAATCTCAAATCTGAAATAAAGTTTGGAATTTCCTTCAGGAAAGCACTGCAATGTGCAGGACAGGTCGAGTCACCAGCTGGTGGAGAGGCAAAGAACTGAAGTGGAATCTTGTAAGGCTGAGGAAGGCGCACAAAGGCTGCAGTCTCTCCTCTAAAATTGACAGAGAGAACAACTTCTGCCTCCCGAATTCCAGACACACTGAAGCACCTACTCTGCCAGAGGATGATGGACCTGACTGTAAAGAATATAATGATCCTGGAGATGCTGACTGCAATGATCATTCAGAAATATCAGTTTTGCAGTCACTGGTCACAGTGCACATGCAGCATATTTCTGCAAGGAAATTAATTTATAGAAACAGAATAAAATATTAAGTTAGGCATTCCATCTTTTTGAGCTAGCACAAAACTGCTGAAAACTCATAATCGCATTTTCAAGTACAAAGAAGGGTCTGTATCTTAAATCTAAACAGTACCCAGCAAAATCACTGAGCCTCTACCCTGAGCTTGCCTATATGGGCATATTCAGATCAATTCATGATAAATTATTGACACTGAAGCAGTGTCGCTCTGGGGTTTGCGTTATTGCAACCTTCTCTAGAATTTCTCTCTTCCTGACACATTCTTTTGCTCTTTGTAGTACTTCCACAGAGACAGAATAACCAAGCACCTTTAATTCATGCAGCAGCTCAGCTTCTCTGCTAATGGACGGAAGAATGAGTGTAATTAACGAGGCAGGTGCAAAGAGCCCCCCAGCTAGAAGGCAATCTAAAGTAGGTGGCTTTGCCCTGATAACCACTTGCAAGTGGCTTCTCTTGGCATTGTAATGTCGTGTTTCGATACACACTTTGAATTAAAAGAACTCTTTGGATTTTATTAACCTTTCATGAGCCACAAACCTATCCACGCTCCTCTTGAGGTAGTCAGAGAAACAGCCAAGTGTGTGAGCACTTGCACGTGTTGCAAGATAAGACAACCATACACTGCTGAGCTGTTGGGACTGGAGACAATTCCCAGACTTCCTTTTAACGTTTTTGCATCGATAATTAAATCTTTCTTCTTTTTTTTTTTTTTTTAAATCTTTCCCACTTATCTATGAAAGGCACCAGCAAATATAGAAAATGCATTACATAAATAGCAGTTTCACACACACAAGACACAACAAACCTCAGACTGAAGACTTTTTGTCTTTCAGTTATGACAAAAGTTTTTAATCTGTGACTAAAAGCTCATTAAAAGTAACTTAAAAGTCAGCAGTGTTCCTCTACAATCATTTATTTTACATTAATCATCCTATTTCTAGCTACAAATATATATTCTGCAAATTTATATCATGAGGTTCATAAACCTGTCTGCCTCAGTTTGCACATAAGAAAAATTAAATTGTACAAATGTCACTGCTCTGTTACCATTTGGAGTGGCAGATGTCCAACTGCGAGCTGTACAAGTACTGAATATGAAGCACTAATTATAGAGTAATCAAATGCTTTGTTAAACCATATTTAAGAATGTTATTGTCGCTTAATAACTACATATATTAGTAAATAAACACACATGTGGTCCATTAGCACAGCATCTGCCAGGTTTTAAGCATATCCATAACATGATGGATAAATAAGAACTGATGGCTGGAGAAAACTTTCCAAGAGCCTTCGACCCCACCTTTCAACGAAGGCTGATGGGAAAACTGAAAATTAAGCTGTCATGAGATGAAAGGTAGAGTTGCATCATGGATGAAAGATAAAAAGCAAGGAAGAATTAAAAATAGTATATAAATCATTAGTAGTGGCACAATGCATCAAAACAGTGTGACAAGACTATCTTTAGGCTTAAGCCAAGAATGTGCTTTTACAGCCTAGGAAAGGAAATAAATGAATGCAACAGTATTTGCCACTAATTCAAAATGAAATAGAAAGAAAAAAAAAACATGACAGCAGAGGCCATCTGGCTTATGATTTTGCTTCTGCTATATTATTCTTTGGAGAAAGGAACCCCTCTTTCAACTTCTTTTTGTCTGCAGCACAAAAAGCAAGCTAGAAGTGTTCATCCTAAAGTGCACTGCACAGCTGAGCACTGTTCTGCACACTCCACTTGACTTTACACTCCCTATCAATTCGTTTAATGCTTCCTTTACCTTTTTGCTTGCAGTGCCTCCTCAGTTGAGGGAGCTCCCTCAAGAAGTCCAATAAATTTCCAGAGGAAAGATGTGATGTGGTTTCCTCCAATGAGGTCATTAAATGTACACACTCAAATCCTTTTCAGTCTCAAAGTCTACAGTGACATTGTTTTCTGTTAAACCACTCTTTAGGACTCATCTGTGTCATCTTTAAATCCCTCCACCTCAGCCAGGCAGTTGGGCAGATCACACACAATTAAACTTGATAATGTTTCCTTCATCTGCCACTTTATCACTGAAAGAACAGGCAGAGCTCTTGAAGGCAGACAGTTGGCTTTATTTTAGTTTTCTTACTCTCACATAGAGAGTACCTAGCCCAACGGTCTCTGGCTGCTTTCCAAAGCCTCTGGCAAAAAAAACAAAATGCAACAGGACACCCTTGAGGAACTAGTGACAAGTCCATACGTGGCAGTACAAACTCAACATTAATGACATTATTTTAAGTTCGTGATGCAAGTTTTTATGTTTTAAAGTAAAGATTCCCATGGCAAATTCAGATCTGTGCATCTTTGGCAGCTGTCATCTCGAGCAATGCCTAAGAAGAAACAACAGTATTTTTGTGTCACTGTTCACAATGCAGAGAATGTTTGAACTGCACTCCATGCCATCCAAGATGCGAGATAATGAGGTATTTCACATTGAACAACACAAATAACAGTAATCTTATCTCTATCTCTTATCTGAGGCAAAAATCAGAAAGCTTTAAGGAAGCAAAACAAAAATAGCTAGAAACATGGGCAGATTCTCATGACATGAGTGGGTTTTTTTCCTAAATAAGAGTCCCATAAGGAAATCCCAGTTACAAGAAGTCGCTTACCAGATCTCTAATGAAAACAAAAACTAATGGATTTAACTCTGGTAATGATAATAATAATATTAAAAAAATATTTTCTTATACTAAGATATCAGAACATGCTGAGACAGGACCAGAAGCCAAGAAAGAAACAATTTCACCAACTCCTTGACAAGCCTGAAGCAATGTTCTAGATGCTTGCTGCTGTAAATGCCACATAAGGATACACTATCTCTAAACCAGTCATGTTGTAGATGATGCATATTGCTCATGGACAATGATAGCTCAAAGCAACATATCTGGAAACATGACTCAAGTCTGATCCAAACTGGAACACAGAATTCTGTTGATAACAACAAATTCACCCCTGTGATTCTCCTGACTGAGAATTTTAAGTCCTCATGTACCATACAGGGCTCCTTTGAATCTAAAATATTTGTTTGAATTGGTACTACTCTACATGCTTTCAGCAAAGGGAATATGTGAAGATTAATTACATTCATGCATCATATTCTACAAGAGAATCTCTTCTTACAGGGATGACTGAATGGAAGAAGGGTAAGGCTCCTGTCATAGACATTCACACTAAAACAGACCCCCCAAAATCAATGCTACGTAGGCTAAACCAGCCTGAAACATCAACCCTGCTAAAATAAGGAGTAAGCTGTAACATTTGAGTGATAAGTGTTAAAAACCAGAACTTATGTTTGCCCTTTTTCTATTTGCTTATGTGGGAGGATGGTAGGTTTGTCCTTTACTATTTTTCTTAATCAATTGTACAAAAGTTTGGATAATTCAGCTTTCAAGCACTGGGTCCTGGAAAGGTTTCATTTTAAAGAAGGAAAAAAAAAATCATGCCTACTATTTGCCCTCCAGCTCACAGGAGTCAATCAATGAGAAACCCTGGAAAAGGAATTACTACACCATACAATAGGCTTGATCAGTGAGGGATATAAGACTCATTTTAAAGCTTAACAGAGTTAAGCTTGCAAAACAATTCCTTTCAACTGGTTTTCCATTTCAATTGGTTTAATATTCTACAGACAGATGTAGAGCAGTTAGTCATCCACCTCCACAGAGAAGAAAAACTGACTAGGTGCAGACTCAGAAAGGCAAGAAAAAGCATTTTTCATTATTAAAAAAATGAACTTTTGAATACATGTCATTGTGTTTGGGATACATCAAGGGAATGCAAATATGACACCACCACCTTATCTCACTTCCACATCTCTCACTACATACAATTGATAAGCTACCATCATTTACACTAGTCCTTTACGGAGTGAATGGCAAGGAACTGCATGTGGGCTTTTGGAACACAATGTAGCAATTTTGTACTAAAAGCAGCATGTTAAAACCAAATTGCTAAATGGCACAAAAAACGTAATTTACACAATAAGCTTTCTGTTTGGTTCTTCCGTCTGCAATCTATTTGGTTTAGACCTGCCAGTATTCTTCAATCTTCAGGCCTCCAAAGTTTCTTATAAATTATTGATAACGAATACTTAATGCAAAAATTTTTACATACAATCAGCTTTACCTGAATGGTACCAAGTCAGAAACTGATTTTCACTCTTCTCTAAGGTAAAACTTCAAATAATATCCCCAACAACACTTATTGCCTCAAACCCTGAAAGCACCATTAGAGAACCACAGCTGAAAAAAATCTAGCCCATCTTGGCATCTGGACTGAAATTAGCTGCTGTTAAGCTAACCCTACACCTTCCTTACTGTTTTGCATTGTAAACTTCGACCATTTAAATGCTTTATCTTACAGCACAGCCCTTATATACAGGTTTTTTTCAGTGCAATTGACAGACTAATAAACCATGGTCCCAAACACCAAAACTACGAGGAGGGACCAGACCTTGTATAATTACTCCCTTTTTCTTCAGAACACAAGCCTTTTTTGCCTCCCATTACTCTAATTCTCCTCTTCCTTCTCCTGAATAATCCAAAAGTAGACAAAAAGTATCAGTTAACAAGGCCAACAATGCAAGGATTATTTTAAAAATTTACATGCTAGTCAAATTTATTTTTATATTAGTGAAACACCAGAACTTCCTCTTCCCTACGAGAATTATCTCACAAATTATGCTTGACAACAAGGAAGACACAAAAATACACACTCTGCAAAACTATTTAAACTAAGTTTGTCCCTTTTAAGAGTATTTAATTTTGTTTCCTTTTCAGCCAGCCTGCCTCTTCTCAGTCATAAATCTACACACCAACTTCCTTTCTCCTCTGAGCTTCTAAGCTGCTTATGCTGCTCTTGTTCATTTCAGATCCTGTTCTCCTTCCTATTCCTACACTCTGAAGTCTCTTTCACAATTATGCATTTTGGATCCTCACCCATGTCAGTGTTTGCAACCAGGAGTCACAGCTTGGCATGGATACCCAGAACCCTCCGTCTTCTGCATGCCAAGCTCTTCCAGACCGCTGCAGAAGCATCCCAGCTATGTGAAAGGCCTCTGCAGATTGCCCACTTCAAGCACTTCAGGGTAGGTGAGCCTGGTCACTGCAGCACCCAGGGCCCTAACACTTCAAAGGCAGCCATACCTTATGCGTGAGAAAGTTTTTTGTAGTACAGGGCGTCTGCCAGGCAGCAGCACATAATTATAACTACTATACCCTTTAAAGTCACTGCCCAGGATACAAAAATATTTAGTTTTGCAACAAAACCTCAGTGACATAGAGCGTGATCTTTTATCACTTGCAAGACACTCCTTTCTCAAGCACCTGATGAATGACTCTGTAGTTGAAGCCCCTTCTTTCTTTCCCTAAAGCATGCTAAATCCTGACTGTTTCTGAATAACAGAGTTTCGAGGTCAAACCAACAGCCTTCTCTCCTGTCAGTGCTCTGAGCTATCCTCAAAGACAACCACGGGCAACAGAGGGACCCTTCAAGCCTCGCTTCAAGCCACCACCTGCAGCAGAGCCACCGGACTGATGACGGCCATCACGAGGCACCACAGTGGGGGCAATGTGTCTTCCCTGGATGAAGACGTATCTTGCATAGGAAGATACCTTTTCTCTCCCTGAGTAGTTTCACTTGGTTTGACCGTCCAGGCTGGGCAGATGGTTCCACCTCAAGGGGAGCAGAGCAGCAGACCGTGCGGCTTCACGGCGTGGCGCCCCAAGCACGACTCCAGCGAAAACCCCTCTCTTCACCCACGCCTGTGGTGCCACACAGCCACCCGTGTCCCGTGATAACCTCCAGGACCCACCTCACAGCCACCCCATCCCAGCCACCCTCGCAGGCCCCTGGCACCCTCGCTCCAGCCCTGCCACCCCTATGGACACAGGCCGAAGGGACACGCTTGGGATGGGGACGCAAACAACACGCTGGGCAGACAGGGGCTACACCACCCCGTGCTTCCGACGCGGATTTGTGGGGGAAGGCGGTACAAAACACCCATTTTCCACCCAGCAGCGTTGGCTGAGGGGTAGCGGCACCGTCACCCCGGAGGGAAAAGCGGCCAAGGAGGAGGAGGGATTCCCCCGCCGCGGGGAGAGAGCACGAAGGGCTGCGGAGCGGGGGAAGGAGGCGGCCGTGGGACGCGGCCCCCGGGGCCGGAGCAGGAACCGGGGCCGGAGCGGCCACTCACAGAACTCGGCGATGTAGTAGGAGACGGCGTAGTTCTCCTCGCACCACTCCAGGGTGGAGGTCGGCGTGCCCCAGTAACCCTCCCGGTCAGCGGCCGGAGCCATTGCGGCGCCCGCTCGAGGCTAGAGCGGAGCCAGGGCACCGGGGAAGCGCAGGGAGAAGGGCTCCGGGCCCGNGCGGGCGGGGCCGGCGCTGGGTCCGCCTGGCGGGGCGGAGCCGCGGTCGCCATGGGGACGGGCTGCGGCCTGTCGGACGGAGCAAACGGGGGCGGAGAAACACGTTGTGGTGGAAAACGTGGATATGGGGAAAGTCTGTGGGGAAACGCCGGCGCGGGGCATGCTTGGCTCTCAGGGAACCCGCGCGATGATGCTGTGAGGATGAGGCGGGACGGGCAACATCACGGCGCTCTCCTCACCCGCTTTTCAAGCCGGTCTGGGGGCAGTGGGAAGATTCCTCCCTCAGCTTTCCACTCTGGTTTTCCTTACAGACTTCACGGAGTGTTTGTAAGGCGAACGAGGCAGCGTGCTGCCTTCATGTTGTTGAAACACAGCATCATAGAATGATTTGGGCTGGAAGGGACCTTAAGGACCATCCAGTTCCAACCCCCTGCAGGGACCCCTTCCGTAGACCAGGTTGCTCAAAGCCCCTCCAACCTGTCCTTGAGCACTGCCAAGGATGGGGCATCCACTGCTTCTCTGGGCAGCCTGTGCCAGAGCCTCACCACCTTCACATTGAAGAATTTCTTCCTGAAGGCAATGAGGAGGCAAGTGTTCCTCATACTCGTGGGCTGGCACAAGGAAGGAGTTTTTTTATAGCACTGCCTACTAAATGGGGGTTTTCCTCTCCTCTGATGCCTTATTTAGTTTCTACAGTGCTTACTACTTGTACTATACTTACACCCATAATATGCAAAGTGCTTCTCAAGCAGAGTTGGTATCCAGAGGCAAGTACACTCTAAAAATGGAAAGACTTGAGACGCAAGGGAAAAGAATAAAGTGTACCAGTGAAGGCCTGATAATACTGTGTGTTTTGTGCTTCAGAAGGCGATCCAAAGACTTGAGGAGAAGCTTCAGGCAGACCTTGGGGGATGTACACAGTGCTTACACCCTGCTGGCCAGCAGAATTTATTATACCTGCATATAAACACACAGACTTCTTTTTCCACATCTTATTTCTTCTCACCTTTCCTTCTGTAAGCTGAGAAATGCCAGTCTAAACACAGACCTTTCCTACTGTAAATACTGCTGTTTCAGAATGTATACATCTATCTTGAAGACTATCTTGCCTTCTGAAGTTCAGTTTGTATATAATTGCTTCCAGCATCGGGTAGAGATGTATTTAACAAATATCGCTACTTTTCATCACACTATAAAGCACTAAAATAAAATTTATTTTAGTGATGGTGGTAAAATAGACCTAAATTGTCAAAACGTTATCAAAATCCCTGTGGATTTTTGTATGCAGACCGGTCTTCCTATATTTTTCAGACCTAAATTACTTCCATAGATTTAGACTTTCAGGATTGGGGTCTGGAAGAGTACCAGACTGATCAAGATGCATAAAACTGGCTGTAAACAATGAGAAGGAGTCTGTCCTGCTTGATGCACTTTAGCTTTTCAGACTTTTGAAGGTTCAGTTTATATAATAAGGAAGCTTGTAGGGCTCTGATTTTTTGTTCTCATGATAAACCATTTTAATATTAGAAGTTCTTGACAGAAAAATAATTAAAAATTTGAAATTGCAGTTGTTCAGAAAATAAGGAGAGAACTATTAATTATTTTAAATATTTACTAATAGTTAAATATTAAATAATAAACATTTACTCACCAGGAGCAAAAATGGCAACAACGTGGAGAAATGTAGGCAATTTTTATAATACTGAATTACAGTTGGCTTTAAATAAATAATTCAACATATTAGTGCTTGTTTCTTTTCTCATCACGTGCATGCTGGCCATGAGAAGATTTGCCACCACACTAGAAAAAGAAGTCAGACATGAAACTAGCTTTAAAACTGGGGAAGATAAATTAATGAAGGGTTTTATGTGGTAGATACCAATAGTGTAGGTTGTCATCCATTCTGATTTCTGCAGAAATACAAGAAAAATTCATAGCTAGGCCTTAATTTCAATCACTAGGGATTTTTTATTTATTTGGCATGTTTCTGGGGTATTCTCCATCACAATATGCATTTACTTCTGATTTGTTCTGTGGCTTGGTTCTCTGCTTTTGAACTCTGACAAAACTTTCACTCGCTGCACTCAGAAGGGTAATATTGAAGAGGCAGCCCCAAACTATTATAATAGATGCTTTTTTTTCCCCTGAAAATGTTTTGTAGAAGTAAACTTGACTTCCACAAAATCAACTTTGACTGCTTCAGCTGCTACAAGAATACATATTAAAATCAGTACTTTTCCTCTGTAACCTTGAGCTATGCCTTGTTCAGTCCATTACTGCACTGGATATAATGTGACAGCCTGAAGTTCTTTGCATCTAAATGTGGTCTGTCTGATTAAAAGATCAAATCTACCTCTATCCAGGCATCGGGGGTTTTTTTGTCTAATCTGTACAACCTGTGGAGGGAATGTCCTGTTTCTGAAGTAGCAAAAACTAAACAGAGCTACTGAAATGCTTATTCTCAGTATTATTAAAAATGTGCTTGTCATGCCAATGGAGTAGTTTCCTTTGGCTTCAGGTTGCCTGTGGAAAAGATCCTCTTTCCATACAGTTTAATGTTGCTCTGAAACCTTACGGCCTAACTGATCAGTGGGTAATTGAATCATGTCAGTTTACACCACTAGAGGGATATGTCCTGTCACTTTAGTGTGTGGATCCAGCAGTATTTTTCTTGGGAATGGGAACTGCTGTTTAAGAATGGCACATGTTCAGCTCCTTGTGATCAGGTAAATTCAGGGAATGACACCTGAGGAACACGTTTATCTCTCTCTGTTCTGTGCTAACACTTTATTGTGCTGCTGGCTGTTTTATTTGTGCATAAAATGAGACCCAATAAGCAGATTGTTTAGAACTCATTATGGAGACATATGTTGGAGGAAGATTGTGCTTATTCCCTCTCCTCAGTGTATGTGTGTAAAGGGGAAGATAAAATTGATATAAAATCTTGAAGATGTTTTCACTGCTTGGTTCTCATAATGTTAAAATAAAGATATTAGTCACAAAAATAAAACTTAATTTTGTCCTACATATTGCCTGTTCAAATTTTACAGTTAATTATCCCAGAATGGTTTGGATTGGAAGGGATCTTAAGGATCCTCTTAACCCCCCATCCCCACCATAGGCAGGGACATCTTTTAAAAGACAAAGTTGCTCAAAGCCTTGAACAATTCCAGGGATGTATGTCAACAGTTTAACTGGACAACCTGTTCCAGTGCCTCACCACCCTCACATAAAAGAATTTCTTCCCACAATCTAATCCAGTTCACAACCATTTCACCTTTTCCTAAGACTCCATGCCCTTGTCAAAAGTCCCTCTCCAGCTCTCTTGGAGCTCCTTTAAGTACTGAAAGGAGCAGTAAAGTCTCCCTGGAGCCTTCTCCAGCCTGAACAATCCCAACTTTCTCAACCTGTGTCCACAGAAGAGGTGCTCCAGCCCTTTAAGCATCTTATGAACTTGTCCCTCCTCTAAGGCCTTTTTTTAAATTGGGTTGTAGCATTTACACCATCTCAGGTGTGGAATCCTGAGTCGTGACTCTCAGCTCTAAACTCTTACTTTCCATGATAAGGTTGGTTTCTAAATACTGCAACTCCAAATGTCATTATTGGAAGCTGTCTGAATTGCCAAGTCTATACTGGTTACAGGAAAAGGGCATCAACACCTCTAGATTCTGCAAGCCCAATCCTGTGCAACATGTAATTTATCCCATTGATTTATATGCAAATATCATGAGTAAGATGCTAAAAGTAGGATTATAAGAGATTGAATCAGACTGCGTAATGTGCCCTGAAGTTTGAGCACTTTATGAGCACTGGTGCTGAGATGATGATAATTACACCTGGAGTATTATCATGGTAAGTTATTGGCACCTGAATGATAAAAAAGAGAAGTTGTTTCCTGACATGAAGAAGGATCTGATACAAGAAATTTTAATGGACATTAACAGATCTGATTGCCTGCTCATTGCTAGGTAAAGCAGAAATGCCTGTGCTGGAGTTAAATGAAGTCAGGCATTTGTAAATTATCATCAAGGGGACTCATGTCCTAGAGCCATATAAATATTCATAATTTCCCCAGCATAATATGGCTGTTCTTAGTCATATTTTCAAGGCTATTGTTGCATTTTGGCAACTGATTGCGGTGGTGAATGACAGCATCGTGGATTGCAGCTCTGTGGATGCTGTGAGCATCCAGCACTGATGGGCTCAGATATTAATAGTGACATAAAGGATTGATGGAAACAGAGGCTCCTGAGTGCAGATATTTAGGGGAGGAGGTGTGACTTGCTAGGGACAGAACATTCCCTCACTCAGAGGATGGTTCAGTCCTACAATCGATCCTCAAAGCAGATTTTAAGTAGGTATTTTCTCCTCTCCACCCTTTTTCAGTAAAAGCCTGTTGCTCAGGTCTATTGAGATGTGTCCCAAACCCTTTAAAATCAAAAGCTGAGACAGGTGATATCATCTACAGCAGATCCTATTTTACCAAAATGAGGATGTTTGCTTTCTTGTAGCAGTGGATTAAGCTGAAGCTTTTCTGCACCTGGTGGTTACTGCTCTGCAAGCACACAGATTGCGTAGGTGTCTCCAAGCACCTGCAGCTTTCAACCCATTGTACTAGTTTGAACTAAAATTCATGTCACTTTGCACTAATTTTCAGGGTTGAAATTGGTAAGAGAGGAATAAACCTGCTGTTCATCCATTCCCAAGGGGAAGCACTTGACACAGGGAGAATTGTGGAAGGAGAGCTCTTCTCCACTTATCAGAGTTTAATTCACCATTGTATGTGAATCAGAGCCCTTACCAGCTGCAAAATGTCTGTGGTAAATGTACACTGGTTTAAGCAGAAACATCAAATGAAAATCTGTCAAGGGAAGGAGACTTTTCAAAAGAACAAATGGCATGTGCCTCAATCTCATTGACTCTCAAAGGAGTCTGGAAATTGGTTTGCCTTTGTGCTTTGGAATTCTTCTAGTGCTTTAAAATAGCAAAAGCAAATGCCATAACAGTTCATTGTTTACACTTGTAAACAGCTTTCTCTTTAGGAAAAAACATAGCAAGCTGTCTTTTCCTGCCTGCTAATTTACATACATAGATCTCAAAATGAAGAGACCCCTGCAAAGTTTGTAACAATAATTAAGAGTGTTAATTTCAGTTTGAATCCTGCTTTACAGGCTCAGTTCACTTTCTTAAATGTTGGCATATTGTTTCATTGAAGATTCTTTCAGAGCAGCTGAAGGTCACGCAGGATGCCCTGGGATCACTAGAACTTGTCTACATCCAGCATTATATCCCATATCGTGCTCAGGTGCTTTGTCTCCAAGGGCACTAAATGTCTATGATTTTATGAACTGAATTAAGCTTAGATGTCTGGCTTTTTGGCTGGATGAAGTTAGGTAAGGTCATGAATCCCAGGTCCTTACTCTCTTCTGAAAAAGAACTCTGCTTTGGTTTGAGGTCAATGAAGCTCCTGTTAGGTTTTCTGTACTCACAGCATCCATGAAAGGTGCATACCTAATTGGCTCTTGGACTTGTTTTGACCTCAGATGGCTGGAATTGAGGCATTTAAGGAAAGCAATCTCACTTAGAATCATAGAATCATGGAATCATTAATGTTGGGAAAAAACCTCTAAGATCGCCAAGTCCAACTGTTAATCTACCACCATCATGCTCATCACTAAACCATGTCTCCACAGGTTCTGTGAACACTTCCAGAGATGGATTCCACCACTTCCCTGGGCAGCCTGTTGCTTCTGTGTATTATACCATTCATTGGAGTCACCTGTCCTTAGGACAAATTATAAATTCCCTATTTGAAATCTGGGAGGAAAGGTATCCTCGAGGATGAGAGCCATGAAACGTGGGCTGTCTACAGTGCTTGAACAGGCAACACTGACTCCATTTGTGAGACAAAGTGATAGTAGCACTTTTTGGACTGTGAGAACAGGAGCAATGCTCCTCTCTTTTTTATCCTATCCTAGCTCCCTTCCCATGGATGGAGACAAGAAGGAGGAGAACACATCACCAGTTCTCCCTTGCAATCAGCTCCTTTTGGGAGAGAAGGGAGGGCACTGGCAGCTTGAATCTGTACAGTTAAGAATCTGTACATTATATCATGATATTGCTGTGCCACAGAGGTAAGATAGTTGTTTTCCAGCAAACATATTTTCAACCCTGTAGGAAATATTTTGAAACGCTCATGATTTATGTCACTTGACAGTGTTCAAAGCGATTGGGTGGTTTAGGAAGGAATTTCCTGGTAATAGTGACTACCTTGTGTAGGCAGGTGGCCATCAGTAGCAAGCTTTGGGGTGTCAACTTTAGTTTGCTAACCTCTCCTGCCAAGATTCTTCAAGCTGAGGCCTTCTCCCATCTACATTCATACTGCTAAAGTTTCTGGTATCACTGATTTCAAGTGTGAACTCCTGGTGTGTGTCTGTCCTTCCCAGTGACACCAATTTGAATATATGATCACAGAATCATAGAACCATAGAATGGTTACAGTTCGAAGGACTTTAAAGATCATCTCATTCCAACCCCCTGCCGTGGGAGACAGGGTCACCTTCCACTGGATCAGGTTTCTCAAAGCCTGTTCCATGCTGCCCTTGAACACTTCAAGGTTAAGGGACATCCACAGCTTGTCTGGGAAACCTGTTCCAGTGCCTCACCACCCTTGCATTACAGAATTTCTTCTTACTATCCATTTAAGCCTACCCTCTTCCAGTTTAAAACCATCTCCCCTTGTCCTATCATTGCATGCCCCTGTAAAAAGTTCCTGCCCAGCTCTCTTGTGAGCAACTGGAGATAGGTTAAGGACAGCTCAGTGACCACCTACTGCAGGAATGGAAGTCCCAATGATATAAGTGTTACTTAAGGCAAATTTTGAGGGGAAAAATATTGTCAAGAAGCAAGAAACTGGCAGGAAGACAAGCTAATCTGGTCTGTGAGGGAGAAGGGCTGAAATGTTTTTTATCCTAAAACAGCAGTAGGAATGGATTTGGAATAATTAGCTGTTGCCAGTGTTTCCCCTTTTCTTATAACTTTCAGTCGAAGGAAGAAAGCACCCATAAACCATTCATCACCTGTATTTTGTGTAATTAATCAGTTAGTGTCTGAACAGGGAAGATGATTTATCATACTCTATAAACCCTGTCCATCCAATTGTGCACTTCTTGTCACTTGGTCTCATGAACAGTAAAAGCAATTCCTTATATTGCTGCTCTCGAAAAAATCTCTGGAACAAAAGGAGAAACCACTAGGAACAAGCAAAATCTCAGTGGTAAGCAGATGCACATATATTAAAATGTCAAGTGTTAAAAAAAATTAAAAATTTGAAATATCTTTAGTTGTACTGCACCAACAGTGGGAAAAGGAACTGCAATTATTTTCCTTGATCTCTACGAAAATGGCATATTTACCCCAAGCATATGCAAGTTTTCTATTTAGCCTGGAAATTAAGCGCAATCTGCTCATGTAATGTTATATTTCTTCATTTATTGCAGGAAGGAGGAGGAAAGGAAAGATCAAGTCATTATTTACTTGATAAAATCCTTTTTTACTTTTCTGGATGTCAGCTAATTACCAGTGAGCTAATCAACTTACACCTTAGCCAAACTCATTTCTTTAACAAGTTGTTAATAAAAGAGGCTTCTCAGACAAATCAAATTTACTTTATTAGCATAGTTTGGATATTTCAGATGTATGAACTAAAGGGGCATAAAAGGAAACACAAAGAAATATAATAATATGTTTCCACTTCCCACTTTCTTCTGGGGTGATTTGTATCCCTCCATTTCTACAGTAAATTGTTGATGAGCTGCCTCAGTAGGACAGCTCATGACTAGACAGAGAAAGAAGGACATTTCATGGAGCTTTTCTACCAAGAACCCTACTTTATTGTGGCATCAACTGTGAAGAAGTGGAGCTTATGTCACAGAAGTGAGTCATAGAATCACAGAATGATTTAGGAAGGTAAAGACCTGTTAAGATCACCAAGCTCAACCACTAACCCAGTACTGCCAAGCCCACCAATAAATCACGTCCCTAAGTGCCGCACCTATGTATCTTTTAAATCCTTCCAGGGATAGTGACTCCATCACTTCTTGTGATGGAACAGAGTAGCCTGTTCCAAAGCTTGACAATCATTTTCGTGGAGAAATATTTTCTTGATATGCAATCTAAACTGGGGAAGAAGACCAGCCTGACTGAACAGGAAGCTTTCACTGGAACTCTGGGAATAAAAGAGAGTTTATGACCTTTGGAACAAGGGGCAGGCTACTCAGGAAGAGTACAAGAATACCATTAGGTCATGTATAAAGAAAATTAGAAAAGCAAAAGCTCAGCTAGAATTCAATCTGGCCACTGCTGTGAAAGATAATAAGAAGTTTTTTTATAAACAAATTGACAACAAAAGGAGAGCCACGGAAAATGTCCATTCTTTATTGGATGCAGAGAGGGACATTGTCACCAAGAATGAGAATAAGGCTCAGGTACCTAATACCTTCTTCACCTCAGTCTTTAACAGTAATGCCAATTATCTTTAGGGCAACTGGCCCCCTGACCTGGTAGATAAGGGTGGAGAGCAGAAGAGACCCACAGCAACCCAGGAGAAAGGGCTGGGGAGAGTCCTGTTTAATACCTTTATTGATATTCTGGATGAGGGGATCAAGAATATCCTCAGTAAGTTCACAGATGACACCAAGTTGGGTGGGAGTGTGGATCTGCTGGAGGGCAGGAGGGCTCTGCAGAGGGATCTGGACAGGCTGGATCCATGGGTTCACGTCAAGCACTTGGTCCTGCCCTTGGATCACAACAACCCCCAGCAGCACTGCAGGCTAGGGGCAGAGTGGCTGAAAAACTCCTCAATGAAAACGGACTTGCAGGTGCTGTTTGACAACCAGCTGGCTGAACATGAGCCAGTGTGGTCCTGGGTGGCCATGAAGAACCGTGGCATCTTGGACTGTATCAGAAATAGTGCACCCAGCAGGACCAGGGCAGTGGTTGTCCCCTTGAACTTGTGCACACCTCAGATCCTGTGTTCAGTCCTGAACCCCTCAGGAGAAGACATTGAGATGCTGGAATGTGTCCAGAGAAGGGAAATGAACCTTTGGTCTAGAGAGTGAATCATGTGAGGAGTGGCTGAGGGAGCTGGAAGTGTCCAGTCTGGAGATAAGGAGGTTCAGGGAAGACCTTATGCTCTCTTCAACTCCCTGAAAGAGGTTGTAGCCAGGTGGGGGTCAGCTGCTTCTCCCAGGTAGCTAGTGACAGGACAAGAGGACATAGCCTTAAGCTGTGCCAGTGGAGGTTCATTTTGGACATCAGGAAGAATTTCTTCATTGAAGGGGTTGTCAAGCATTGGGATGGGCTGCCCAGGGAGTGTGGTTGGATCACTATCCCTGGGAGTGTTCAAGAAACCACAGGATGTGGCACTCAGTGCTATGGTTTAGTGGCTACGGTGATGTTTGGTCAAAGGTTGGACTCGATGATCTTGGAGGTCTTTTCCAGCCTAAATGACTTTTTGATTCTATAACACACCAAAATTCATACGTGTGTCACATCAAAACTTCAGGTGAGAGTGGGTCCATCATGACACACTTTTCTGAAAAGTTTCATCCAGAAGCGTGACATAATTATTTAACTGCGATGTGAATTACCTGATTATAACATATGAAGTTACATAAAAGGCACGAATCATATACTGAATTCTGCTTGTGTTAAAGCATTATGACTGCAGTGGTAAGTCAATATAATACTGAATTCCTGTCTCAGACATCTTCTCCTTGCACTGACTGCTGAGCACAGCAGCTGTGGACAGTCTGAATCACTCAGTGGTTGAGATCAAATACCACAGTAGGTGTGACCTAAAAGTTAGGCAATGCGTATGGATGGTTTAAATTTGACCCAATGTGCTTAACACAAACCATAGAACACCCTCCGTGAACACTGTGATTTCTGTGATCTGTATTAATATAACTTTGTAGCTTTCTGGTAGAACTTTGAGTGTGACTCTCTCAGGGAAATGGATACAGTGACTTCTTTGCAGGCTAGATTTCAAAAGCCAAGTCTAGTCTCATCACCTGTAAAATAAGAAAAGCACCCACAGAATAAGCCCTGCTGGTTCTAGGACTGCCTTTTCTATGGGACCATTGCTGAACAGAGGTGGGGACTGTATTGTCTGCCTCAGTTTTGCTACCCAAACCAGATGCCCTGTTCATGAAGAGGTGCAACTGTCATAGGTTAGAGTAGTGCTGATGTTTGAATGAAAGAGGAATAAAATTCAGTGAGACTCCAGCACAGATTTGCTGGTCTCTCATGCCAGTCTTCCCAAAGAAAGTTGCAGTGCAGTCAGAGGTCACTGTCGTGCGTCAGCCCATTTGCTCAAAGGCTAAGCAGTGCTTCTGGATGAACTTAATTGTTTTCCTTAATGCTATCAAGTCAAAGATGCTCTCTACTACCCAGAGCTCCTTATGTACCAGAGCCAACCAGAAACAGCTGAACACTTCCTCCTTGTATTCCTTACTCCTGTACTTAAAAGGAGCATTTCTACCTACTGTTTCCATTGTCAGGGACTGCGTTATTCACATGACTGTCTCGTGTTTTGAAGCCAATGCTCTCTGAAGGCTTTGGACGCCAGACTGCTAATCTCTTGACAAGTAAGTGTATTTCTTGACAGTGTGATTGGTATTGGCCCATGGCCCTTAATGGCTTGGCCCTCTGACAGCTGGCAGTGATTTTCTGATGGCTGGAGCCCCATCACATGCCCCCTGACAGCAACAGAATAATATTCTCATGCCTGCGATAATGGCAAATGTGTTTGGAAAGCTCATGAATAAAATTCCCTTCTCTGTCTCTTTTTATAACTCTGATGTGCTTTTCTGTTGCCCAGTTTCTCCTTGTATTTTTTTAACCCTCACTGCACACTTATTTTCCTCACTCTATTATTATTCCTCATGTTATTGGAGTGGCCAGAACAGACACTTCTAATTTCTTTACTTCCCAAGACTCAATACTCATTCTTTTGGTCACCAAAATATTCCAATATTCCCCAGATATTGTTGGCAGAGGCTGAGTCCTGTGTGAAACTGCCATGCAAAGACCCTCTTAGTTTACTCCTACCAGCTTCTGAAAATGCCGGTTCCATCTTCCATCATCCTTGCTTGCCAGCTTTGCTATTTATTTTCAAAACATGCCTTTGACTGTGGTGTGTTTTCTCAGGAAAGTTTGGGCTTGGTTCCACAAGCCTGACATACTTCCTAATTTGCAAGTGCAGAGAGGAATCTTGGGTACAGGGAGGCAGGGAAAAGGCGAAACCGTGGTATAAAACCTGGTTATAATTTTTGCCTCAGCTCAGGGACAGTAGGGTTTGCCCTCAACTGAGCAGGAGGGGGTTGGGACTTAGGGCTCATTTATGTGACCAAGCAGGACTCAAGGAAGCAGAGTCTGGGGATTTTCTTAATGGGACTGACTTATTATCCCAGAGAGACTGGCCATGAGAGAGAGGGAGGGAGGAAGGAGATTGCTGCCAGCAGGTAGGAAACCTCCTGTTTCAGCAGTCTAGGATGCAAGATTTATTCTCTAGAGGTTCTGGGAAGATCAGAAAATAGATTATCTTGCAGTTTGCAATGGCCCCTTCAAAAAGATAATGTGCTCCTAAATCGCAGAATGGCAGAATGGTTTGACTTGGAATTGACCTTAAAGATCATCTTATTTCAACCCTACAGCCATGGACAGGAATATGTTTCATTGGACCAGGTTTCTCACAGCAGACCTGAAATCAACAGACCTACTTCTTTTTCAAAGTCACCCTTGGAAAAGGGCAGGATACTGTACAATTGGATTGGATACTGTACAATCCCAATACTGGGATGGTACTGCACAAACCAAAGAAGTGCCACTGTGCATCACACCCCAACCTGGGCCCCCTTTATTTCATACCTGTCTTATGATTGCACTCATTTTAGTGGTGCTGAGTGGTGCTCAACAGGTTTGGCTGTGAGGCTGAAGAAGTTTCTAAGCTGTGCTTGCTGTCTGAAAAGAGGACTCAAATCATAGCCTCATAGAAACATTTACGTTGTGAAAGACCTTTAAGGTCATCAATTCCAACTGCTAGTCCAGCACTGCCAATTCCATCTGCTCACCTGTGTCTTTGTGCTTCTTTGTGGGGGCACTAGTTCCTACATAAAGTTCTTGAAAATGTAGTTAGGACAAGCTTCTGTTCTGTGCCACATGGGTGTCTGAAATGAAGAACAACGCCCTGCAATTTTCTCCTTTTGCTGCACATGCTGTTGCTAACAAGGAGCTACCACAGCAGATCTTTATTTCCATAGAATCATTAAGGTTGGAAAATACCTCTAAGATCATCGAGTTGAACTGTTAACCCATCACTAAACAACGTGTCCAAGTGCCACATCCACACATCTTTTAAATCCCTCCAGGGATGTTCACTCCACCACATCCCAGAGCAGCCTGTTCTAATGCTTGACAACCCTTTCACTGAAGAAATTGTTCGTAATACCAAATCTAAACCTCTCCTGGCACAACCTGAAACTGTTTCCTCATGTTCTATTGCTTGGTACCTAGGAAAATAGGTTCCTATTGTATGGGGCTTTTGTTTCAATGCTGGAACTCCAAGTATCTTATCCATATTGCAGGAGGATCCTGCAACATGCATAGGTTGGAGCAGGGCTGGTTCATCTCAGACATCAGGTTTTGAATTCTGGCATCTTCTGCATCTCAGGGCATCTTTCAAATCCTGAGATATCTTCTGCATCTCTAGAGCTTTCTTTTCTTGGGTGCTTCAGCAGCGAGGCTAGACTCCAAACATCCCTTCAAACCCCAGCCATTTATTGTGATTTTGTAATTCTCTGATGAGGCTGTGGTTTCCACCCTGCATTCCTCCTGCTGTCCATTATCCCTTTCTAGTTTAGGGCCAATAAACTATTTGGGACTTTTTGTCCCTTTTCTTTTCCCTGAAAGAGATATATCAGGTTCTTTAATTTTTTTTTTTTCCAAGCTAAGACAGTTAAAAGTGTGGTTAAAACTTCAGACTAAGGATTCACTGTACTGAAGAATCCCAAGAGCTGGGACTGACCCCAGCACTGCTTCCAGCACTGCTTCCTCACCTTCCCACAATGTTAGATTCATGGTAGCACAGAGATAACTGAAAACAGTGAAAGGCTCTGTAGAGGATGATTTGGTGACTCATATTTGATGAATGCCTCACAGCCAGCTTTCCATGGGACTCCAGGCATTTAACTCCTTCAGCCTGCTTTGTGTCTAAGTCTGAGAGACTATGGTCCCATCTTCTGTTTTGTGGCAGCAACGTTTCCAGTGCCAAATGCTGTGCTTTGTTAATCCAAGCATATCAAGAGACAACTGCCTTTTGCTATTTGCAGCACATAAAAATCAATGTACCAGTTACACATCTCTGGCTGTCATCTCAGTTGCTTCTGCTCTACTATTATATGCAGATAGTTTACCTCCTTCCAGCAAAACACTATTTTCTGCATGAATGTGAGAAGTGCTCCAACGTTGTGTCCCCATCTAAATTATTGGTGCAAGGAAAGGATTTATGAAAGAAAAGATAGTACTGGTCCCCATGGACAAAGATATCCTTTCTATTTCCACAGACCTCTTCTCTCTGGTGACAAATGATGGGACCAGAGGGAATGGCATCAAGCTGTGTCAGGGGAAGTTTAGGTTGGATATTAGGAAAAGGTTCTTCGTCCAGAGGGTAGTTGAGCACTGGAACAGGCCCACAGGGAAGTGGTCACGGCACCAAGCCTTACAGAGTTTGAGAAGCACTTGGTTAATGCTCTCAGGCACATGCTGTGATCTTGAGGTTGTCCTGTACAGGGCCAAGAGTTGGACTTGATGATCCTTGTGGTTTCCTTTCAACTCAGAATATTCCATGATTCTATGACTTTACAGAGAAGCAAATTTTGACTGTACAGCTCAGCTGTAAGGTGTTGCAGGACCTCTGTCCTGGAGGTGTGGTGGAACAAGTGAGATCTACAACTGGGGACAAGATGGGATCCAGCCATCAAAAGTCCCCTTTACAGATCTCTCCTATCTGATCTGCCCCAAAGGAGATTATATCAGGACTTAAGGGCCAAGCTGCTATTCAAGGCCGCTATGGCCTGTAGGGTTGTGATTTTAAAGACAGGATTTTAAAGATAGGTGAGAGATGCATGGAAAGGCAACAACGGAGTGAAAAGATGGTTAAGGTAATGACTGAGAATGCCTTATGGAGAACGAGCTGCTATGAAGCACCTAGAGGGCAACACAGCACGTGTAGGCACCTAATTTAGATATCTAAATCCTGGATTCCTTTGTTCCATTCCCCCGTGGAGGGCCAAAGGAGACCTTAGGATTCCTTCAGCAGCTTTTTTCTGCTCCCAGACCAGGCCCTGGCCGTGGTGAAATCTCCGATCCCGCCCCAGCTCCTTCTTGGGGAATGTGCCAGCAGATGGTGCTCAAACACCCCAAACCTAGCTTTTCTGCCCTATATCCCTGGGCAGGGGGACCTTGGCACAAACACCTTGTTAGTCAGGGTTTTCCCACTCTAGGCAATACACCTTGAATCTTTCATAGGGCTCAAGACAAAGTTTCAAAGTTAGATGTGCACTTTCACATCTTTCAGTTCCTTCCATCCATCAATCCCTCCATCCTCCAGGGCCTTTTGTATCAGCAGAATTTTTCCTTGGCAGGGGAGATGTCCAAGCTGAGACAAAAATACTAACTTCTTTCAACAGATCTGATCTGTTCTGGAGAAAGTCAACTAGTTCTTTCCTCTAACTTACTCATAAAAAACTGTGGCTCACATAATTTTTATTCCATATTCCACATATGGAATAAAAATTCTTGTACTGCCTTGACCTGAGAACAGTGCCTTGATAAGACTCTGTTCCAGCTCAGAGATGTACCCAGCAATCCTCAGGGTGGGTAAAGCCCCTTTCTTTGACTTAAAAAGATAAATTTCAAGGCAAAAAACTAAAAGCATTTCAGCTGATTACAATATACCCTGGACTCAGGCAAAAACCAGCAGTGCTGGGGAGAGTGAATTATAGCTGTGCTCTGTAGTTTATGTGAGAAGTAAGGTCTGTGTTTACAAAGCAAGGCAAAAGAGTGTAAGATGGTACTTTTAAGCTGTCAGCTATTTACATCCCTTGCTTGCTTAATTATGGACTAAATATAAAGGTGGTAGAAACCAGAGCATGCAAGTACTTGATGACTTGGCACAAAAGCAGTGTAGAACCTTTACATCTGTGCTGCACTACTATTTGTTTCATGGTGATGGTTTGTGGGGAAATGATAGCAAGAGGTGAAGGTTTGTCTGCAGTGCCTGGGGCATGGTTGCTTGGGTCAGACAGTAAATATTGTGACCTTGAAGCTTAGAATCATAGATTCATAGAGCAATTTGATCTAGAAGGGATCTTAAATATGATCTTGTTTCAACCCCTCCACATTCAGTAGGGACACCATCCTGCCAACTAGACCTCAGTGTCCCATCCAACCTTACCTTGAACACTCCCAGGGAGGGAACATCCACAAACTTCTCTGGATAGCCTGTGCCAGTGCCTCACCATGCTCACAATAAAGAATTTCTTCCTTATATCCAATCCAAATTTACCCACTTTCAGCTTCCTCTGCAGTAGTTACTGTGAATACCTGAATTATTTATTGCTCCAAGCTCCCATTTCAGTAACAACTCTTCCTTGCTGGAAACCAGGCTGTTGATGCTCACCTGAGAAAAGCAGATATTATGGTGTTTGTGTCAAAACTCACAACTGGTTTTGATGGCCAGATCTACAGAAGTTACCTTCCTCACCAAAATGCATCTGTCTCTGAGATAAACCACAACAGACTATTAGCAAGAAGACTCATGTCCTGCTGAAACTATAAGAGGGACTTCAGGTTAGCAGGATATAATTACCTGAGCTGGAGTCTGGCTTTGTGACTAGACCTAGGCCTGACATCCTTTCACTCCAGAAAATTGCTGTGAAAGATTTCAGGTTGATATGAGCCTTATTCCTGAGTCCCATCCTGGAGATGACAGCTCCCGTGACAGTGCGGTGTCCATTGTGGGAGGAAGAAGGAGCTGAAAATGATGTTTAGGAAGCCCTGCAATCTTGCACCTTTGCTTTTGGGAAGAGGCTGGGGGAAGAAACAAGCAATTTGATTGAAAAAGGAGAAATACACTAGTAATGAGATAGTTGTCAACACTCCCTGTGGATAACCTCATGGCAGCAGAATTATTTATAGACAGAAGTGTCTGAGAGCTTATTTTCTCTGACTCTGTGGCCATGGCAGAGAATTATAGCTCTACAGGGTGGGTTTTCAAAACCACTCAATTAGGAGCAATGAGGTGCAAAATTACATGTGCAAAGTGATGGAAATGTAGATGTTTGAGATGAAAAGGGCCTTGCTGGCCTGCCAGCACCACGTGGTTCCCAACAGGTCAGAAAGAGAGCTCCCTTCTAAGATGGAAAATTGTTATTTTTTATGGATACCTTTGAACACATGACTATGATATGTGGAGCCTGAAAACTAGAGATGCTCAGGCTATTGTTTGCTGCTTTGGATGTCTCTGTGTATATAAATCACTGCCTACACAAAGAATTTGGTTTCCTTTCCTCCAGAGGAAAGAAGTTAGAAAGAACTTGATTTAAAGTGGAGTTTCTGTTCTGATTAATTCCTTGGAGTTAAGTGAAAAAGTAGCTCTTTCCAAAAGGGCATATCTGTCTGAAGAGGCCATCAGACAGAGAGCTGATCAGAAACTTCTCACTGTAAGTGCAGCCACCAAGCTCTCCTTATTTTTATTCTNTACCACTATACTGAAAATGAGTAGTTCTCTCCTTGGATGGGGAACATTTTGCTCAGGGAAGATTTTATTTTAATAGTAAGGATTTCTTTGTCAGAATGGACTGGCATTTACTAGCCCTTGGGTTTGTGAAGGCTCCAGTCTTTCAGGTCACACTCAGCCCCTGGGAAAAAATGGCCCTCCAGTCCTGCTTTTTCTGAGTATGATGAAGTTTGGTACTGAGAGGAGAGTACAGTTCACTGCTTATTTCAGTTGTCCTCAAGGCTTGTGCAGGTCTTTATTTGGGATGTCTCTTGCTGAATTAAATTCAGGAGAAAGAAGGGAAGAAAACTGGTACCCAGTAAACCAGTTTGCAATAGAGACATTTCCTTCTGTGCTGCAGCAGAAGGTGATGCTATTTCACAGAACAAAGGAGCAACCACAGATTGGGGGTCATAAAGATGCCCTGGTTGTTATTAAGACTGAATTTCAGATGCAATGATTTGAATGGCAAAGGGCTCCAGAAATGATCTGTTGTCTCATTGGGTCACCTAGAGCATGGGCTTTGTTCCTTTCTTCTTTCCTGCTTCTTCCTCTGCTTTCTTAACACAATCTCCATCTTTTTCTGTGATGTATACATAGAATACAAGAGTCTCCTTTTCCTGCATCCTTTTGCAGCTATATGCAAGCCACATCCATCACCAGGTGGGATTAACTTAATTTTCCTTCACATATCTAAATGCAAACATCTCCCCTCCATTTGACTGAGCTCCACCCTGAGCTCCCACTTTTAGTCACAGAAAAGAAGTGGCCACTGCTAATGTAATTTCCCAACCCATTTTAAGTGCCTGCCTCAGGATAAGTCAGATGATGTATCGTGGCTCTAAATAAAATGAGACAACCCGTTGCTGACTTGGACTGCCTATGCCCGTTATAAAGGATTGAGATACAGCCCTACCAAAACTTCATCAAGCCTCATGTGCTAAAGCAGCAAGAGGATTTTCTCCAAAGTATTTAAGAATGTAGACAAAAATTATTTTAGCACAACAATTAACCCCAGAGGTTTTGGGCAGTGTTTTGGTTCTCTGCAGGTCACACCCATGTGTGGCATACAAGAACAGTTTAATAATATGGTGTAATATGGTCTATGATGTTTGTGAGTCCATGGGACCTCCCCAAAGGGCTGGTGGAGAGTAGAAACAGCAGGCTTAGACATCTCAACTGTTGTACACAAGTCTGTAGCTCCATGAAGGAATTTGTTTGGTACAAGTCGAACACCTCTCTCAGAGGTGTCCTCTTCTGGGCTGTCGTGACAACAAAGTCAGTTAATGCCAGCAAACCCTATCCTCCTAAGGATTCAGATTCCATGATGTTGGTTCTCCCTGTCATTGCTGGTGCATACCAAGGACACACTGATTTGTCCATTTGGGAGAAGCATGTGTGGGTTGGGGTTGTGTCTTTCCTTTGTGACCTGTGTCTGCTGTTGAGAGGTGCCGTGGATCATGTGCCATTCCTGAACCAGGGGCCAAGGCACAGTGTAATCTGAGACACCTGATCTAGGGAAAAGCTCTGAGACCAGTGGCAATAAAAGGGCAGCCAAGACCTCACTGAAGACAATTCCCAATTTTAATCCCAAATTTTTCCCTTCCCTTGCCTGGTTCTTGCCTGATTCCCAGAGCAGAATCCAGGAAGGGCTTGGGGGTAATGAGTAGGAAGCACCACCTCTTCAGCAATGACCGAAGCTCAAGCCTCCGGGGTTGCACAGGTCTTGGTCTATGTACAGGTTGTGTGCCCATGGTCCTGCCTCCTCTCCACATTATTGCTCCCATAAAATGAGCTTTGTTCAGCCATTATGGATGCAGAGTATGTTGGTGCGAAGGGAGGGCCATTCATCAGGGGGCTCCAGTTTCTACTCACTGTGTGCTGGCTACAGTGAATCAACATTAATGAGGCAAGTTTTGGTCATTTCCACTTTGTATGCAGAGTAATCATTTTCCACCCTTGCAAAATATTCCCTAATTAAACTGATGTGTTTCAGCAAGGTCTTGTGAGACCAAATCCCGTTCCTCTTTTGTAGGGGCAGCGTGGCCTGTGAAATCCATTGCGACTGAACTCTGCTTGGCACAACAGCATTTTCAAATGTCTCCGTTTTGTGGGTTTAATAGGCTGAACAAACAGAAACCTTTGGTGAAATCTAAGATAAAGCAAGATAAATAAAATATCATAGTTTGCAAAAAAAACAACCACCCAACCTAGTTCCTTTAAATGCCCTAGGACAGTGGAATATCAAATATGCAGGAGAACAAGATGAAACTCATTAATTCACTTGAGTCAGGAATGCTTGCTCACGAAAATGCAAGCAGGAATCTGCTGTTTTTATGGTCTGAATTAAACTAGGGGTGACATTTCCACATGTTACCCCCTGCTTTGTAAACATTCCTGCTGCAGGGTCCTATTTCTTCTCAGTGATAGCTGTTGAACCAAATAGAGGTCAAGAGCCTATTGCTTCCAGCCTTAAAGGCAGTGGTGCTCTTCAAGGAGCCTTTGCTTTAAAGCTAAATGGTTTCACTGCCAAGCTGTAACTGCTGTCCTTGGAGCAAGCTGCTACAGCAGCCTTGGAAAGGGTCGGTGCTTGTTGCGTGAGCAGATTACAGCAAACCAGCTGAGCCACAGCGATTTCTTGGATGTAAACTCATTGCCAGGCAAAAGCACTATTATTGGTCTCAGTTTAGCTCACAAGTGGAGAGGATGAGCCTAAACTAGATTACCCCTCATTATCTGCAGGCTGCTGATGAGCAGCATCTCAAGACAGTGTAATGTGACCTTGTGCTCGGGTCTTCAGGCGTTAGGAACATGACATCTGTGGCTGCTTGTTTATTTGGGAGTTGAAAACTAAAGCAAAGAAGGAGTCTAAGTCCTCAAGTAGAGGGTCCTAGCTCATGTGCTCTGAGACCATTAATTACTTTGTGGGAACCTTCATGGTAGATAGATACAGCAGCAAACTGGGGTGATCTCCTCACATCATGTAGGAGCTCATCCCTTTATGCCTGGACACTTTTACTGCTCCTAGGGGAAGTATAATTCATGCAAGCACCGATAAGACAGAGGAACTCAAAGCTGAAATGTGCAGGGCTCAGTCCATAACGTCAGTAATGACATAAAACACCTCATCACCCCAAGGGCAGTCACAGCAGGTTGAGACCTTAAACACTGGGACAGGACTGGAATAGGAGGTACATGCAGTGACTGTGAAGTTCTTACACTGTCAAACCAATTGCAGACCACTGCTGCCTCTCCCTCAGCCTGTCTACAGGAACCATACCATGTACCTTTCCTTCTCTACATCTTCACATCTGACATCCCACCTTTCAGCCTGATTTTCTTTTTTCTCCTTTTTATTTGATGTGCAACCACCAAAGGAAATAAAAACAGAGAAAGAAGTAGAGAGAGACCTTAAGAGATAAGCTAGTAAAATTGTGCTCAGAGCAGAAATACATCAGTTTGGACACGGAGCATTGCTTTCTTTTTATCGCTCTGCTTATTAACTATACAGAAATTGGTCTTAAGAAGAAAAATAAATCAAAATGAGCCTAAAGGAACTATGAGAGAAAGGGGAAGGATGTTTGCTTAAGTTGTTTCTCATCATGAAATGCTTTTAGCACCAGTTCTTAGGTAGGGAGCCAGCTCCTCGTTTTACTTTCCAGTAATTAAAAGGAAAATGAAAAGCAATCCAAAAAAACCCTGGCAGTTTGCCAGACATTCTTTACACATAGAGTTATTATCTTTCTATCTTCCAGAGATAATACATTGAGCTGGTGGAGTCAGATCAGAACATAAATATCTTTGTTGTAATTCCAACTCAAAGGAACCTTTTTTTCTGTAATAAAACCTGACAGTATTAAGTGGCCTTGATTTTCATTGCTGTATTGTGGCTTGGTGCCTCATGTAGCATCATATGGCTGGATCTGCAGATGGGGAAAGTTGGTTGGTTTACCACTAAGGTAAAAGCTACAGCTATTGGTTTAACTGGGCTCTTGCTCTCATTAAACAAAGAATCTAGCCCATTGTTGCCAGTAAAGTTATCTTGAGGTGATGCAGCACATCATCAATGTTAGAATCAAATTGCCTGACATAAGAGACAATTAGTGCAATAAACAATGCAGAGGTGCTAGAGAAAAAAAAAAAAAAAGAAAGTAGCCCAAGGAAAAAAACAGATTCCTCAGATTCAGGGAGACAAGCAGAAATTCAGTGCTACTAGAAAAGGTGGTACTGGACAGAGTCAGTTTTTACACTAAAAATGTGGCAACTCTGAATCTCGTGCCTGAGACCAACTCCTAGTCAGCAGCCTGAAAGAGACAAAACAACCCTCTGCCTCCCTCACAGATTCTTTTCTTTGATTATTGTTCACTTGTTTTCATCTCAAACACTCAGCTTGGGTGTCTCATGTCTTCCTTATCATCATCACCAAGGAATGAGCTTTAAGTCTATCTTCTTGGAAGCTGGCTTCTCAGGAAGCTTTCTTCAATAACAGGTTTTTCGTGTCTTCTTAAAACGCCTTTCAGAAGCATCAAAGCGCCCACTAATCGTTCTCTGCCTAACACATACCTGGATTTGTATGGCTGCATAAGGATCATCTCAGATTGGCTGACTCTAGAATATTTCATTATTTCACTCTCAGATAGACTATCAGGAATCAGAAAATTCTTGCTATAGTCAAGTGACTTTGACTGAATTGAGCAACTGAACATAGTTTCCTACCTTGTGGTTTTAGTGTTTTTCCAAGGTCTTATTCAGGTAATTCCTGAGAGATTCCCACAGCTCTCATCTTCTGTACCACCTTAAATGAGCTCAAGGCATCACCCACTCACATCCTAGATGGGTGGGACCCCACAGCATGATGCCTATGTCTTGATGAAATCATGCTGCTTCACCAGATAAAACCTGGATTACGATACCAAATTGCTCTGAGTGTCTGCTCAAAAGAAAAGGAAAAGCCCCCACATTTTCTCCACAGATTTTGGATTCCAAGACTAGATACTTGTAATGACTTGCATATGCCATAGCATCAAACCGTTTCCCTCAGCAATGAGGGCAGAGATGGACACAGAAGAAACAAGCAAATTTAATCAGCTTCAGCTGCAGTTTCTCACACTTAAAGCTGTGCTGTAAATCCCCAGGCCAAGGCTGTCACACAAATCACCTGAGTGCCCACCTGGCAGGATGGCTTGGAGATGCAGCCTGTGAGCCAGGAGAGCAGCTCATGGCCCTCGTGCCCAGCCCCTTCACAAACGGGACCCTGCAAGCAGAGAGGAATCAGAGCAGGTGGAATGTTTGCTGTACAACAGACACTTGTTAAATTAACCACGGGGACATAAGTGATGATTAAGTGCTCATGCTAATCAGAATGTTGAATTTTGGCAATGCATTTTTTTGTTTTGTTTGGAGAGAGTTGTGGATTCTGGTGTGGAGGATGATCCTGAGAGAATTACATGGGCTTCACATTGTGACTATAAGAAAATTATTTTAAAAGCTTTTATATTAAGAAGGGAATTAGATTCTGACAACAGAATAGCAAGCTGAGATCTCATGTTGTCACTTGCTCTTAAAGGTTTACAGTTCTGGTCTTGCTGCCACACAGATCAATCAACGTATGTGGTTTTTGTGTGTGTGTGTTGCTGGTTATTTACTTGTGAATTTACAGCAGTTTTAAGTCAATCACACTGATTCAACCTTAGATGCACTACAAAACTATCAAATTCCCAGAGGTCTCCCAGGCCCGTGTTTGCCACCCGAAGATGCACAACAGTTTCCCAGTCCTTTGATGTTCCTAAGGGGAGTATGTGGAAGAATTATTTAAATGCTACTAATAGGAGACATTGGTTAATGAGATTCCTCTCTCATTCTCACAATCCTCATTCCTTCAAATATCTTATGAAGGACAAGTTGATCAAAGATCTGCTCCCATTTTTCCATGTTAATCAATTAATGAGTGCCAGGGCTTTCTCTGGGGCCTGGGGCACCGTTCAATTATGTGTTGCTGTATTACCAGATTGGGCTGTGGCTTAGCTGATATCTCTGCTCAGTTTCTGAGCAGGTTTCAAAGGATGACATAGGGCAGGAACCATTCCCAATAGGCAGATGAGGGCAGTGATATTCAGCCCCCCATCTGCTGACCATCAGGGAGCATAGTCAGACATGCAGGGGCTGTAGCACAGTGTCTCTCTATCATGCTGCACAGATCTTCCTAGGTCAGCCTTTTGCTGTTTTCCTGGTGCTCCAAGCTGTCACCAGGACATGGTTAGCACAGCACTGCGCCCCGACACAATTCCATGCAGGGGATAGGTACAGGAACACAGCTGTGCTCCTTGAAGCCCTGGAGCATGGATGGAGAGGATCAGCCTCGAAATCCTTTCCCAAAGCTGGTAGGGAGATAGAAACATCTGCCCAGTGATTATTAAACAAAGTGTAGTAATACCTTTAGATTTTTGTTCCACATCTAAGTAGATTTATCATTTAATAATAACCACGTACTCTCTGAAAGACTGCTCTGGTGACAGTGTGAACTGGTCCTGTGTTCCTAGAAGAGGGCTGATGATGCTTTTGTGTAGAGGAGACCCAGTTTTCCAGACATTTCTGCCTGCTCTGCTCTGGCAGCCTGCTGTCTCACCAATGTGGCATCAGGGAGTGTCCTCAGCCCATTGGGACAGGAGACAGCCACACCCATCCAGTGCATAACTGGGGTTTTCATGTCCCTCCTCCCTCCTGCACCTCCAGAGCTCTGGCTGTTTCATCCATCTCTTGGCGGGTGTCAAGTTCCATCTAGGGATTTGGCCCTGATGCAATGATCATTGTCAGATAAAATTAATGGAGGTCATCTCATTCACACACAGGCTGGTCAGCAGAGCAGAGCAGCGTGACAAGCTTTAATTAGATCCACAATGATTGTCCTCCCTGGGGGAGTTGTTTGGTGGCTCACTGAACAAATTCAGTGTTAGTGGCTGGTTGCCACCGTGTGCTGGAGGGCAGCTCCCTTCTAACAAGTGTGGGGAGAATTTTGTGTGAAACAAATTGGGATGGGGTTTGGGGATTGCTTTCCTTCAAACACATGCTTCTGTGCTGTTCCGTCCCACAGCTGTGTGTTTGCTCTCACTCTTCTCTCCCACATACACCTTTCCCATCAATCATACACAAATCACACCTTTGCACACTCTATTTCTGCTCCTCTCTTACAGAGTCTTGCTCTGTTCTGTTGCTCATAGCCTGCCCCCCTCAGTTCGACTCCATCACGTATTTGGGCTCTTTTCCTGTTAGGACAAAGTCTGATCAATGAAATGCTTGCAAACAAGGAGGTTTGTGGGAAAATTTCCCTGTTCCAAGCTCTGCTGCAAGAGACGTCTGGAGAGGGGTTGCAGGCCAGTGTGCCCACCCAGATGCAGTGGTAGGTAGGTGAAAATGGATGAGAGCCATAGGACCTTCAGGAGAGACCAAAAAATGCCTTCTGCTATCAGTTGCAATTGTGTTAACAGTCAGTTAAATGACTTTGGACTATGACCAGGTTCAGCAAAGCCAGTCTTTAGAGTATGTCCAACCCAGAAAGGAAGGAAGCTGTGCAGTAGGAACAAGCTGGTTGTGTGCTTACAGTTCTTTCTGCTTCAGTTCCTACACTTTAGCTAATCACAGTTTTTCTGCCCCCTCTTTCTTCTGTAGATGTCTCAGAGATCATGTTTTGGACAAAGACCTGAGCACAGTCTCACTGGGTGTTCAATGTTCAATATTTTGACAGCTGGCAGTGGGGATCTTCCCACAGCAAGATCTCTGAGCTTTGGTTGGTGTGAATGAAAAAGAAAAAGCAAAAGTGGCAAGCTCACATTCCCAAAGAGCCAAGTCTTCCCTTCCACCTACACTGCAGAACAGCAGCTCCTTATCCCGTCAAACCCACAATCTCCTTCACAAGCTTCAAATGGCATTGTTTTGTTTAACTTCCCTTTCCAGTTCTTAAACAACTTCCTTTGGGCTTTATTTATACCAAGAAGTGGTTCCCACTGGGATGCTTCCTTGAAGCAAGGAATTAATTTCTTTGGATGGAAATATGAGGGGTCAGCAGGCAAAATTAGACAAAGCTCAAATGTTGGGTGGACCATCATAGCATCTGTCAGTACCAGGCCAAACTGGATTTTTCTTTAGGAATTTTCTGGAATAAATGGAGAGAAAATAAATGACGGAAAAGCAAGGATCTACTTCTTCTTACATACCTTTCACAGCAGACTTCCTTAGAGCTTGAGTGTATCTGGCATTCAAGTTTGTGTGTGATGCTGCTCTATGGTCTTGTAGCAGATACTGTTTCCATCAGAGCCTCAGCCTTTCACCATATGACCTTACTGTTGCCCAACTATTCCAACTCATTTGGATGCTGTTTTTGTGAGCAGAAGTGACAGATGATGCTGATGTGTGTCTCCTTTTCCAGGTGATAGGGGAAAGAGCAGAACTCAGTGTGACAAGTTGCAAATCAGCTCTTCTGGAGGAGAATTTCAGTCCTAACCTTTAAGACACATCTGACAGCACCTGCCCAGAGAATCAGTCTCTGAAACAGTCAATCATACAGTGAGATTCTGCACAGTTTCCCTTCAATTCTTAAACTGTTCTTTCTCCAGTCTGCTTCCTTTGGTAGCTATTGGCAAAGAGACCAGTTAGGGAGAGAACATATTGGCTTTGTTCATAGCTTTATTCCCATTTCCATCTTTGCCTGTGCCTTTTCTCCACAGGAAAAAACAGGTAGAACAGTAAAAGGTCTGGAAACTATGAGGAATCAGAAGGACAATGAGGGTAATTTCTTGTTGCATTTGCTCTGAAAGAAATTGTTTCTCTGAACATCCCCATGGTGGGACTTGATTCATCTCTCTGGATCATCATGGAGCTGGTCACCATGGCTTTCCTTAATAGTCAGTGAAGAGAAAAAATACTTCTCTGGTATGATCCTCCTTCTTCAGATCTTCAACCCTGGATGAAGTAATTCACACACAGCAGTCTCCTCCCTTGAATTTGGGCTGCCAGCTTGAATGGGGATACCTACATGGGATAAAACAAATCCCTGCCTTCTGCCTTGCTTCTTGTCCCAGCTCCTGAGCTCTCTCTATTTCTGGTCCAGCATGCTCAGCTCTGTCATGATATAGAGACCCTCAACAATCAATAGCAGGATGTCTTCTCAAATAAGTCAGAATGGCTTTAAATCAGAAACACTTCTGCTCAGTGTAACTCAGCTTTGGGGTTACATGAGGCATTGGATCAGGCTCAGAGGTGAACCTTGAGGACCTCTCTACTTTGCTCCATTGGGAAAATACAGAAGGCTGTTTTCTAGGACCATCTTGGTTTGAGGGCATAGCTCCTGTGGCTCTGCATTGTGCAGCTCTCACCAGGGCCCACTGGCTTCTGGATAAAATTCTGGGTGCAAAGACAACCCAGATCTCTGCCTCCAATCCATTGCATTTGCCTTCAAAAGAAGGAATGGCCATCAAACCGAAGGGCCCTAACCTATCCATAAAATAAAAGACAAGGAAAATCAGGCACAAGAACAAACACTTTCCCGCCAGAGTTCAAGAAGTGTTTGGACAATGCTCTCAGGCACAGGGTGTGATTCTTGGGCTGATCTGATCATGTACAGGGCCAGGAGTTGGATTTGATGATCCTTGTGGGTCCCTTCCAACTCAGCATATTCTATGATTCCTATGTTTCACTTAGGTGGTAGCAAATGAGTCAGGTAACAGAGCAAATGCCTCATTTAGATATTAGCTATTATTAAATACCTATTTAGCTATTGACCGTGTCAGTCTTCAGTTACTTCACCCCTTGCTTAGCAAGAAGTGAGGCAATCCTTCATATCTTCTTTCTTCTGGCTCAAGGAGAATAATGTGATCTTCAAGGTCAAGGTAATTATCTCCTCCTTCTCATTAAAGGAATAGCCAAAGTATCCATTTAAAATTGTTAGCCTCACCACCCCTTTCACTGCAAATGATTGATGAGGAAGTTAATGCCTCCTCTTTTATCTTGAACACATTTCTGATTAAAAGTGGCATATTGAGATTCATCCTGGACAAGGGTGAAATCCTATTTATTCTAGAAGGGGGTGCATGGCAAGCTAGAAAATAAGGCAGATAGCTGTTTGTTTTAAAGAAATAAAATCATTCTCTTGGCTGAAAGAAGAGAAACAGCTCCAACTCCTCTGCTTGCAGACCATGGGACAGAGCAATAATCATCTGTATAGAGGACGGTTTAATAGACTGGCTCGACTCTTGCACACACAGGTAAGAGGACAATGGAGTGAGCTCCTTAATCTATTAGTTTCCCAGCCACCAAAAGTCAGTGCTTTTGGCTCATTTAATCTCCCTAGAGCTGACTATGGCTGTCTTCCCTCTGATAAGGCTGATAAGGCTTCCATGGCAAAAAAACCCAAGAAATCACACTTGGCCCCTGGCTGTTTCAAGCCAGCAGAAGAGTCATGCTTGGCCAAGCCATGAAAAATACTCCAAAGAGCCTCATTAAATAGAAAAATTGGGAACTTTCAGCCCTGTCTGATGATGCTGGATGCTGCCAGAAGTGGCAATAACCTTTAGTTTTACGTGTTTGGAAACTACAGCACTAATGTTGTGACAATGCAATTAGCTGTAATTTTTTTCACACTTTTTTAAGGGTCTTTCCTAAGACCACAACTACACACCATCTGAGATCAGCTGCCAGCACTCAGCAGACCCTGTAGCCAACGATGTTAATTCATTTAGACCGAATAGAATGTGCATCTTGTTGCTGTAAGCCCCCTGGTAATCAGCTGTGGGAACCACAAAATTCCTTTTCTGTGTATCCTAGGAAAATCCTTGTGGTAAGAGGGATGAAGAAGTGCTTCAGCATCCTGTGAATTTTGTCTGGTGTTGTGATCATGGTGTGGAGGACCTCAAGGCCTGCACATGTAGCTAAGCAGCATAACTTATACAGTGATTACCTTGCCAAGCTGTTAATGAGTATGTCCAGGTGATGAAAGGAAGAGTAGAGAATTTTTGGATTTAGGGGATGGTGCTCACACACTGCTGCCCAAATCATCACAAATACCTGTAGGATTAAAGCCAAACACATGCAGGGTAAATGTAGATGTAATAAAAAGGAAGAGGAAGGTGCCCAGAGAAGCTGTGGAAGTCCCATCCCTGGAAGTGTTCAAGTCCAAGCTGAATGAGGCCCTGAGTGACCTGGTCTAGTGGAAGGTGTCCCTGTGCGTAGCAGATGTGTTGGAACTGGATGATCTTTTAGCTCCCTTCCAACCCAAACCCTTCTATGATTCTGTGGTCCTATGATACTGGGACTGGACAGAAAATCAGGATGGAAGTGGTCAAGTGCTGCTCACACATCACTGCTGAGCTCTTGTTCCACAGTATGAAAGGAGCAATTTCTAAAATCTCCCTGACTGTGGTTGAGCAGAAGCTCTTGATGTAAGTATAGCTATTAGCATGAAACCTTTTGAAATGAAAAGAGTTAATTAAAATTAAAAGAGCTGTTATTTCTCTTCTTGGTCTCAGCAGCCTTGCTGAGAAACCCAGGTTCTGCCATTCCCTCTGAGTGTTTGTATTCTGTCTGCAAGTGAATCAATCCTGCTCTAATTTACTCACCTCCAACATCTTCCCATTACTGGCCCTTATAATTACAGGGTTGGTCTTGCAAGGTGTCCATTGTGCATGAACAGGCAGGATCTTATTCCTGCTGCTGTTTGGTGTAGTGGGAAGTGGGTGCATGATGATCCTAGCTCTGTGCTTTCTGCCTTAATTGCCCCAATGGGAAAAGGAAGATACTGGCTTTGGAAAACATGGGATGTCAAGGACCTGGAGATAACAGCTTTTGTGAACTCCCTGATCATTCTGGGTTTTCTCAGCCTGTCTGAGCACTCTTCACTTGAGCTCTTGTCCTGCACCAGAAAAAAAGCCTGCGGCCAAAAGAAGAGGGAAATCAGCTTTCCTAACACTGCTTTTCTTGGAATCAAATCAGACAGGAGGTGAATTTGTAATCACCTCCTGTGCCTCCATTACAGCCCTGCTCCACTCCCGAGGCTTTCTCACAGTCCTCCCAGTCCCTCTGTCCTTTCCCCAGCCAGTTACTGGAGAAGGTTGGATGTCTCAGAGATTGTTCTCCCATGTCTCAGGTATGGAAATACTGCTATACTTACTAAACCCCTGTGAAGTGTCAGTAACACGTGGCTTTTGGGCACAAGGGGGGAATTTATCTCTCTGTAGGAGCTGTACCTTGAAGCATAAGGGACATGAAGCCCCATGATGAGGTGGACTTCCCTTCAGTACCACCCAGCCTTTTGGGAGTAGGGATGGCACCCTTGATAAGTTTGTGCAGTGCCCAGCATGATGAAGTGCTCCTGGAGGATCAGCTGTGGTCCTCCAGCCACAGACCCATCTGATGGCTGAAGGGCCACCCCTGACCCCATGTCCTTGGTGAGCCCTGTGCCCTGGCTTGGCTTGGCACCATGGGCAGGGAACAAACAGCCAGGTCCCTGCCCTCTGTTCCTGCTTTGAGCCTGGCAGGCATCAGCAGTTTGGGTCTGAGCTCCCCGGCGCCACGAGGAATGTTTTGATGTACAGACATGCTTGTTCAACACCCCCTCAGCTCTGTGCTAATTAAATCCAAAGGGTAATCATTATTTCATTGAGTTTCCTCCAGTGCTGTAATTCCATCTCTGCTGTGGCAGAAAGACCTGGACAGAGAGAGTGAGTGACAGGGACACCTTTCTCTCTTTCTTTCTCTCTTTCTCTTTCTTTCTTTCTTTCTTTCTTTCTTTCTTTCTTTCTTTCTTTCTTTCTTTCTTTCTTTCTCTCTCTCTCTCTCTCTCTCTCTCTTTCTCTTTCTCTTTCTCTTTCTCTTTCTCTTTCTTTCTTTCTCTTTCTCTCTTTCTCTCTTTCTCTCTTTCTCTCTCTCTCTCTCTCTCTTTTTCTCTCTTTCTTTCCCTCTCTCTCTTTCTCTCTTTCCCTCTTTCTCTCTTTCATTCTCTCACTCTCTCTCGCTCTTTTGCTCCCTCCCTCTCTTCCTCCTTCCCTCCCTTCTGTCTTCCCTTCCTCTCCTGTCTCTTCAGTAATTCTCTCTCTCATGCACAGGTGGTTCTTCATGCAGTGAGTAATTCCCTGCTGAAGGACCATGGCAATGTGACAAAATCCCATAAATTCCATGGGAAACTGGCCAGCTTCATGAAATTAAATCCACTAGGGCCTGCTAGAAACTGCCTCCATTTTAGGAGCTTCTTGAGAATCCAGGAGTGTGTCTGGAGTTGAGGAAATCACTCTGGGTAACAGAACTTATCCCCTTCTTGGGCATTTCTGTGTGGGCAGGGGGGCCTTTTGATCTGGCCAATACATGTCCTTATTTGTCCTTTGCTCCCACCCCGGGGGATGTGTCATGGTCAGCCCTTGACGATTGCAGGGTCCCTTTTGTCCTGTCACTGCAGAGCTGGATCAGGCCCCACTGGCAGCAGGGTCACCTTGCAGTTGGTTCAGCCCATGGGAGAAAGACTGCATGGAATAGTGCAGGAGAGGGTTAAAAGAATCCTGTTCCCCTTGGGAGCAGGGGTCTGGGACAGCAGAAGAGGAGAGAAAGGTTGCAACCCTGCCTGGTTTGACCCTTGCAAACCCACTCCTGCAGTGTGTCAGAGTGTGTGTGTTCCCTAGGATGGCTCCATCCCCTCCCTGCTCCAGCTTGCACAGGACTGTCTGGTGAAGAGGGGCCTCTGCACCACCAGTGCCCAGGGCTGTCTGAGAGACCTGGACTGAAATTGGATTTTGTGCTTCACTGACTGATATCAAAAAGATTTAAAAAAAAATCTACTTCTGTTTGAAGCAAGAGGGGTCTTCCAAGGGGGTTTTGGTGATATGATTAAAAAAATGTACCAAATAGTAGAAACTACTGAATGTGCCTTCATTGTGGCATAATGCTTGTTATTCACTTTCTGTCTGTAATCAATTATTTTGGCTCTAATTTGCACTGTTTAGCATGCCTTATCTTTACCACCCCCTTTTCCCTCCCCCCTCCTTTTTTTTTTTTTTTTCCTCTCTGAAAAATATCATTAAAAAAAAAAAAAAGGAAAAAACAGCAGTCTGGACTTCTGGCTACCACACTTCATCTGTGACTCTGCTGAATTGGGTTTTTTTAGGATCTTCTCCTGTCAGATAGTGTAGACAACCGCACAGCAACCTGGTTTTGCAGGCAGTTTCACTCTGAAATTTTCTTTGCCTTAGAAAAAATATCTGTCTGCTGTGACTGCTTCAGTCTGGGGCTCCTCTGGGTCTTTGGAGTTCATCTCACCTGACTTCCAACATCTCACATATTAATTAACCCTGTGTGGCAACCACTCCTGGCTCCATTCAAAGTTAGCCAGAAGTAACATGTACACTTTCAAGAGTTGTTTCCTCTGCCATATTTTGCAACTGAGTTGTTGGAGGACTATATTTGGTTGCTGTCCCTCCCAAGAAGCAGGTGAGTCCTTTCTTGCTCATATCCTCAGCAAGATTTTAAATTTTGTTGAGGCAGAGGACCCTTTCCAGCCTTTATTAATTCAGCACAGTCAGACTGCATCTCTTTGTTGCAGGCAAAACCATCCCCTCCTAAGTAGTTCTGCAATTCATATGAGATTTGAAGAAATGTGGAGGCTTATCTGTCTTCCAGTAGGATAATGGGAAAAGAGCCAGGAATTTTGAGCTCTCTTCCCAGCATTGGCTGTATGCTCTTGGCTTTATGTGCTGGGATCTCAGCCTGTGTTATGTATTTCCCCTTGACTGGCCTGACACGTCATGTACCAGATGAAGATGGCTCCTTACACAGGGGAATTTATGCTTCCTGAATTCACAGACTGCGCTGTCAAAAGGCACCACAAGGATCATCTTATCTGACCTCATGTATACAGAAAATAGACTTTTCCCAGAAGTTGGATTAGAGCATCTCCTTTTGTAGATATCTAATCTTTATTTCAACATAGGAAGCCCTGGTGACTTGGCAGCCTTCCTGATAAGCTTTTCCAATATTTAATTACCTTCATAGCAGTGAACTGGTGTCCACTTCAAAGACTAATTAATCTAGTTCTATCTTCCACCTATCATGTCTTGTTCCCATTATCAGCACGGCTGAAGAACCTCCCCTTCTCTGCCTCACTATCAGACTGCTTTTCCCTAAGTAAATACCCATATACAGTGATCCCTTTCAGCCTTCTCTTTGATGAGTAAGGTTATGTTCCTAAACCTTTATGTTGACATGTGTGCAGCTAATCTCTGGCCCTCTGTGACTTCCCCAGCCCCTGGTGTGTGGCCAGCAGAATTGACCCTTCACCTCCCAGCAGCCCTTGCCTGCTGTTTACTAAGGCAAGGAGTCCTTTCTGTGAGACCTCTCTCTGTTTTGGATGCCCCAAGATCTTTGTTGGCCTCTTCTGGCACATCAGCTTGGCTGGCACTCATCCATCCCCAACTCACTGCAGTTCAAGGCAGCCTTTCACCCTTCAGGAGTGAAATAGCTTCTGTCAGGATATTTGTCTTCCAGGCTGACACCCCTTTGACTTCTCTCCTTCCCTGGATGTGCCCATTTATCAGCTCAGTACATTTCCCATCCCACAGACCTTTGAACTGCTCCTGCAAACCCCGTGTGCTTCTCAGTCCCCTTAAAGTCCTTCTGCATCTCCTTCCTGTGCCTCCTTCCCAGACTGTCTTCCTGAACCTGCCTCTGGGCTTTGAACCCTTTAATCCTCCATGCCTGGCCTTGCTTCTGTCTGCTTCTCCATGGCTGTCCACATTCAGCCTTCTCTGCTAAGAAAAGGTCTACAACCCCATTCCTTTACAGACACATTTCAGGATCTGTCAAGGGGCCAGTTCTGACACCATTTAACACATGTTTTGTTAATCTCATCTCATGCAGTTTAGAAGAAAAAAGCAGAATACCTTGGAGGAACAGCAAGGTATGACATTGCCACAGCTGCCTTTATCAGCAGAGGCTCAGGGGCTGAGGTGTGATGAATGCTGATGAAGGTTTCCCGCTCTGCCATCTGACTGTTCATAGACATATGTCCCGGTTGCAAGCTCCCTGATGAAATCCCAAACTACCTGCGCTATTGTTTTGCTAAGAATTGATGGTGCTCACCCTTCTGGTTGTCCCCTTCTCCTCTGCCAATATTGCCATGACCTAAGCCCTGTGCCAGCTCATTCCTTTTCCCCATGGTTCCCCAAAGCTTGTTAGATTTCACGTTGATGGCTCTTTGGGTCATCTCTTGATTACTCCTGGCACTGAGTTATCCAGGCCTATTGTTCTGGCAGATGCCATTGCAGCAGACATTTCTCCCTTGCTGCAGATCATTAGCTCTCATCTCCATCCACCTTGTCATGCTGCCTTCTTCCAAACAGGGACTAGAGAGGTCTGTCAGGGCTTTTTGAGTGACTGCCTGTGATCCTGCTGAGTGCCTCCAGTGATCAGCCTAATCCTGACCTTGTGCTCCATTTGTATGTATGAAATGTTTAAAAAGATGCCTCTGAACCTCAGGCCTGGAGCTTTCAGAGCCTGAGCCAGACAGCCTTGCCCCATCAAGAATCTACTGAATGAGCTTGGTTTTAAAGCAATTTACACCCATGCTCACCTAAACCTTTCTGCCAGAAGGAAGTTAACGGGAGACAAAGGCCAAATCTTCACTGCAACTCATTCTCTTTCCCAAGCAAAATCAGTCCTCCTTGGACAAGGTAGAAGATCAGAAGGAAGATCAGAAGGAAAGGGCTTTTGCCTGTCATTGGGGTGGGAAGAATGTGGCTGATTCCATTCATTTCCCAGTGCCATTGCCTTTAGCTCTGATAGATATGTTCTTCTGTGGTGCAGTGCCATATCTTTGCATGGATGAATTTGGTGGCTGTGCTACTTGTCTGGAGGTCTGGCTGACTCATGTCAATACAGATATTACAGGAAATGGACAGGCGCTGCCTGACCAAGTGGTTTGCAAACACTCACATGAGATGTCCAGGCTGTTATTTTGGGAATGCCCAGAGGCTTGCCATGCTTTGTATTTTGCAATGGCTTGCACCCCTGATGATGCTAACATTGCACCCTCCTCCTGGCAGCAAAGTGGCACCCACCACTGAGAGGAGGTGCAGTGTCATGGTTTCCTAACAAAGTCATCTCAAGGACAGAAGAAGTCTTACTATTTATGAAAAGAAGTGATATCTAATAATTTCTTTTCCCCCCTTGAATGCATGCAACTTCTGAACAAGCAGTGACAACCTGTGTCACCCTGATGTCCCTCTTAGCAGTTCATTGTGTGGCAGCACCACTTCTGCTGTGAAGGGAATTGATCCAGAGGCTGCCACCCTAACCACAACCTAATTCCATCCAGAATCTCACTTCTGCCTGTCCCAGTACAGGGAGATCAGCAGAAGCTCTGTCTCTTGCCAACACTATTTACCTGGTGATGGGGAAACTTGTGACCTAGGTCACCATCATGGGGCAATTTCTGTTCTTATCTCTTCCCAACAGAGCATTCCCTTTGTTTTCTGTGCATGCTGTGTGCTCTCTCTTTTACCTGCAGCATGTAGCAGGTGCCTGGGAGAAGAGCAAATCCCCCAGTTAGTTTCTGCAAAGCTGATAATAACACTATCTGCTGCATCCCAGGCTGTGCCTGGGGCTGGGAGGTGTTTAATGAGGGAACCAGCCTTCAGCAGGGGCTCAGCAGTTCACACATAGCTGAAACTCAGCATCCTTCCTTGTTAGTCATTAATTTTATGACCTCATTATCACATCTGGAGGGGTAAAGATGAGGAGTCACCTGCTCAGGCTGAGGCTAGGGAAGCTTCAGATTAGAGGCTGGGGAGTAGATTTAGATTAGACATAAAGAAACTTTTTTTTGTTACAAGAGTGTTGAGGCAGTAGCACAAGGTGCCCAGAGAAGCTGTGGATGCCCCATCCCTGGCAGTGTTCAAGGTCAGGCTGGATGGGGCTCTGAGCAACCTGGTCTAGTGGAAGGTGTCCCTGCTCATGGTAGAGGTGTTGGAACTGGATGATCTCTAAAGTCTATTCCAAACCATTCTATCATTCTATGATCCAATTTTGAGTGTAGAGTTTCACGATCATCAGGGAAGATCTAGTATGTAGTGGATCTGCAGAGCCTGTCAGCTTCAGGGATTTTGTCCTTGCTTTCAACTAACTGCTTCTGAGATTAGCTCAATCCCTGTGAAGAGCCATGCAGCTTTTATTTAGGATTTCAAATGTATCTTGAGAGTTTGAAGGAGGGAAGATAAATGATAACATCAAATATAACAAATTCATCCCTCTTATGCCCAGCACCACCTTTGTAAGATGGAAGGAAAATCTCTGTTCTTGGAAAAGCAAATATTTTGCTGTGAAGTGTTTGAACCTCGGGGATCTTTGGATACAAGAGGTTTGGAGTCCAAACAGCCCCTCTAATCCCAAGTCTGTAACCAGCTGCCAGGTGGTCAGGCACACAATCTTGCACTTCCCAAGATGAACCAAGAGTGTAGGGAGGTGTGATGAGGAGAGACCCAAGCTTGTGGGACAGAAGCCAGGCGGGTCCAGCTGCAGCCAGAACACTTTGGCTGGGTGTCAGAGGAGCTCAGTGCCAAAGCTAATAAGCCTGCCAGGAGCCAGGACTTCCTTGCTTGGCTGAAAAACTAGGCTAATGGTGCTTGGCTGGCTCCAGAGCTCTGCTGGAAACTGCATAGCTGCTCTGCCATGTGGAACTGCTGCTTCAGACTGGGCTACTAACTTCTCTGTAGCAGAAAATACAGGGGTCTGCAGCACTGAAATGGACACAAGGACACAAGGATTTTGTCCTGAGGACTTATTCTTCTGCTGTGGCTTGCAGAGAGAAAAGAAAGGAATTGCCACCTCATTTCCATTTTGCTGCTGGGGCTGTTACTGTAATTTCAATATCCCTTTGTTGGCACTAGGATGGGATCTCTGCCAGCTGTGGGGCTTCCACTCTTCTTTGGGATACTGGAAAAATGCATACTTTATAGCTCTGACTTTTAGCTTCAGGAAGGGGGAAATGTAAGGGTGTGAGGCACTGGCACAGGTTGCCCTGAGAAGTTGTGGACATCTCTTGGAAATGTTCAAAACCAGGCTGGATGGGCCTCCAAGTACTCTGGTCTAATGGAAGTTGTCCCTGCCCATGGCAGGGAAGTTGGAATTAGTTGATCTTTAAGGCCTCTTCCAACTTTAACCTTTCTATGATTTCATGACTCGACCAGTGCTTTTCTGGGGTGCTGAAACTCAGCAAAGTGTATTTGCAGAGTCACCTTGGAAAAGCACTATTTTCCCCAAAAAACAGTGAAACCCAAGCCCATTGTGAGCCTGGTATTGTTTTTTCTCAGAACAGCATCTCTGCCCCTGGCATCACCAAGTGTCTGCACGTTTTCTGTGGAGCAGGGATTTGCGTATGAATGTAGATTTCTATGTGCTGAGGAGCAGAGTAGAGACAATAATATTCTTATGGGGAATGTTTTAAGCTGAAAAGGTGTCTCACTGGGGAATTCAAACCCAGCTGGGAAATAAATTGCAAAGGCAGAAGCCCACTGCACTTGTCAAAAGGTTTGGCACACCATTAGGGCAGTCTTAAGGCAAGTAGATATGGACCTGATGGAGTCATTGTGGGTTCCTAAAACGACCAAGGGAAAAGTACAATACTGTGATGAGTTTTGGGGAAAACTAACTGAAACACAGTATTAATAATCTCGTATTTTCTGTGACAATATCCTTTCTGGATATTGTTTGCAAGATCCCTGGGGCAGGATCCTTTCCAATTTAGACATGGTGTAGTGTTTGCCTAGGGAGGTTGAGGATGCTGCTGCAGGACATTTAACAAACTGCGGTAAAAATAGCATTGTGACATGATTGCCACCATGGATTATCCAGGCATTTCCCATGGGATATCATAGGTATATGTTCCCTGCCCTCCCCCTTTCCTGTTTATTCAAGAGGATTTTCACCTCCGCAGTCTCTGGCATGCAGGTCCCAGATGGCACTCTGACAAACAGGCAGCTGTTGGGCAGGGGGTGGGTTTTGAAGGCAAACAATCACTTCATTAAAAATTTAAATGAGAAAAATTCCAGGGATGAATATTTCTGGGGAAAATGAAGAATTATTACACTAGTGTTTAGGATTAGGAGCAAAATAGGGGAAAACTTTGCCCCTTGTGTTCCTGCAAAGGAGGCTGCAGGCAAGGACCAAACCAGAAGCTGTTTCCCACAGTGAATCTCACAGGAAAAGCTATGCCCTTTTCAAAAGTTTCTTACCTTTGATGCAGACAGCAGATCAACAGATCTGAGAATTACCACAGGCCTAAGGATGATCCCTGTGGTCGGTGGAGAGCTACCAATGCAGGTGACAAGCCTGGCAATGCAGAGCTTGTGTTTCAGGACACTGTCTAACCTAATAGTCCAACAGCTCACAGTCCTACATACATTCATCTTCACAGCAGACCAGCCAGGGCCAAGCTTTGGGTTGTAAGGAGGCAAGATGCTGAGAGGCTCTTGGGAGCCTTCAGAACACCTGTTTTGAACCTAAGATAAATGCAGCCATCACTCTTAGATTCCAGTTACTGTTGAGAAGAGGGACTAACAGGAAGAGGGAAGAGTGCTCATTTTGCAGACAACCATCCTCTTCTAGCTATGTGTATTTTTAGTGACTGCATGGCCTGATGGGATGATTTAGTTCACTGATCTGCCTGAAAACTGGTAGTCTTTGATTTTATTTTTTTTTTGATACTTTGAAGGGATACACAAATTCCAGATTTTGTGTAATGTAGAGGAAGGTCAGGACAACCTCTTTCTACTGCCCTGCAGTCACAGGATAACTTAAACCACCCATTCAAACACACCTCATAAAAATTGTCATTTGTGTATCCATGCCCACCCAGAATGCCCAGCATGACAGAGGGGCTTGAACCTAGTTTCTGGGTGAGCAGCCCATAACCTGCAGCCCTTCCTAGGTTCTCCACTGGCTGAACCCACCCCACCTCGCCATGTCATGTCAGGACAGTGATGTCACATACTTCTGCCAGTCCTTTGCCTACATCTGGACCATTTCTTTGTGTTTAATCCCCTCTGAATTCAAGGGGCAGCTTGATTGCCCCAAAATGCATCATCACATGCCACTTAGCAGCACCATGCTACCAACATCATTTCTGGTAAAAACCCACCAGCTCTGATGTGCCAAGCCCCCATCAAAAGAGGCTCTGGGAGGGAGAAGCCGTGTGTTTCCTTTGACCTACAATAAAGCAAAGCAATTCAAAGAGATGGAAAAAGAGGTTAACAATCTCTTTGAAATGTAGGTTCGAATTCCCAGCACGACCCCAGTCAATTATCAGCGAGTGCTGTGACACTTGTGCTGCTAACGAGGAAGAGGAGGGAGGGGAGCGTGTGGCGCGGAGGTCCAGACAGGCAGCAGCGGGGGTTAAAGGACATCACCAGGGCGGTGGGAAAGTTACCAGGATGTTTTTCGGGCTGATTAACCCTTCTGCGGTGCACCCAGAGCGGAGGCCACTGGAATGGGTGGAGCGGGGTAGAGTGGCAGCACATTTCCCTGCCCAAACCCCTCTGCGTCTGGCAGGGCTTTTTCGGGGGATGCACGGCGCCTGGCACAGCGGGCTGCTGCTTTCTCCGGGGTGTCCCTCTGTGGCAGCATGAACCACTTTTGTTTTAATCCCGTTAATGGAAGGCGGTGAGTGCAGGGGTGGGGATGGGGCAGGAGGGGGTGGGTTTGTTTTGGCGGAGAGGATGGGTGCACACAGGCATACAAATGCTGGGACACAAAGGCTGTGATTAAGGGCCGGTACTCCAACTCCCTGCTTATTACAGGAAAGGATTTATCTGATGGCCTAGTTTCAGCTCCAATTTTCCACCTTTTAATCAGGTTCCCGGCTCTCCTTGCCCATTCAAAAAGGGAAGGAAGAGGAAATCTCAGAGTGATGAAGCAGGAATTATACTCTATAAACATGCATGGGTCAGAGGGTTTTTCACTGCCCCAAAATTTCCCTAGGAGGCAGATCCCAGGACAGGCAGAAGGATTATGCCCAGCCATGAAGCATTATTTTCCGGCATGGCAAGAGTGCATCCGTGCTTTCCTGCCTGACCAAGCCAGGGTTGTGTGAAACAAACGTGCTGGAAATAAAAACCTTCTGCAAAATGGAAAATGTACAGAAGAGCAGCTATTTTTAAAAGGGACAGCACCTACTGCTGTTATGAAGTCAGCCACATAATCAGTCAACAAGGGACTTCTGTGGACTGACAGCTGACTGCCAGCAGAAATGGTTCCAGCAGACTGATGAAAAGAAAATGTGAGTTTCTGGGTACTGAGAGGTGCATGTTCTCTAATAAAGAGAAGAATTTCTGTCCTGTGCTGCCCTGGTCACAAGGCAGATGGGGGGAAGTGACTCTCACAGTCTTTCCCCACGTGCTGGAAAGGAGGGATGAGATGCTGATAACTCTCCAACAGACAGAACACCACAAGCAAATGCAAGCTCACTCACTTCTTCCTCCTCCCTCACCCAGCCTAACCTTATTGCCGAGCCTCTGCTGAGGTTTTCCTGCTTCTAAAAATGTTGAGCCTGTAATTAAAACGCCCATCTTGCTTGCCAGGGAAAACATATCTGGCTGCAGAGCTGAGCTGGTTGTGGAGACAGCCAAAGCTTGCAGCTAACCAACCTGGCTGGCCTTCCTGGCATGGATGGTTTTCCTGGCATGGATGGTTTTCCTGGCACGGGTGGCTTTCCTGGCATGGGTGGCTCTTGGTGCCCGACACCAGGTGTCCATCACACCATGTTGTCAAGCTGACAGGAAGCTTGAATGTGGGCCTCCCCAGCTCATCCAAGCCTGAAGCCCTGATGTGCCCTCCCTCCTCTGTGGGGACACCAGTGCTGTTTCAGGTGTTTGTGCCCTGCTGGTGCAGGAGGGACATACATGGGCAATGTGGGGGCTCAGGTTGCTGGCAGAGGCTTGCCTGTTTCTTCCCATTCAGAGGATTTTGGAAAGGCTATTTAAATAAGAAATAATAACTGGAACAATATTTTAATTACCAATAAGTGAAATAATAAATTAAGTCATTAATTGAATAATTAATAAAAAGCAGTTGCAAAATAAGATGTTAAGGCAAGGGGACAAAGGACTACTGGGAGGGACAAGATCTAACACGGTGCTGGAGCATCACATATGTGGGGCATTCACAAGAAGCTTCAGACCTGTGGGTCCCAGGAGACTGTCCTTCCCCAGGAAAGGAGGACATTCTCCACCACTTTGACTGAGCCCACACCCCAGGGCAGAAGTGATTCCACCCCAAAGGGTGGTGGTGTAGCCTCAGGGTCACAACCTTGTGGTGGATACCAGAGGAGCAGTCATCTCTAATGGGTGTGGTGGTGGCTTTTCCCCTCCAGTCCATAATAGTTGTATGAGTAAGATTTGACCCTCCCTGGTGATGTCACACCCCAGTCTATTGTCTGACTACCTTGTACACCATGAAGCATGGGGCGTTTTGGGGAAAGGATAAAGAACCAAGAGCCTCTCCCAGGCAGCCTGCAAGTCTGGGTTCCACCTGCCTGGGTGGAAGATGCAGCTGTTCCTTTAGGCCTGGGAGGAACAGGAACATTGCATTTCCTCTGTGGGTCTCTGCACCACTTTTATATACAGCACCAAGAAGACTTTAAAAATAAATTTGCTATTTAAGAGTAGGAAGACCACTCCAGAAAGGTTTCTCTTTATTCTTTAGGTGCAATGGCTCTGCATGGTCTTAGCCTCTGTGCAGCAGATTTGCAGAGGAGGGTGCTGAGACTGGATTACGTGTGTCTCACTGCCAGAAGCTCTGTGGTCTGGCAGTGTTCAGCTTTCTGTGCTGTGGCATCACTTCTGCACCCCTTTGCTCCCTTCCACCCCCACAGAATCATAGAATCCTTAGGGATGGAAAAGACCTCTAAGATCATTAAGTTCAGCCCTTAACCCAGCACTGCCAAGTCCACCCTTAAACCGTCTCCCTAAGCACCACATCTACATGTTCTTGAATACTTCCATGGTCTTGTGGTGTCTCCCCACATCACCCCACCTGCTGCAGATCCAGACTAGCAACACCAGCAGACCATGCCCCAGACTGGTCAAATCCATGAAGAGATCTCCACTTGCTCCACAAGCTTTGGAGCAGGTCCTGAGCAGGGAATTTGCACCACATGCTCTCTGCTGCTTCACAGCCATGTGTTCCTAATTTCCTTCAAGTTGACCAGAGAAGCTCTCAAACCTTTCCACCACTGAAGAGCACAGTGAACCAAGCACTGTGGGATGAATCCTGCCCCCAGTTTGGAGATGCAACACCCAGGAGGGTGATGGGGATCAGCAGAACAAGGAGAGAAGCTGTGTTGCACTTTAGACCCAGTGACAGCTGCCACCCGCTCAGCACTAACACAATAAATCTGGAGGATCTGGGTTTATTCTCCTCCAAATCACTTTATTATATTGTGAGTAATCACAAAGCCTTACAATGCTGCAGAGGTTCTTTAAAAAAACAGACTAACACAGCGACAGTATTTGCCAGCTTTTGCTAAGACTACTTTAGCTAGCAGCTAGCATGAGATTACACAAGGAAATCTTGCAGTTTCCAATTGGATTGTCACATTGGCTTTTAAATTTACCACAGTGCTGCAAAGACAGTAACTTTGACAGTAGGTGATAACCGTAATGTTTCGTCTATGTATAGGCTTAAAAAAGTAAACAGCTTTCTTTAAAAAATAATACATTTTCTGCCAGCAGAAAATAATTCTCTTAAAAAGGCAAGATCCATTAAAACCCTTAGATCTTTCCTCACAACCTGCCCCTGTCTTGCATTGCAGTTTGTTTCTGTTCCCCCTCAGATCTCTGCCCATAGGCAGCCCCATTGCCTTTTTAAGAAAATCAACGTGTTTCCTATGGATTGTGAAGGCTGGTCAAACATCACAAAGGCTCAGTAGAGGGGAAAAATCCCCAAAACTGAAGGAAGGGGTAAAAACCCCACCCTAATCTACCCAAACAGTTTATTGAAATGGAGACAGATGGAAATGTGGGAGTATTTCTGAACCAAATTTCAGTATCCAAAGTTAGGTGTTGACTCTGACTTTTGTGGAGTCAGTGGGTTTGGGCAACAAGGTTTCCGCTTTCCAAGACTTCTGGGGGTAATAGGACAAAACCTGAGCTTCTTCCAACACTCCCAAGGACAGTTATGAGATGAGTTTATATCTGCATCACCTTTACATGGATCTCCCTAAATCAAACATTGAAAGTGGCCCTGATGCAGGGCTGAATTTAGAGACCAAACCACAGATCAGCTTGGGCAGGACCCCCACCCACCACATCCCATCCCCCCAGACAGAGCATGCCAGATGTGGACCAGACCTCAGCAGTCACCTCCATTGCTCCTGTAAGCAAGTTGAAGGCCTCACACATGGCATTGAGTCATGTTGTGCTGCCTTCTCCCACTTCCTCCTAGACTAGAGAAAAAGAGGCTCCAGAGGGGTTCCCCTTTGCCAGCATTTCAGAAATGGAGGGGGAAAAAATATGAGTAAAACTTTGAGGACTAGGCTTTTCATCAGATTTCAGTTTATCAGACTGACTTGGCAACCAAAGAGCTATGTGAGAGAAATAAAAGCCACAACTCTGGAAAAAACCCCAAAGATCTTTTCTCCGATAAGCAAAGTGCTCCAGGGCCACAGGCATCAGTGTTAATTCTTCCCTTGGCACATTCTCAGAAGTGTTTTGGCACTGCAAGTTGCCTCACATATGCCCAGATGAGCTGCAGATGTTGTGTTCAGATGGGGAATGTCAGCCTGGAAACAACTTACTCTCATATCCTCTAGGGCTGCATCTTGGTTTGATAAGGTCATCGAGAAAGAATCCCTTCAAAGTTTCCTTCCAAGCTTCCCCAGAAAGGGAGGAGGGATTCTTTTCCATTTTTTTTTTTTCTGAGCTAGGCTACATGATCTCTTCCCCTTGCAACCTCTTTTATTGAAGGCTAACTCTTGGGTGCGATGTGGCTGTTAGCAGAGACCCCTCTGCCTCCCTTCCTCTGCTGCACATCATCTCTGACCAATGGCTCACTGAGGTTAAAAAGACAGGAGGTTGCCAAAGCTGGACCTAAGTTAATTAGACATGAAAAGGATCAAGGTGGGAAAACAAGGAGAAATTGGTGGGAAAATGTCTTGACTTAGTCAGTGTTGTTGCACACCTATGCAAATAACATGTAAAACCCAGCACATTAGGTGCACCCTGTATTCAGGTTTATCTGGAAATGTTTCTTCAAGACTGAAAGTGCATGACAGAAAACAGGGTGCTGCTAATGAAGGCAACATCCAGAAGGCACATTTTGGGAAGTAATAATTAAAAGAAGGACGATGCATGGGTTTGTAAGCAAGCAGCTACAGAGCTGGTACATTTTGGTGTGTGCTCTCCAGAGATGTAGCTTTGCTCCTACAAACGTGTCTGAGGCATGAAGGGTTTGCTCCAGACTGACTGTTCTGCCCTGGGACCTGCAGAGCCACTTGTCCCCGCATCATCCAGCATCCCTGCTCTTGAGCCAATGGGATGAGTGAGGACCTCAATGCACCGGGTAAAATCTGGAGCCTGCAGACAATGCGGGCTGAGATTTGAGAGTTTATAAAATCCACAAACAGTCGACTATTGGCAAATACAAATATATAAATTATTGACAGTTTTACAAAAGGCACACTGCAAGCCGTCTCAGTCCGACACCTGTACAAGTCCCATGGCCCCCCAACCCTCCCTGCCCCACCCCTTCTTCTCCCCAGCTTTCATCATGAAACATAAGGTGCTGCTGCGACGGATCCATGGCTGTCGTGACAACTGAGGACTTCTTTTTTGGTCAGCCCAATTTGCCGGTGGTACTGTCCTTCCCTGACGGTCTTAAGACACTGTATGTCCTTCCCTAAGGTGATGCTTTTGATGGAAGGCAGGTATTTCAGCACAGTCTTTGGCAAGGATGATATGCCTGTCCCAGACAGATTGAGCTCTTGCAGGGAGTTCAGACCAAGGATAACTTCAGCAGTCAGGGACTTCAGGTTGGGATTGTTGGATAAATCCAGAACCTGGAGGGCTTGGAGTTCCTTGAAGCTGTGAGGAGATAACTCTCTAAAGCCATGCAGGCCACTGAGGGATAAATGAATCAGGTCTTTCAGCCCCGTGAAGTCTCCTTTCTCCACCTTCACAAGAGGGTTTCCATCAAGATTTAAATATCGGAGAGGAATGCCTTGAAGGTTTGGTACAGATATTAGTCTGTTTCCAGAAAGATTCAAGTTCTGGATGTTGGGAATGCTCTTTTCATGGTGCCTTGTAATTGTGCTGAGCATATTATTGGATAGATCCACATTCAGGGATTTGCCATGACCTTTTGGGGCAAAAATGTCCATAGCTACATCCAAAAGTTTGTTATTGCTCAAATCTATGTCACTTAGAGGAGAACTGGAGAAACAGTCCTCTGGAAGGACTTCCAGAGAGTTATGACTGAGATCCAAGGACTCCAGGTACCGAAGCCTGGAGAATGTTGTGGAGGAAATCTTGGCAATTTTGTTGTAGCTCAGGTCGAGACTCACCAGGGTGGTGTATCCAGGGCCAGTAAGCATCGATTCATTTATTGTTTCCAGTTTGTTTGATGACAGATCCAGGTAGGAGGTATCCAGAGGGATTGGGACAGGAACAATGTGTGAGCCTATTCCACTGCAGTCCACCTTGGTCAAGCTAAAGCTGTCAAAGAGACCAAAGGTTTCCACTTCACAGTGGCAGCCAGGGAAGCAGGTTTTTGTGGTACCAAAACAAGGAAGGAGAAGCAGCAAATTGAACCAGGCCAGGAAATGCATTGTTCTCCTGGAAAACAAGACAATAGAAAAGCAGATTTAGTTGCTGTAGAAATTACTTTATGAAGGATGTGTAACTGTTTGACTCAGGCAGTATTGTCCTTTCTCTTAACAAAAGAAGAGATTAAGCATATCCTTAAATAGCATGGGTATGCCAAAGACTTTTCTTTCATGTTATGAACCCCAGTGGGAACTTAATGGGGAAAAAAAAATTGGGTCAGCAGTCTTTACACACATAACTAAATTAAGACAAAGTTGGAAATGAGATGTAAGAACAGTAGGCTGCCTTGAAGCATGATCCATCAAACATAAATACTTTTGACTGGACCATGGAAGAAGCTAAGTGACAGCTGAAACACTGAGTCATTTTATAATGTGACAAACTTCAGCACACACAGGTCCTTCATGGCAGAGCATCCCTGTGAGATTTGGGAGCACTGACTTCAAGGCCCTGCATTGACAGGTTGGAGAAATCATTAAGGCTGTGGGAACTTTAGGTGTCTAAAGGCCTTATTGGGAGACAAGAAACCAAAATTCCATTCAGATTTTCTGCAGGAAACAACATCCTCAAAATGATATCCAGGATTAACAGTTGAAAAGGCCAGCTCCTTACTGCCCAAATGGACATCACATATCCCTTCCCTGGACTTCAGATTCAAATTTTAGAAGTTTGGATTTGTATCAAGTGGCTAAAAACAACCCTCTTTGGCCTGGTGGCAGCTTCTACCAGAGCAGAGGAAGTGTCTTGGTTGGGGAAGAAGGTATCTACCAAGGAAAGCTGGAGGTTCCTTTGCAATGGAAAATGTAAACCCCCTCCTTCCAAATTATTATAATTTTGCAATTAAGGGCTTTCAGGCAAAGATTTGGGAATAGGAATAACAGTTCTTTACTAGGAATATTAAGAATACAAATGTAGTAGTACAAAAAAAAAAAAAAAAAACCAAACAAGCAAACAAACAAAAATCCTAGAGACCCTGACAGAGTCAGAAATACAACCTGACACCCTGCTGGTCAAGGTGTTGGAAGCAGTCAAAGTAAGCCCTCCTGGAGTGGCAGATGTGGTTCTGTTGGAGTAGAGATGATCCTATAGAAAGGGTCCAGTGATGGCGAGATGAGCCCAGGCTTCCTCTGGGAATCCAGTGGAAAACCAGATACCTGGTATTCCTGACTCTCAGTTTTTATCTGGGTAGGAATGCTTGGCTCCTCCCACTGGGTGGAGCATCTCACAGTGGGGTGGTGTAATGTGTCATGTCATTGGTGAGCCTTAATGGCCTATTTCTAGAAGATATCCCCCTGGAGGGAGGACAGGTCATGGAAGAGATAAGGAACACTGCCCCACCTGGTTTTAACATTATCAGAAGGCACTCATCCCCTCCCCTCTGGAGTTATGAGGAACGGGTTATACAAGAGATAAAGGAAACACCTCCCCAACCAGTTTCAACAGATGGAAAAACAGAATAAACAATTTTGGTTACATAACCCAAGACAGGAGCCAAAGCTTGTTCAGTCTAACAAGCCTTTGATGTGGTGGACTCAGCGCCCTGCACAGTGGAGAGAGACAATTTGCTTCTTATAGAGTCATTGGGGAGCTTCTGCTAATTGCATTAAGTATTCTCTCTGATTAACAATGCTAGTAAGCAAGGAGTTCTCTCTACTGCTTTGGTTTTGACTCTTCTGCCTGCAAGACATTTCTGTCTCTCCATCATCTCACACAAGAGAGGCAGAGAGCTGATCTGCCCCCTCCAGCTTTGCTGAACCTCTTCAGATGACATGCTAACAGCTTGCCCACACAACAGTGGGCAACAACAGCGGGCAACAACAGCTGCACGACTTCAAGAGAAACCCAAAAGAACCTTTAGGTCTGCGTCTCTGGAGAGGGTCCATAGGAGCATGTCAGCATCCTGCAGGTCAGCAGAGGCAGCAACGACTGTCCTCACTGGTTCCTATTGCAGTCGTGGGTGATGACTCCTCATGCATTACAAACAAGGTCTCCAGAAGGCTGGAAACAAAAAATCTCACCAAACCAGACAGTTCCCAGCAGCACTGGTCTATGGCTATGCTGCTGGCCATAAACAGACACTCACGTGCCAACTGCTCATTTAACAAGAAAAAAGTAACTTTAAATGAATGTTCCCATCCCCTCTTCAGCCTCCCTGGTCTCTTACCTTTCCCACCATTGTTTGAAAGCACTTCATTAACTTCCTTGCAGTATCATCTTTCCCACACACCCTTTGATCTGGCTGAGATTCCTTCCTCACAGCCCTTGCCCCTTCCCAAGACCATTTCCTAGAAATTCACACTTCATCTCCCCTCACCCACCCTTTGTCATCAGTATCTCTCACTTTCTAGCCTGGTCTTCTGGGCCCTGCTCTCAGTCCCAGGAGGCTGACTGGGGACTACTTGCCAATGTGCAAAAAAAGTGCAAAGGGGGAAAAATGTTGCAAAAACACTGTCCTGATCACTGATGCGAGTTGTATGGCAGTGTCTCCCAGACCTTCTGCAAATAAAGAGCAGAGAGTGGGACTCTGGCCAAGCTGCCTGCAAGTTAACCATTGCTAAAGGCTGGCTTGTGATCCTTTGGGGTTCATCATTCTACAGAAACAACAGAAATTGGTAAGATGAGCCCTAGCCTCAGCCCATCTCAACTGTTTCTTGAGAAAACACTTATGTGTGCCGAGGGCACGTAGTGGGTAGGGCTCTTCTCTGCAGACACTTTTCCACATATCCCTTTCCTAATGACATCAAGGCTGATCCCCTCTGTTTCTGTGCAGACAGACAGAGCTTGCTGCCTTCTGCAGTCGCTCCTAAAATAAATACTACTATTTTTATTTTTTCATGAAGCTGCATTTGCATTGCACTGAAGTGTTTTATTACTAGGGAAAGTTTCAGCAGTGGGAAGCTCCTTGTAAACTAAAACTGCAAAACCTCATATGTTAAATATCTCACTTACAGGGAAGTTCCTCCATTGCTATCAGCCCAATCTACTGGTATTTCTTCTCCCACATACTACCCAATAGTTATTCCCACTGGGTGTCTCTACATGGAAAGAACCTCCCAACTTCTCCTTTAAAAGTGCTGCTTGTTTCCTCATGGAATTGTTTTAGCTCTGGTGGGAGCTGGATCATACACCAGGAAGTCCAAAGACACACTAGTGTGAAATTTTACTTTCTGAGCACTGCTAAAGCCTTCATTGGCTTCTTCTGGAGCATCTGAACAAAAGTAAGAGGACAAAATCCAAAGCCCTAATTTAACTGAGAACAGACTTTTAATAGGGCTTGTAGTAGTAGGACAGACAAGGGGTAATGGCTTTAAATGAAAACAGGCGCGATTCAGACTAGATGTAAGGAAAAATTCTCCTATGATGAAGGTGGTAAAACACTGGCACAGGTAGATGCCCCATCCCTGGAAACATTCAAGTCCAAGTTGAATGGGGCTCTGAACAATCTGGACTAGTTGAATATGTTCCTGATTGTTGTGGGGAGTTTGAGTGCGTGGCCTTTAGAGGATCTATTCCAACCCAAGCTATTCTATGATTCTATTAATTGAGAGGAGATTGAAAACTGGTGGTGGGCTTTGATTTGCAGCTGCTCAAATCCTTTTGACATGGGAATTTCCCTCCTGATCAACCTCAAAAATGATTGCCAGAAGTGGGCAGGTACAGTGACTCTCACAGCAACATCCATCACTTCATCCAGGAGTAAAGACAAAACATTACACTGCTGAAAGGCAGTACACAAAGCTCAGCTGGAATATTTGCACAGCATCTATTGCCTCTTGCCTCCTCACAGCAGTGCCACAAATTCTCCCTTACTGGCTCCACAATTGCTTTGCAGATGGGATACAATCCATTAGTACCAGTTAGAAACTCCCTTATGGAGCAGCACGGAGCATCCATAGGCTAACACGCCATTTGGTTAATAGCTCTGATAAAAGATGGGAGAAATAAAGCTACTGGTCATCCTCCAGTCCCAGAAAGAGACTCCTGCATTGCCAGATGATCAGCGAAGAGCTTAGTCAGGTCCAGGCATGTTTTATCATTGTGTGGAACAATCGACAGCTCTCTTTGAAATGGGGAAAGAAACACACCGCAGGCATTTACAGCTCTGTGTACAGTGTGTATTTGAAACTGCACCAAAATGCCTTTGGATTGCTGCCCATGAGCTGCCTTGTTGATAAAGGCAGGAAGCCAAGGTGTCCCCTCGTAAAAGGAAGAGGAGTTGTCCTCTTGCAGCACCAGGGAATTTCACCTAGAAAACACCATGGACAAGAAACCACTGGCACCATCATCTAGAATAATGAGGGGAAAGTCACTGGGAGAAAGCAGTCCACCCTGGGGATGGTTTAGCCACGTCCTCTTAATTTCTATGGCTATCAAGGTATGGAGAGATCCCAGTGAAAAGTTTTGGCTATCTGGCAGCTCTAGGGGGTCTTTTTATAACCCCTGATTGCAATAGGAGCTGCTGGGGATGCAATATCTTCTCCCACGTTTCAGGTGCCTGTAGTGACTGCAGGGCTCTGGTCTTTGCATCTTGCTCATCCTTTCTGCAGGGCAAATATTCTGAGACAACCCTAAGGAGAGCCTGTGGTGGTTAATGGAGCCAGTGTGGGACCAAGCTCCTAGCAGGATGCCAGCCTTCTCCTCAGATCCCATATTTCCCCTTTAGGCTGCAGATGCCCTTATGCCTTCTCCCTGCTATGCTCATCCATCGCAATGCTGTGTGGCAGGACTCACACAGAAAACTCACACTGAGACTTCCCAGCCAAAAAGCCCCCAACATGAAAAGCAGATTGCAGAGGAATGCCAGGCCTCAGATGATGGTCAGGGGGTGAGGTGGGAGAGAGGAAATCTTTGTTATGGTGTTGTTGCAAAGTCACGCTTCTCACTGCATTAGATTTCCTCCTTCTCCTCTCCCTTAAAGACTTTTCTCATTAGGGAGGTCAGCTGACACATCCCTCCCTGGATGAAAGCCCATTGCCTGGGGACTGGTCCCCCTCTTTGGGAATGCGGATGTTAAGAGGATGCTACCTAGGCTACCTCCAGTTGCCATGGCAACCACCAAGCTGGAATTCCCCACAGCAAAAAATCAATGACTAGTTAGAGAAATAATACAAGGGGAGGTGTTTTAAAGTTTGCTGTTTGATGGAGTCAGGGAACAGCTGCCCCATTCTTCATTCCCTCAGCCTCCCTCAACATGCCTCTGAACAAAGCATTGTCTGAAATGCAGCTGCGGTTGGGGCCAAAGGCCCAAATTCACGCAATGAAGCTTGAGATAAGTGGGTAAGAAGTGCAAAAGAACCCCCAAAACACCAGGTTGTCTCTACAGTGGGGTGAAGAGAAAGAAATTGCTCCAGAAGGGGATGAAACCAACCTAAGACCATACACACCCCTGGAGATGTCCCTCTCTCCCTCATCCATGACAGAGTAGGATGCCCAGTCTCCCTGGTTACTGCTTCCCACCCCATTCTTGGCTGTATCTTCCAAACCCTAGTCCCTCCCCATAACTAGGTGCACTTGGATAAACCCCTTTGGTTCACTGATCCAACAAAAATCCCTCTGATCTTCCTCTTTCCCCTTTCCTGGGCCAGTTTTCCAACAAATTCAGGTGACCATCCACAGGGTTACCAGCTCTCACACAGGAGCAGGAAAAGTGGAATCTATCTTTTCCACAGCAGCCCACAACTAGACCTGATCAGATATGAATGAATCTGTAAGGCATGGTAGACAGATCCTAGTAATTTCCATGTTTTTTGGCAATATTTATTCTGGATTAGCAGCAAATTGAGCAAATTTCAAAGAAAAGAGGCAAAAAGGAAGAGCTGAAGTCCACCTGTCCCAAATCGTCGTTGTTCTAGCAAAGGACAGAAGAGTTGGATTAGCAACAATATTTCAGGAGGAAAATTTTGGGATTGTCTTCTGTCTCTTTTATCAGCCAAGTAAAGAAATAAACAGTCTTTATAGCAAAGCTCACCAGGCCCACTTGGCTGCCAGCACTAATTGGGGTCAGGGGAAAGGGAACGTTATTGGAAAGTGAAACAAGTGCATAGGTTATGATAGAGGCCATAAATCCTCCAGACTGAAAGAAGAAGAAGAAAAAAAAAAAGTTGGCCCTAGCTCTTTATCTTTTTATATATCTTGGAGGCTAAGTGGCAGCTGGGACAGCAGCTCCAGAGCACCAGAATGCTCCTGAGCTGCTTCTTGACAACAAAATTGCATAAGAGACCTTGCCCCCCCCTTCTCCACCCATTAATTATTCTGTAAAATTAGAATAATTACCGACTAAAGTGCAGCACTAGCAGCAGCTACACTTTTCCAGCGTGGACTCTCCCGGCTGAGCCCAAACGACGCCACAGATGCAATCGCGGTCGGGTCTCCAGATCCCATATGCCAATTTGAGCAGGCAGCAAAACGAGCTCAAACCAGCCTACAGCCAGAGACCATTAAACCCTTGCTGCAGACACACACTCCTCCCATCATAAAGAGACCGCTGCTGACAAGGTTACTCTTTTTTCATTGCTGGTTTTTTTTTTGTGTGTGAATCTATTGAAAGTAAAGGTCATTCAAGCTTTTGCTTCTCCTGCTTCAGACCGGCTCTTTCTGCAGAAGGGTTCCCCACACAAATGCTGCAAAGAGCTCTCACCAAAAATGTTGGTGTAAATGGGAACGGTGTTTTCTGACCTGCTTACATTTTGTTGTTTGCTGGTTTGGGTGGGAAACACTTTGCAAACAGTCCTGGTTTTATTCTCAGTGTTTGAGACCTCTGAGGTTTAGGGAGAGGAGAGCTGATGGGAATCCAAGTATCTGGTTTTTATGTTTGATCCTGCATTTGTTGGATGGGTTTGAGAGGGTTCAGTGGAGTTACTCCAGGTGTCAGTGACAGTAGGATGAAAATCAGTCCCTTGGGTCTTTCAAATTGCGCTTGATTTCATGGAGAACTCCATGAGGTGACATTGCACAAGTCACTTTTAGGGGATTTGTTATCACCCTTCACACTGATGGTTTTATCTGTGGGACTTGCAAAGCTGCTTAGAACAGCAGAGCTATCCCAAATTTTCCAATAGGATATAAGACAAGGATTTGCAACCCAATTTCCCTCACCAGTGCATGCAAGCGTTAGGGTGAGGGGAAGCTCAGCCATTGGGGTGATGACTTTAGCCCTTATGGTTTAATGTAAAGAGACACCAAGGGCTTGAGCAGGAGTAAAAATGCATTCTGCAGGTGCCTGAACACTTTTTGCTCCATGCTCCTGCTCCCTGGGAAAAATCAGAATGAAATGCAAGGAATGCAAAAAGAAAAAAGGAAAATATTTCGCTATGAATTCCTTTATGCTTTAATTATTTTGCCTGGCAAGACCATGGAGCAGATCCTCATGGAAACTTTGCTAAGGCACACAGAAAATAAGGAGGTGGTTGGTGGTAGCCAACATGACCTCGCCAAGGGCACATCCTGCTGGACAAATTTCACAGCTTTCTATGGTACAGTTACAGTGTCAGTGGATGAGGGCAGAGCGACTGACATTATCTACCTGGACTTGTGCAAAGCATTTGACACTGATCCACACAACATCCTAATCTCTACAGAGAAACATGGATTTGATGGTTGGATGACTCAGTGGATAAGGAATTGGCTGGATGGTCACACTCAGTGAGTTAAAGTCAACAGCTCGATGTTGAAGTGGAAAGCAGTGAGGAGTGGAGAAACTGCATAAACAGAGACAAGATGCTACTTCCTGATCTGGACAAGAACCCCACTGCTCTGCATCAAGTCTGTCTTTGCAAGACTTGAATCTCACAAACCCAGTGGAATAAAGGTTGTGGACAGACAGAAGGGGCAAAGAAGAGAAAACAAGATACCATTCCCAGTTTTTCCATCTTGGTTATTTCCATTTGCGTTTCTCCTCTCTGGACAGAAATTGCTGAGCCAAAACTGCTATGACTTTCCAGCATCTCCGTCCTTTAGGGAGATTTTTGTAGATGTTACAGGGGATGGGATAGATAAGGTTAGCAAAGGCAAAGTTAAATTAAGCATCAAAAACATCAAAAGCACTTCACAACCCCCAAGGCAAAACCAAGCAGCCCCTCAAGCCACCACATGGACTGCATAGATGATGTGTGGGATTGATCTAGAGGGAACCCAGCACCTCCAAATCCTACAACTCCACACTACAAACGTGTTTTCAAATACAGAATCTTTTAGGTGGGGAAAGACCTTGAATATCATTGAATCCAGCTGTTAATCCAGCACTGCCAAACCCACCACTAAACCATGTCCCCAAGTGCCACATCTGCACATCTCTTAAATATCTCCAGGGATGGTGACCCAAACACTTCTCTGGGCAGGGTGCTCCAATGCTTTGCAACCCTTTTGGTGAAGAAATTTTCCCTAATTTGCAATATAAACATCCCCAGGTGCAACTTGAAGCTGTTTCCTCTCATCCTACTCCTTGTTTCTTGGGAAATGACACTGAAATGTTTGCTTGGCTGAAAGTCCCTGCTCTATTTTTTTAATGTAAAAAGAAAATCCTTTATTTAATAAAGAAATGTAAAGACTTATTAAAATAAACTTTTTTACAATTGTTAATGTCACAATTCCCATCTGCTTTGCAAGAGGCCACAGATAATTTATCATCCTAATGCTTAAACAGCTAGTAGTTTATTCCACTTGTGCAATCTTCCCCCTCAGGCATCCCTCATTCCCCCTGGAGGAGGAAATCAAGCTGCAGGGTGGTGTATTTTGGGATCTGACAAAAGGAAAACGTGTGCAGGCAGGTCTGCCAGCCCATACAGTAACTTCCAACTCATTTACATCCGTGGCTGAAATACAATTTCTGCCACACTAAAAGCTTTGTGCCTTGAAAAGATACATTTTATGAGGGAAGAGCAGTCCAACTCCAGGGAATTTTTCCTCAAGTGGGAAAATGTTGGTGCCACATCAAGCACAGGAAAATTTGGAATTAAATCACCGTGCATCAGGATTTGCACAAAATTCCCACTTCTCTGCTCAGCCCCGAAAGCTGTCAGCTTAATAGCAGTTTATTTCCAGGTGGAGGAATTAGTCTCCTGTGGCTTTTGAAAGCAATTTTACTCTCCAGCCTCAAGTCAAGCTGTGCTTGTGCCCAGAGGGGGCATTCCCAAAAGGAAATTGTTTGCCAGGCCTCCTGAGTGGCTGGGGTCAGGGGAAGGCAGGTGTTGGAGTGGTGTAGCACCAGGAGGGATTCACAGGGTTTTCTGGGAGCAGACAGGATGTGAGCATCTCAGCCCCACCATTGCCTCCTGGCTATTCCAGCTGCAGAACCACTCAAACTGGGAGCTTTGGCAGCCGCAACTGGTTCCCAGCAGCCCGGGATGCATGGAATCAAACAGGTGCCTGCATGGGATGTAAGAGCTCAGGACTTTCTCCTGCTCTAGAATCACAACCACCCTGAATTATTTTACCCCTAACAACTCCTATTTCTCATCCTCTCCACTCTGCTTATTAACTGTGAGCATTTCCAGGAGCAGGAGGCCTCACTATCCTGGCGCTCACTGAGTATAAGAGAGACTTCATCTCTGCCAGGAACACAAATATTTTCATAACCATCTCAAACTCAGCCTGAATAGAATTTTTATCATAGCGACATGTCCCAGAACGGGAGGTCTCCGTTATTTTGGCACAAACTTGGGAACAGACCAGCCCTTCAACACGGTGCTTCATAGCCAAAGGAGAGGTTTACACAGAGTTTTATGCCAGTCCTAGTGCATTTTGCTGTAGAAAGCTACTTGCTGTAGCTACCTGCCCCATCAACTCCAGTGCCCAAGAACCCACTGTGAGGCACAAAGGGAGCCTGCGAGTACCCAGGCTTTGCCCAAATCACAGCAGTAACCCTGAGAGGATTAATCTCTCCTTCTTCCCTAACCAGTCAACTATTGAAAGCAAAAATGATCCCAGGGAGCTCCTCTGGGAGCTTCAGCCCTTGGCGATGCACACCTGACAGCCAACCCCAGACAGTTCCTGCACTGGCTCCTGCTATGATGATACTTTTTCACTGCACTCCAGCTCCCAGAGACATGATATAATTCCAGAGGAATGCACTCTAGGATGAACACCATATGCCAGCAAGGAACGCTAAGAGGTGCAGCACGGGGAGAGGAAACCTCCTACCCACAATGGAGACTTCTTGGTTTTAGCTGCTACAAGAGCTGATCAGCCATGTCACTGTGCCCAGCTGGGAAATGCCACATGCCACGCGCATCCCTGGGATGGCACGTACAATATTCCATGCCAGGGAAGTGCAGGTTGCAAGGATCCCCAGCAGCTCTCTGGTCAATGAGGGAAGGGCATGATGCCTATGGATGTACCCCACATCCCTGATCTGGAATGCTTCCAATCACCCCAGAGGGCTGGCCTGAGCTGCAGAGAGACCATGTTGCATGGGTAGACATGGATGGGTTCCCCCAGAGAAGATGAGCTAGGTTGGGGGAAGGAAACAAGAGAGAGGAAGGAGGAGAAGGTGATACATCCCAAGGTGATGCCTCTCCTTTTCCTGGTGAGACACATCCCAAACAACTCATCATAGCCTCATTATCCTGTATTTCTAATGGCTTTCCAGCTCTTTCTCCTTCAATCATTAAAGTTGAAAAAGACCTCTAAGAGAATCTAATCCATTACAACAGAGGTGGCTGCAGATCAGGTCCAAGTACTGCCTCCAACAGCATGCCTTTTTCATGGTGCAGCCAGCACTGGAAAAAATCATGAGAAAGCAGAGGGAAAAGAAATTTAACCCGGCTGGGCAACACCTTCAGCCCTGGCAGAAGGATTTTAAGAGGACCCCATGCAGCTTTAGCTCTCTGAAAGGCAGCAGCTGCCAATCTCCCTTCTCCTAAGTGCCCTGCTGGGCTGCTGACTTCAGTGAGGAAGGGCAAAACGAGGAGACTGGGAGTTAAGCTGGGTGCCCCTTGGCACTGCTCCAGCTGGCCCAGGGATTCTTTGTGGCCTTTTTATTTATTTTTGTGGTTGGGGTTTTTTTTCCATGCACAATAGTCTCTGGGCCCCTTTGCTGTATGTGGCTCTCAGCGTGCAGCTGCAGACCCTCCACTGAGGAGATAATAAATACAATCCTGGCCATTATTGTTGCAAACAGCACAGCTGGAGGCTCCCATCTCATTCCCCTCATGGCCTTTCTTTGCTCCCCCTCTCCAATAATTCCTGCAACGTGATGCTGCAAACAATGAATGCCAATGAAATTCCTTGGTAGAGCATCAGCTGGGGCTTCAGGAGCTGCCCCCACTCCAGTGAAGCATGTGAGACATTTACTAGACCCTGTGGGTCACCTACAAAGTTTGGAAAGCGGGGATTTGGGGAGGGGAAGGGGTGTAGGTAGAGCTGATAAAGGGTTTACAAGTAGTACGTCATCCTCACCATGATTCCCACTGCAGATGATGCTTCACTGCCCCCATGATGTGCAGTATCTCCTCAGCTCTTTTCCTCCCCTCCTTGGCCTGGGATTCTCCAGTCCCTTTTGGCTGGTGGAGGATTTTGGAGAAAGATCATCTGAAGTGGGTTGGGAGAGCCATTTCCCCGGCAAAACTAATTTTTCACCACCAATGCTACCCTGAGTCCCCATTAAGTGCCTCAGTTTCCCTCTTGACACTTTAAGGGTGACTAGCACTAGGTCCAAGAGGTGTTCACTCCTGTGTGGGGATGGGGGCACCATCCCCAGGTTTAATTCCCACCAGTTTAACTAGGAAGGGAGCACAAGGCCTGTGAGTCTCACCCCACACAGAAGTCCCCAGCCAACACTGCCACTGCCATAACTGGTCCAGCCAAATGTCACCACTGTCCTGGGGCACCATGTCCAGCTCTTGCCTTCCTGAACACTCTAGAGAGAGCAACCCTGCTTTGCCCTCTGCAAAATGGGCAGCCAGGCCAGGGGGAAGGGAAGGGGATGGATGAGACTGGTCAGGTTCAGTTACCCTGTGATCCTATAATTCTTTGAATTGGAGATCACTTGCGAGAGGTTGCACTGTTTGGTCCTGGACAGATACAAACTGGACTTTTGCAGTAGGATTAAAGTGCTTTGGAGAAAGGATCTCCCCCATCCTGCTCTGTGAAGTTTGACCTCACCATGCCAACTGCTACAGACATATTGTTCTCAAGGATGGCAGGAAAACAGGCACTTTTGGGGTCAGGGTCCTGCCCCACTTGGAGACAGGTGACACATGTGTCACCTCACACATGGTGGGGTTGAGGAATCACATCTGGTTTGACCCATCAGTCACAATAGGAGTTTGAGTTTCAATTTTTCCTGAGGAGGACTATCTTATTTGAAGAAAAAACACTGCCTTGAAAATACAGTCCCCATCCCTGAAAGTGTTCAAGGCCAGGTTGGACAGGGCTTTGAATAAGCTGCTCTGGTGCAAAGTGTCTCTGCGCATAGCAAAGGTGTTGAAACTGGATGAGCTCCAAGGTCCAACCCAAACCATTCTGTGATTTCTCTCCCTACCCCTGGGTTTGAGCTGCTGGCAAGAATCAGGGGAAAGGAGAGGAGTCACCATCACAGAGACACAGACTGTAAAAAAGAATCAGGAAGGGAGAAAAGGGAAGGAAAAGAAACCCTGCAGATGCTGGCACTCAGACATTACACACAGCACATGGCCCTCTGTCTGCTATGGTGAAGATAAAGTGCTTTTTTCCAGTTTGCTGCTGCTCTGACAGGAGATTTCCAGCCTGGTTAATGCAACTCAGGAATGTCTCATGCTAAGGCAGCCAGGATGGTTTAATCTCTTGCAGTGTCTGCAAGAAGTAGGAAAGGCTAGGGCCATTCCCAGAGCACATATTTCTTTCCCCCCTGCTGCACACCACAAATACAATAGAAACTCCCAGGAAATTTTTTTAAAAACTACAAAAAAAATATTAAAAATGCAATAAAAATTAAAATCTCAAGATTTCCTTGCAATGAATGGCTGAGCTGTTCATGCATTTGCCTCGACAGGTCCAGGTGCCAAGTTTTAAGACAAGAAACAGCTTGCTCAAGCCAGATTTTATCTCTTCCCAGCCATCAGCATCTCCATGTTCGGAAGTTTCTTTTGATAGCCTGCCAAGGTGGCCAGCACTGGGGCTACCATGGAGAAGCCTGGGGGTGCCAGGGGTCAGGAGGGCTGCTGGACAAGGATGCCTTGTCTCATCCCACCCTCCAGACTCTGCTTCTCCCCACCACCCAGCTAACAAAAAAGGAGAAGGAGGAGGAGGAAGGAGGCGAGACTGAAAGAGGATAAAAAAAAAGCCGTTAGGGATGGAGGGAAAACTCTAAACTTCCGGAAGACGGTGGCTCACCTTTTATTCCCAGCTCGGTCTTGCACAGGGGTGACACGCACTTCTGCTCACTGTGTAGCTGGGGGAGCACAGGATGCTTTCCCCTATATTAAAAAAAAAAAAATCCACAAAAAACTCTAAAAACTTCTGCATTTTTTCCCCCTTTTCTCCCAGTTTCCTCTCATCCACTCAATGCAGGTTAATTCCTTGCACTTAGTTGTAAAGAACAGGGGTGCAGGAGACCCTCACCCCAACCCTCAGCCTTTCCTGCCAGTCTAGCTTTGTCGTCAGAAATTAACGTCCCCTGGGATGTCTGTCACGTCCTCGTTCCCTCCAGGCATCTTGTTACTGTCTCTGACAGCAGCTGCTCAAATTCATTCACAAACCAGCAGCGTCTGCCCTGCTCCAGGATGCCGCAAGGGAAAATCCGTCTGAGCGCTGCCAGCCTCCCTCCCGCCCGGCCCGGAGTGGAACAGCGCTCACCCCGCGCCTCCGCCGCCTCCGGAGGAGGAAAGCGGCAGCTCCTCCTCGGGCCATTTATAACCCGCCTGTGAGCCGGCACCTCCCACGTCCTCCGCAGGACAGGCGCTGGGACTGCCTCCCTTTGGGTCGCGATGGGACGGGAGCCATGCCCCGATGGCACACACTGACCCGCTTTGCTTGAGAGCGCCTGGCTGCCGGCAGCGAGCCCCCGGCCAAGTTTAGCCTGCAAACCCTGCCAGGTTCGTGCCAGCTTCCTCCGGTCCTTTCAGCAGCTAACACATCCAGCGTGCTTCTTATTCCCGGAGAGGTCGGTGAGATGGTCCAACCCTGCCTTTCCCCGGCGCCTCCTCTGCCGGTGTTCGCCCTGCTGCTCACGGCGGCAATAGCCCGGTGCTGCCGGCCGAGCTTCGGAGCGGCAATCAATGCGATATTGCAGCGCAGCGCCGGCGATCGGCACCGGCTGCCCTCCGCAGAGCAATGGCACAGTGTCCACGCACACAAGTTTCCTACTGCAACTTCAGTGAATGCTGCTATTCAGGCGAACGGCAGCTGATTTAGCGCGGCAGGCACACCGGGAAAGCTTTCCATTCGGGAGACCGGGGGCTGCTCGTCCCGCTGCCGCGACGAGCGCCGTGAGCTCGGCAGGGTTCGCTGTGCTTTCCTTACAGCCGTGCTCCAGTGTCTTCGCTGCCACGGAATTGCGTTCACGAACCGTGCTGGCGAGCGTCGGGTGACGGAGGCGATGCCACTTGCCCGCGACAAAAGCCACCGGCTCCATCCCCACCGCTCTCCTCCCAGCCTTCCCAAATCCCAAGCGAGAGGAGTAAAATTGACAGAACCTTTTGTTTCCGGAGAGCTTGGCACGTGTTGTGGTTTACTGAGCTAATAAATCTGCCGTGGGCTGCGCCTTTTAATGACTGCAGCATTAATAACAAGTTTCCTGGGAGCTGCTTAAAAGTTTACAGGGTGTGTGAACTACCAGGGGAACCCCGGGCTTTCCGACCTCCTGCTTCAGAAGTCACACCCAGCAGCTTCTTTCATTCTTTTTTTTT
>VWYP01017660.1:204584-279370 GCA_013400435.1 Pycnonotus jocosus | reverse complement strand
GGAGGCGGCAGGGAGGGCTCAACCCATCGCGGTACAGCTGCCCCCCTCCCCAAAAACGAGCCCCACGGTTCCGCACACCCGGGGAAGTTTGGAGGGGAGGTGCAGAGAGGGTGTGCAGGGGCCAGGGAGGAGATGGAGGGCGCAAGGAAGGGGTGAGGGTCAGGGAGGGGATGCGGGGGTCAGAGAGGGGTGGGGGCAGAGGGAGGGACTCACCGGGGCCGGGGTCTGTTCCCACGGCGGGGCGGCTGCGCAGCGCCGGTTCCCACGGCGAGAGCGAGCGCCGCCGGGAGCCGGCAGCAGCAAGGGCTTGGGGCCGGCTGTCCCCTTCTTCTGTCCTCCTTCTCCCTCCTCCTTCCCGTCCAAGGCGTGCAGCTGGCCGGGCAAGCTGGCTGCCCCCTTCCCCGCAGGAGGAGGGAGGAGGGAGCTCAACAGATGGCTGCACACAAGGGAACATCTGGGAGGAGGAGGAGAAGGAGGAGGAGGAAGGAGGCAGGAGGCAGGACTTGCGCTAGACTGTGCCACTCCTGAGCTGGCAGACCCCCCTTAACAGTAGAAAAGGCGGGGGGAGGTGTCGAGCCGGCTTTGCACACACTCACTGTCCCCCCTCCTGCTGTTCTGCATCCCCCCTGGCTAAAATTCCTTGTCATTCCTTTGCTTTCTTGGGGATCACCCCGGAGTTGCCCTTTCAGCACAACCTTGTTTCTAGCCCCGACCTCTGCAGGGCTGTATTTGCAGATGTGATTTCTATTCCTGAAATACTGCCTTCATTCATTTTCCAGGCGTTTAGTGCCAAGGCCAGCTCCAGCACCTCAAAGTGCAGGTAGGACGAGGCAGCACCAACATTTGAGCAGTGCCAGCAGGCTTACAAAGCCCCCCAGACTGGGGCTTACAAATTGTATGGTGCAGCCCTTGAAACAGAATAAATGGGAAAAACCAAAACTAGATATTAATTCACGGTGTGGGGAACAGAGAGTCTGAACCCCATCACTGGAAGACAGGCAGTGCCTGGGGCTGTGAACGAGCAGCCCTGCATCAGAATTTCTTGGCTATTAGATGTGGTGGCTTTAGTCATGATGGCGATACTGGAAAGATAATCAGAAGTCACAGATTCACAGAATATTCGAAGTTGGAAGGAACTCATAAGGATCTTCAAATCCAGCTCTAAGGTGAGTTGCCCATACAGGGATTGAATCCACAACCCTGGTATTTTTAGCACCAGGCTCAAACCAGCTGAGCTTATCTCAGGGAGTCAAGTGCCTCATGTCATGGTGCCATGACCTTGGAAAAGGCAAAAGGTGCGGCAAGGGTCCATGAGTCACAGAGGACATATCCCGTGGCTGGCTGCGGCTTCTCATATTCAGCATCTTGCACCCCTTGTGTATTACTGGCCTGTGCCAGGTCTCAAGGCGTGTGGTTGCTTGTTTCTTAAAAAGTTTAGGTTAAGATAGTACAATCAGGCTTCCTGTTGTTTACTTTTAGTAGCACCAAAATACCCCACATGCCCCATGTTGATGACCAGGGTTTGCTCAGACCACAACCTTCAAGCAAGCCTTGTCCTGAGATTTGTATTTAGCATCTCTTTGTGATGAAAAAGTGGCCAAAAGGCTTTGGTTTGTTTTTGTTCTGCTCAGCTGCTTTCTCCAAGAACATCACTGCATGAAGGTTTGCTGGGTGATGTCCCTGCCCAGCAAACACAGCTCTGGTCAGAGGGGCTGAGGCTCGAGGCAGGAGGTACTGGGGGCATCAGGAAGATGCCACAGTTGTTCCTCTCCACCCTCTGCCTTTCCGAGTGTGGCTTATCCAGGATATGTGCTCACTCTGCCCCCGTCTCAGGGGATGCTTTTCGGGAATCACCATCACACCGCGAGAGCTCTGCCAAGGAGCAGCCCCAGGGAGCCAGAGAGAGGAAATGTGTGCTTGGGACTCAGCTTTTTGGAGAAAACCATGGGAAAACCCCTAGTCTGCACTGTGATTTTCCGTGTAAATGTCACGGTGATATCTCCAGACACGAACAGTCTCTTGTAAGGATCTATTCAGTAGAGTCTTTACACTGTTCAGTTTTTATAGCTTTGAGTAGGGGAAGTTGTTAAGCTGGAAACTTTTGTTTAATTTTCCATTTTGTTCATTTTTTCCATGCCTCATTCTAGGCCTTTGCCACGTCAAAGTTGACCTCAGTAAAGCAAAATACCAGTTCAAAGGTGAGGAAATTGAGAACTGAATCCTTTGGCTGAGATCCAGCTGATATATAAGATCTATATATTATATATATGTAGATATATTACACGTATGTACACACACACACATATATATATATACACATATACACACACATCATATATACATATATATAAAAGTTGCCCAGTTTGATGTAGTTGACCAAAGTCATGACAAGGGGAGGGCTGGCAGTTCTGGGTGATCTGAGTATAGAGAGTAGACCTGATGTGATGCTAACACAAAATTAGTTATGCATCCATCTGATTCTTAGCTTCTTCAAACAACTGTACCAGTGTCTCATCACCCTCATAACAATTTCTTCCAAAATTTTAATCTAAAACTGCCACCTGTCAGACAGTTTGAAGCCATTCCCTCTTGTCCTATTACTACAAGTCCTTGTCAAAAGTCCCTCTCCTGCTCTCTTGTAGCCCTTTCAGGCACTGGGAAATGCTCTAAGGTCTCTTTGGAGTCTTCTCTTCTCCAGGTTGAGCAAGCCCAGCTCCCTCAGCCTGTCTCCACAGTAGAGGTGCTCCAGTCCTCTGAGCATCTTTGTGGCCCTCCAGCCCCCTCCAGCAGGCCAAAGAGCTAACTATCATGATAACATCATTTTTAGAGGAGATTTAGTCTTAAGGTCATGTTTCCCACCATCGGTATTTCTATTTCTTTGCCACATTAGAGTATTATTTTTGTAAAGATAAAACAGGGCTTCCCCAGAATTGTGTAGCCCCATGGACTGAACCTTCCCACACAAAACCAGCCATACTGTGTTTGGATGAATTTCCCATCTGTCTCAAACAGTTCACTGCCTGGGACATCAGGGGAGGGTGGACAACGGAAATGGAACTTCAGTTTTCTCTCTCCAAATAGCCCTCCTGTACTGCTGGTGCAGAGAACCTAGCAGGGCTGGGAACCATAGGATGTCTTCTCCCATTTAGGTTCTTCCAGGACCATGCTGAGCTTTCCTCAGATCTTCTGTTCTGGAAGACACCAGCTCAGTTCTGTGTTTCTCAAAGTCTGATAACATCAGGTCTGGTTGGACTTGTTAAAATCCAGAGAATTCTTAGCTAAAGGAAAGATGTCTGAGTCACTCTGACTTTCTCCTGAATGAATCCTAATAGACGTTTCAGGGAAAAGAAGTTAAAGTGCGAATGAGGATGACATAAGCTGGATTAGTAAGAAGAGCTAGAGTTGGAGTTTTGCCCTATGATCTCTGAGTCCCTCCCTGAGATCTCATTTCCCTTCCTCTAATTATGCAATCCCAGGAAAGGAGGTTTTTCATGCACTGGACTGTTGGGAAAAGCCACACAGCCAGATCAGTGGCTGGCAATCCCCAGCTCTGATCTTCTCCCCCACATGAGAGTACTCCTGTAGAGGAGGAAGCCTTCCCTTGCTGCTGTGCAGAGTTGCTCATGAACTCTCTCCTTTGTGGTGGAGATGGAAGAAATGGCTTAGGAAGCTGTCCAAGCTCCATTGCCATTTATGTGATTTCTCAGAAGGAAGAGCCCAGAGCAGCAGCCAGAAGGATTACTTGTGAAAGAGTTCAGTTATTGCAAGAAGTTTAAAGAAAACACTGACAACAACAGCAGCAAACAACAGCACCAGTTCCCAGTGGGAAAATATGAAACAGGCAGGTCTACCTGTCTGCTCTGGGAATGTTTCCCATCCTTGTGGGAGTCCTGTAGTAACTCAGAATTAAAAGTGAAGATTTTTTTGAACTCCTGTAATAAGTACTACTTAAACAACCACTTGCAGCTGTGGTTTTTATTTCATCCAGGGGAATGTGGATAGCTTGGATATTGCACTCTAGTGTATACAGCCTTGGTCAAAAATATAGGGTTTTCTGTTGGTCCATCCTCCCCCTTAGCCACCAGACCATGTCCTGCAGATGTGACCCCTTCATCAGTAATTAACTGCAGTCAACTTGCTTGGTCTGTATTGACCAATGGACTGGTATGGAAAACTGTCACCTCTTTGCTCACCATGTTGATTATATTTTTATTGATTGAGAGCTAGTAGGAAAAATATGTGTGTTTAGGAAAAGAGGCAGAAGCCAGCTCCTCTTGGTGGAAGCTCCATGGCTGTTGGCAAGGGTCAAGGTTCCTCTTATTCATTCTTCCTGCCTGGCCTCATGAATTTTGCTCTCCTTAGTGCCTGGTGACTCAGTTTGACCAAGAGGAACAGAAGAGACCCTCTTTCTCATTACTTATCCCTTGTTCCTTGCTGTCCCCTCACCTCAGTTGCTCCATAGCCTGGTGGATTTGACACTGTTTTGGCTAGTGAGGTCTATGGATTTCAACTCCCTTGAGCTGAGGAGACCTTCTTTTGCGCATTTTGATTGAAAATCAGAATCAGAGAGGCAGGCCAGCCCTCTCCCTCTCCCACTCTCAACATTTTTAGGCATGGGACAGTCACAGCTTCTCTGGGCAAACTGTGCCAGTTCCTCACCATAGTAAATATTTTCTCCCTAATATCTATTCCAAACCAACCCTCTTTCTATTCCAAACCAACCCTCTTTCAGTTTAAAGCCGTTCCCTCTCGTCCTGTCACTGCATGCCCTTGTACTAGATTTCTCTCTCCTTGGACAGTGGAGGAGGCTTGGGCCCTTATGGTGGTTTTATTCCCACAATGGGGCCAAGCATCTTCTTTTCAGGTATTATGGAGCCTAAATAGCCCACCCAAGAGAAGTGTGGGCTTTTGTCCATCTGCTTGTATTAGCTGCTCCTGAAAGTGGGTGGTGGTTTCCTAGCAAGCTGATCACTGGAATTTTTATTTCTTTTTTATAAATGTTGAGTCTCTTATTGCAGATATTTACTTCACTTTGACATGAAGTCAATATTTAGCTCTTCAATTAATAAATATTTAAGTTTGCTTGGTTCAAATCAATGTATCCTGAGATTTTTCTACTATGATCCATGGTTTAGCTCTAGGTCCAACAAGTGGAAGAATGAAGAACCCTGCCATGCTTTCAAGACCTGTTTCTGCAATGGTATTGGTAGATTATTGGAGTTCATTCTGCTACTGAAAGGTCACATATTCTCCGCTATGTTGAATGCTACCTGGAGTCATGAAGATTCATAAGGTCACACAAGGAAGGAAAGAAAAAAAGCACAGGGATTTTTATATTTTGTTTTTCTTCTCAGCTTTTTGGAACTGTTTCAATTTGGTATCAAGAAATCAACCTATAACTGTAAATTGAAGGTATGTTTGCATCTTTTTAACACCCTGTTGGGATTTTCACTCAGTTCCATGTCTTTAGATCCTAAATACTCAGAGGTTTCTTTGTCTCTATTTCCCATATAAAATGGATAGAATCAGAATCCCTTTGAGAAGGTGGAAATCTTTGAAGTCAAAGCCAGACTGCCTGGCCCATATTTAATCCACCAATCCACACTGAAAGAGTTTGAATGGTGCATTCAGGGAATTTGCACCGTACTTGATACTGCAAGATGCTTTGGACATCTCATCCTCAAAGATGATATTGCTGCATGGGTTGAGGTCCTTTATCCAGAAAAAATAGAGACTTGAAAATTCCCTAGAATTCTGGTCTGTAAAGTAAGGCTGATTTACATTGACAAGGTAAGAATCAAGGAGGAATAAGGTAAGAGCTGTGTACCATGCATACAGACTACAGGCACAGATCTTAAGATCCAAACTTAAAGAAAACTTTAGTCTGGAATAGACCTTTGGAGTTCTTTGCTTCAAGACTCCAAAGTCCAGCTTTCATCCCAGAAGGCTCTTAAACTCACATAATATTTTGAATTTGTTAAAGCTCCATTGACTTCACATCGACAGAGGATCATGGGTTTCACTAAACAACCATGGCCTTTGTTAAACATGTGGGCACAAGCCCATTCCTGAAACAAGCCCTGCAGCAACACATATTGTGGAAAAAAAGAAAACAATAGAGGAGATTTAGATGATTTTATTTTTTAAATGCTGTTGCTGGAGGAAGCTGCTGACGTACTTGTCTTGCTGCATGAGCAATGAAACCTGGTTTCCTGGTCCCATGAACATTTGCATCCTGCAGTTCTCCCAGTATCCTCCACAGTTTTGGTCAGGAAAGGGCAACCTACAGCCATGCTGGTAGGGCCCTGAGTACTGGCTGGTGGACCAGTAGGTATTTTCTGTCTAATTAGTTGGCTGCTGCCTTGCAGGATGAATAAAAAATTGCCTTTCCATTAAGGGACCCATTAAGATAGATTAATTTGCATTTAATTCTCTTTTAATTTGCCTTGAATTCTCCTTTTCCCTGGTTGATGATATTAATGAAGCTTGTAGGAACTTCCTACCCCCAGAGAGTGGCAAAGACCATTTTCTGAAAGTGGGTGATAATGGCCAACATGCTTAAAAAATGTTGATGTTTAAATGCTAGGCAAAAGACTGCATAGGCATAATTTTTGTTCACAAACCAGGCTAAAGGACCAAAATAACTCCAGTCCCAATAAAAGGCAGCATTTTCTATCTTCTTCTACTTTTCTCTAGTCTCAGCTAAAATGATGATGATTTTTTTTCTTTTAATTTGAAAAGTAAAATTCACCTGTGCACTGAAGCCTTCGAAGCAAGATTTTTGCCCAAAGCACAAAATCATTACTCGATGAAGTTAGCCTTTGAACAGCCAAATTTCAAAAGAAAATATTGATTTGGCACGCTTCAGCTTGTCAATTGAGAAGATTAAGCACTATAGAGTGGGAAATAAAGACAACAGGAGGCCAGATACTGCGAAAATCTTTCATCTGGTGGAATTGCCTGCTGAGGGAAGCAAGGGATGCCCTTGTCACCAATACTTTTAAAGTTAGATTAGGACAAGAATGCAAACACCCACTGTCTAATATCTAGATCCTGCTTCTTGTAATCTTACTGAAAATACTCTGACTAGAGAGAGCACAGCTTAGTCTTCCCCTTTATCTGTTCACTAATCACTCTTTCCCTCCCTGGAAGCTACCTATAATGCTACCTACACCTATATACCATTGCCATGGTAACAGAGCATGGTATGTATCTCAGACAAGATGACATATGCATCTTTTCCTGCTTTAATAGATGCTCTGTTTAGGCTGCAGTCTCCTCTCATTGCCCAGTTCCCCAAAGGACATAGAAATGCTGACTCCACGAGTTGGCATCTCCATGAGGGAAGAAGCCGCTGCGGGAAGCTGTCATTCAAACCTCAGACCTTAAATGTGTGATGTTTTCCTCTGAGGTTTAATTACAGGTACTTTTAACTGAGTGGCAAGGAAATGCTTTTAAAGAAACAATGTTCATTGAGCTTAAAGTGTAATTACCCAATAGCTAAACTTGCCTAGAGAAATGGGAGTTATTGCATTCTTGGCTTTGCCAGGCAGGTCAATCATTAAAGTTTAACAAATGAAGCCAATATTTCATCTCAGCAAGTTTGTCCCAGCAAACATTGATCCATTGGCTGTTTGTTCATGCTCCAAAATGTATGGTCATCAATACCAGAAACCTTGTGATCCCAAGGCTGGGGTCGTAATGAAACAAGCAGACAGCTGTCAGCAATGCTTAGAAGATTTATATCATCCTTAAACTGAACGAGGATGGGTTTAGATAAGATATTCCCTATATAAGAAATTTGTTATGCTGGGGGTGGTGAGGCACTGGCACAGGCTGCCCAGAGAAGGTGTGGATGGCCCAAGCCCTGAAAATATTTATGGCCAAGATGTCATGGGCATTGGAGCAACCTGGTGCAGTGGAATGTGTCCCCACATGGCACAGGGGTTGAAGCAAGATGATCTTAAAGGTTCCTTCCAACCCACCCCATTCTATGATTCTGTGGTATTACAAAGAGTGAGCTCCAGAGAAAGCCCAAGATCTAATGATAAATTCAGAAGCTGGTCTTTCTCACAGAAGGATGTGTGTGGTGGCATTAGCTGCTACCAGAGCCCTATCTCCAGCCTTGCAGTCCCTCATCAACAAGTAGACTTTATTTCTGCTGCAAGAGATAAGAAGCCTCCACTGACGTGATAGCTGGATTAATAAGTGATGGTGCTTTCTGTAAAGAGCAGGAACAGGTACACACATCTTTGGATTGAAAGAGGATGCAGAGAGGGAAAGGGCTTGCTGAAGCCCCTGACGTCATCCTGACTGAACACGAACCTTGACAAGCATGGTTTGAGGAAGTCCAGCAATGAGATGCTGATTTCATAGTGCAGCAAACAATGGTCCTCTTGTTTTCCCTCCCTGAGCTCAGTGTGTTGCCTCCCTTTTATTCATCCACTCCCCCTCAAGAGGTAAATGTGTAGGTTGAAGGTGTGAGTCTTGCTTGACTTTTCTTGCCAAACAGAAGCTGAATGAAGGCACAGTTGCTCTGCCTAAATGTGTGAGGATGTAAACAATGGCAATGGAAGGATGAAAGCTGCCTCCATAACATGAGATATAGTCACACACAACTGGATATAATTGGGCAGAAAGGTTTTACAGCTGGAAATGGGATGTTTTGTGTCTCAAGTTGTGGGATTAAGCTAGCAAGGCATAGATATAATGGCCCAGAAGGTTTTGCTGATTTTTAGAGGATTACCATATTTCATATCTGTGGGTAAAACCCTACCTATTTGGTCAGTTTCATCTCCATCCTTCACTTCCTTTTACTGTTTCTCTGCCCTCCTGCACGCAGCAAAGCCCCCCAGGAGATCACTCTCTACCCAAATCTCAAATCCCAGATTCCAAACCCTAAGCCCCCTGGTTTCCTCTGAAGCATACTGATGACTCAGAGTGTTCCAGGGAGCGGCACAGCAAAGAGTGGACTCCACGGGAGAGGAAAGCTGCATTTCCCTTCTGGCAGTGTCTGACTTATCCCAAGATAAAAGCTGAGGAATATAAGGCAGCTCCGTTTTACTTGCAGGAAGCAGCTCCCAGGAAGCAGCACTGTGAGTGACATATAAACACCTGAACTGCCACTTCGCTGTGCAGGTGGGGCTTGTGATTATTATTCCCTCTAATCTAAAACCACGTTTATCTGTGCCAGCTGTGATGAGGCTGTATTGCCAACAAAGCTGGGTGTCTTGACAGATTATCTTTTCCCCTGAATAATGCAATGATTTTCTGCTGGGTTTGCCTATAACCCTATCCTTCTGAGTGCTTTGGTGAGGCTCCAGGACTCTCTTTTCCAAATTGTTAACTTTTTAGTCCTTATTTGGATGAATGAATGGTTAGGTGAGACCAGGATTTTTTAAAACTGTTCCAATTTTCTCTTTGGTCCTTCTTTTGAGCTGGGTCCGCTCCCTTTTTTAATTTATTAATCTTAAAATGGCCCTGCTCTGCATCTGCTTTTGCCCAAAGACATCCATGTTTCCTCCTGTTCGATACATGCTTCTCTGAGGGCAGGTGATCCAGCTGCCCAGGGCAGCACTGTAGTATCTCAGACTGATACATCTCCGTGAAGACACCTTAATTTCTGAGCCTGTGATTTTCTACACAGCAGCATTACCACAGGAATATGTCTTTAAAAACCTCTTCTGGAGGAAGATCTCAGGTATGCATGTACTGCCTGAGAAATTCAAATTAATCTCTTAGTTCTCTTCCTGCATTTTTCTCTCTCCAACTGCTGTCTTTGCTCCTGCAGCAGTCGCTTCAGCGATTATTGCAAGCTTGTGTAATTGCTTGGTGGCACTTGCATAAGATAAGGATCTTAATGGTAAAACACCCATTGTCATGAGATTCATCTCGGTTTGGGTTGTTGCTACACGATGTGGGAAGATGAGGAAACCTTAGCAGCCTTCTGACTTGAGGCCATTACTTAACTTCCTCCCCACTCTTACTGCTCCACAGAGCAACTGTAGTTACAATGCTTTTAGCTGGAAAATGGCTAATTTTCTTACTTTCCATGGTGCATCACTCAAAATAAAGATTGTCAAAAGCGCCTTCAATCACCATCCTTACTCTTTTTGTACTCATAGTCAGAGAATAGATATTTAATCTAATCCTTTCCCACACTTCAGCACTTTTCACTGCTTGCTCCCTATGCAATTTTCTTTAACCATTCCTCAATTGCTTCCATTGGATTTTCCCCACTGTGCTTTAATGTATGTCTTTATAGTTTCACTGGTAAGATGCATTAGTTTTGAACCCTCCTCTTTTCCTTAGTTGTAGGGTGATCTCTAACAGTTCTGTGGCAACACATGTTGCTAAAAGGATGGAAGGGCTGCTGTACAGTCCTTTCTATGTCACCGGCTCAGAATTGATGCCTTTTCTTGTCTTACAAGCCAAACTCTCGATCTTGCTCTGGGGTGACTGTATCCAGGTAGATCACGGAATCCTTCAGCTGGAAAAATCCTCTAAGGTGATTGAAGCCAACTTAACCCAACATTGCCAAGCTCACCACTAAACCATATCCCTAAAAGCCACACCTACACATCGTTTCAATCCCTCCAGGGATGGTGATAAGAGTGTTCAGCCAATTGCTCTTTCCATGGCTCTGCCTTCTCTGTTACCTGTTCTCCTAAGCCATCGGGATTCCTCTTGCTGCTCTTAGCATAGGCACACTGTTGTTCCCATTGAACACAATCTTCTTCCATCTCAATTTCACGCCTTGTTTTCCTGGTGCTTCTCTATAACCTAAGGAGGTTTACTTGCTTTTGGAATTTTTCCTCTTCTTTGTTTTGTTCTTTTGTTTCCACTCTCCCATAATCCTTGGCTCTGTTTGCATTTTCCCTCTAATGCTTTTGTTTTGATGTTTGTCCAGCTCCTCCTTGTTTGCTTAGGCCTCCCAATAAGTTCCCTACTGTGTTCTCTATTGCTTCCTTAAATATTTCCCATCTGGTCTCTACTGAGAATTCTTTATCGTTCTGCAGTAATGGCCTGAAGGGCTCCCCAAGCATTACCTCCTCTGTCTCTCTCAAAGACTTGCCTTTTAACTTCTCAGGATCAAATTTAACTCCAGTGTCACCCGTCTTTCCCTTGGGCTTTAGTGCATTCGTCATCTTTTCAATAAGTAATTCATGATCGCTGCTGCCCTTCAGCATCACTGTAGTCTTTCACATACAGCAGTGACTCTGTTGTGCCTTTTCCAGATAATCATGTGGTCCATCTGCTTCAATGTGTAACAGCTGGTGGCCCTGTGCAAATCCATGAGGGACCCAAATACCACCAGTGATTAGACTGTGCACCCCACATCGACTTCTTACCAGTCCAACTCCTTCCATATGGCCCAGCATGTTCTTTTGCTTATTTCTGCTTTCCTCCTCTATGTTTCCAACTTTCTCCTTCACAACTGCTTCCTAAGCTAGGGCCTTGTTACAGACACCATATTGCTAAAATTTATATTTTCCCTTCCCTGCAACTTGTTTTGGTGCGTAACAGCAAATCACAGCCAGGCAGAGATCACTGCAGGCTGCAGTGAATGTTGCTGTGATGCTCCTCGCAGGCCTGAGTTTCCTGTTGTTTGCAGAAATCCCTACACTTTTTGCTGACAGGAGCAGTATTACTCATCTGGGAAAAACAAACAAACAAGCAAAGGAAGCCAGAAATAGGTATGATATCCAGATTACCTGTTTCCAGGGTGTCTGGTTTGGCAGCTGCGGATGTTTCACCCAGCTGTGGTGCTTCCTGGCCTGGGGTGAGAGGGAGGTCCAGGTGCCCATCTCAGAAGCCATGTGGTGTCTTCAGCCACTCTCCAGCCTCTGGAACAGTTTCCATGTGTTTGGGTCATCAGTCAGACTGAATTGCAAAACTCTTCCTGCAACAAGTTATGGATATAATATCTGGCTATGCCTCTCTGGCATATGTGAAAGCCTCATGATCCTCAGCAGGACTTGGCATGGGTATCAATGCCACCTTCATATCTTGCCTTCAACAAATGAAGTTTAGATTGTTTTGACTTAAAAATATGGCTTTTTCTCTACTTACATACACTGTTCAGATATGTTGAAGTGAATTTCTTTAGCAGATGATACATCTGTTTTGATTTAATTTATTTTGTTTTGTTTGTTAGGGGCTTTTTTGCTTAAACAAATTTATTACATTTTATTTAGCAATATTTGATGTGACATTTTTGGGTCATTGCCATTCATCACCTAAATATAGGGATATTAAGGAGCACAGGAGCAACCTGTCTTCCTCTAATTTTTTAAGATATGTGGTAAAATGTTTATTAAAATATCCTGAGGTAGAAAACACACTGAACAAAAGGCTATAAAATGATTGGATTGAGTTTGAAATTAAGGTACCTACATTTAGGTTGTCTGCATTAGGTGTTTGCATGTGAGAGGTACATCTCAGCTCCCAAAGCAGGGAGCAGAAATGCAGTTGCTGCCCAGGTACAACCATCCAGTGCTGTGTGAGATGCTTGCTGGGCTTTCCTGTTGTCCTACAGCTGCCACTCCCTCGGGACACAGGAGTGAACAGGTCTTATGTCCTGTCACCCAGCACCACAGGGATGTGTCAGACACCCGATACCACCTCAAAAGGCTGTTGTTGTTTTCATTTGCACTAGCTCAGCCTCTGTGTAACACCATCGATGTAATCCAGATCCAGCTAACCAAACAAAAGTGCTGGGATTTAGAGGCAACTGAATCCCTTTGCAGCCCTGTCGACTGTGCAGACCAAACCTCCTCAGGCTGTGGTGCACCTCCCGTGCCCATAGACACATTTATGCTAGGAGCAACAGGGAGATCAGCAGCCTCAAAGAATGATGTCATCAGCTCAAATTAACCTTCTTCTGCTACCGTCCCAAAACATCAAGTGTTTTGATTTAAAATGGACACTCAATAAATTTTTTTAGCAGTTCATTGTAGAATTCTCCCAGAAACAACCAAACCCAAATCACCATTGCATTACTCCTAGTTTTGTCATTTAAACCACTGCAAAATCATATGAGATGTGCCCAGAATGGTGGTCTTTGGTACTCTTTTCATGTGGTGCAGATGAATAAGTTCAGGGCAATTCCCACATCCCTGGAGATGTTCAAGTCCAGGCCGGATGGGGCTCTGAGCAACCTGTGCTAGTGGGAGGTGTCCCTGCCCGTGGTAGGGGGGTTGAAACTAGGTGGTCTTTAAGGTCCATTTCAGAGTCAAACTATTCTGATTTTATGAATTCCCAAAGGATTTCTCTGGGAATTTCCTACTAGCCCCAGCTGGTATCCCCACAGACAGATACTCCTTGGGATCCCAGACTGCAGGATTCAATGTGCACAGCAAACCACACAGACCAGTGATCCCTGATGGCATTTCTGAACAACTGAAGCACACCTGAAAGCACTGTATGGAGGAAAGAGTTGAAATGTGACAAGCAGAGCACCTTCGCCCCTCTTTCATCACATTCTGTATAGAAAAATCGATGTGCAACTGGTGTTTCTCAAGAGAAGTACATCAAAAGTGAGTGGTGCAAATGTAGAGCAGCTGTGATCTTTCTGTGATTAGAGTTACCTTTCATGAACTGCTAATGCCAATGTGTATATTGATTGCAAATCACCTTCCCTCCTTAACAGCTAAAATATTCCTGCCCTGGGACTAACCAGGGCTGAAATAGGACAACAAAGGATAAAACCATCTGCAGCTAATAATTTTTCTTAACCAACCATAGCCAAAGTTCAATGATTTGAACATCCCAGAGCTGAAAGGATCTACCATGATGTTTTAAGTTTACCTGCTGCATCATTAAAGCAATAAAATTTCACTCATTATGAAGTTCACAAATATGGGATTGACTATAGCAGAGCATTTCTTCCAAGGCACTTTCACTCTTGACTCACAGCTTCTTAGAGTAGCAGTCAATACCTAAATAGAAATACACTTAGTTATGAGAGAAACTGATAGACTGTTCTCAAAGATACTTTTCTTGGAGTCTGCATTTAGGAAAATCAATGACATTTATCAAATTGCCAAAGCTACTTTACAGGATGTAATGATCAGTGAAACCATGGTCAGACTGGGGAGATGCCAATGTATGTCTTCCTCTTCTGGTGGTTTTCTTTAGTGTTCTTTTCTGCTTAGAGCTTTGAGTGACTTGTGCTTCTGAACCATGTCCTGCAAAGCCAAAATAGATGCATTTTTTGGCTTGTACTGCAAGATGGTACAGACCAGATCATGGTTTGCTTAGACTAGCTCTTCCCCAGGTCAAGTCTTTTCTGATAAAACTGTTTTCTTTCTATATGGATTTACATCTTGTGTCAGTGTTTTAAACAGACCCTTCCATTTTCCTGAGCTGCAGTTTCACAGATGCTAAAATTGAGCTGTCCCAACAGATGCAGGAGAGAACTGAAGGCCCTGATGGCATCCTGACCATTTGGACTCCCATATTCAAAGGATCTGGTAGCTCAGCACCACTTGATGCTGATGTGTGATGTCTAGGATGGTGAGCAGAGGAGGGTTCATGCATTCCACAGGAAGTGACTCCAGTGACACTTTTCCATTTTCCTTCAAAATATGTTAAAAGAGATAAAGCTTAGCATCAAAAGTAGAGGGTTTCAAAGATGTTTGTGGGCATCTGGGTGCCTATTTCCTAGTAAAACCGATGTTGATGTACAAATTCCAAGGCTTGGAAAATTCCACCTCTTTGCAGAGATGCAAAGTATTAGGTCTAAAATCCAAGAATTTCTCTGGCATTTGAGCATATAACTCTCCTATCTCCATCTCAGATCCCCTAGGACTGATCCAAATTTTTAATTTTCTAAAATTTTTATATCAGACCATGGAGACAAGCTTTATGCAAGTTCAGCATATTACAGCTTGGGATTTCCCTAGTAGTTAGAAGACTTAAATTAGCTGTATTCTGGGCAGCATCAAAAGAAGTGTGGTCAGCAGGTTGAGGGAGATGTTTTTTTCCCTCTACTCTGCACTGAAATGCTGCATCCAGCTCTGAGTCCTCCAGTATATAAGGATGTGGACCTGCTGGAGTGTGTCCAAAGGACGCCATGAAGATGTTCAGAGAGTTGGAACACCTTTCCAAGGGGCTCAGACTGAAAAAGCTGGAGTTGTTTAGCCTGGAGAAGAGATGGCTGTAGGGAGACCCCAGAGGCCCTCCCAGTACCTAAAGGTGCTACAGGAGAGCTGGAGAGGGACTTTTGACACGAGGAATGGCTTTAACCTCACACAGAGCAGGTTTAGATTAGATTTTAGAAAGAGATTCTTCCCTGTGAGAATGGTGAGGCACTGGCACAGGTTTCTCAGAGAAGCTGTGGCTGCCCCACCTCTGTAAGTGGCCAACTTGGATGGAGCTCTGGTCTAGTGGAAGGTGTCCCTGCTGGGAACTGGATGAACTTGGAAGGTCTCTTCCAACCCAAATAGTTCTGTGATTCAGTGGAATAATTGTGAAGGCATGTAATGGAGATGCTCTCCCCGTGTTATGCTGTTCCCAGTACATCACCCCTCTGTCTATGTGGTGCCACCCCCAACTGCAGCATGAAGAGCACCAGCTGGTGTAATATGAGAGGAGAAGCCTATGGCATGAAAACACTGAGAGACAAGAACTTGCTTTTTGTTTGAATTTATTGCAGCCAGAGTTTTTGATCTGTGCAAACTGCAACCCTTGCTCTAATTACCTCCAGCCTGAGGGGTAGAGGTGGGACAGGAAGATGGGGTATAGTTAGAAACAGCGTATAACCTTTCTTGTAGTCACAGATTTTAACATTGAAGAGACATTAACTATCACCTTTATTGTCTTCCTTCAAGGCCCAGAAGTCCCATGCTCTGAGGTGAGCTTGTTACCAGCACCTAGGATGCTGTTGCATTCCTGAATAAGTAGACATGGCAATGAAATAAGCATAAAATCTCAGCAGCAACTGAACAACAACTTTTTTCATCTCTCAACCTCCTCCCAAATGCTTGTACAATTGAAAATGAAATTGCATCTCTGGGCTGAGCTTGCAGCCATTCTCCTTAGAGGCCCCTTCAATACGATTGGCAAGGAATGGGGTCTGGCAAGGCTTAGTCAGCTCATGTTTGCAAAACGCTTTGGAAATGAAAACTGCTGCGCAGCACTGAGTCATGCAGTTGTGACTGTGGAAAAGTGGAGTATGTGGAGCTTAGGAATACATCTGGATGCCTTGTGGGGAGCAGCTGGGGCCTGTGGGTTAAGTGTAGAGTTCATATTAGCAACCATAACCAGGACTGAGTCCTGGGGACCTCAACACTATAGACTGCTCTTGGAAAAGTGAAGGTTTGGGTGGTTTTGTCAGCAGAGCAGCCAGTTTGGGGCTGACAAGCATTGTGCTTTGGGCATATATTCTGCTCCCCAGGACAATGGCAGAAGTGCCCTGTGGAGGGAAGAACTCCTGCTCTGGATTAATGCTAACTTCTCACAGAGAAGGGAATTAATCTTGCCAGTAAAACCAAGAGAAAGACAAACAAGACCAAGTAATGTTTCCATATCCAGGACAGTTCTCTTCTCCCACATTGCCTGACTGACAGAGTAACTGGTGCTTTTCCTGTCTCCTGTGCCCACTGCTCTGTTGGTGATGACTCCCATCTGATGGGTGAGATATTGGGGCAAAAGGGCCATTTTCAGGCCCCTTTTTCTAATACTTTGGCTCGATAAGTGAGGAGCAAATCAGCCATTTCAGGACTCACAACAACCGATGAATGGATGGGTAAATGAGTGGATGAGTAAATGGATACTGTAGGTGCCTCCTTCGTGTATCTTCTCCATTTCTTCCAAAGGACCTGACCCAGATATACTATAAGCCATTGGAATTGAATTTGTGCTTTAGGGAGCCTGATAATCTGTCTTTGTGCTGCTTTTGTTCCAGTTATATAGTTCTGTGCTTATGTTTCTTTTTTTTTTCAAGGTGGTGGAGGTGGGAGAGAGAAGGGGGAGAAAGGCCAACCAGGGAAAAAAAAGGTAGATGCTTCTGTTAAAACCTCTTTGCTTTCTCTTTGGTGTTGTGAGCTGTTCCAAGCAAACTTCCATCTGTAATATCAGTTTGGGTTGATCCTTCCCTCTATCTGCAGGGAGAGGTCTCTGTTAGTTAAACGATTATTCTTGGAACAATAAAAACTTGCAGCTGGAACCAGGAGCCTGGCTGATGCAGACAATAAATCCAAGGAAGGCATACAGAAAGAAGAGATCCTTTTGTCTTGCCATGCTCAGAAATCTCTCTGGCTGCGTGACTATGTGCTTTCACCCCTCTGCAGATCAAACCCTTCAAAATTAACCCAGCTGCTGACATGGAATAAAGCAAGAGAGTGTAGAAGGAAAGCTTTACCTGAAATACCAGGGGTGCCTTTAGCAAGAGAGGAAGGTAGGCAGCCTGCAGCTTGCAGCCCTCATGTAACAGCTTGTGTAAGGGCTGGGGAATTGAAACAGAAACCAAAACAATAATACCATCCTGAATTACTCTGCAGATATGAGGATCTCCTAAGTTATGGCCTGACTAATGCAGAGAATAATATCCCAACAGATGCTGTTATAACAGAACTGCATAAAACCAACTACCTGGGATGCCTTCAGAATGCATTTAAGCCTAGAATTCCCTTAAATGTGGGCTTAAATCCATTCCCTGTTCAGCAAACTGATATATGCAATGTGTGTGATCGTCTGATCCCCAAATCCTTTTTATTCCCCAGGGACTCAATACCTTAGCAAGCATTAACGTGACAAAAGATGACACATCAATACATATATACAGTACAATACAGCATCTGTTAGTATCCCTATCAGATCCCTTCAGCTTTGGAACACTAGGATGTGGCCAGGGAATGTGGGGTCTGGGAAATGATGGGTGAGCCTGAGAGAATTAGGTATCTGCTGTGTTTGACTGAGCTTAGGCTCTGACCTTCTTAAAGAGAGCAGAGAGAGAGCCTTCTGTTAAATTTAATGATGCCCAAAGTCAGAATATATGCTAGTTAAGGGTTTGATCCTATGGTGCAGCAAATCCTCATCATTAAAGGGTCCAACTCAGCAGGAAAATGCTTTTTTAAATCCACTACTCAACATTTTCCAAACTGGCAGGGGCAAGATACTGCTTCCCTCTCCTCATTCCCTTTGGAGCCAGATGCCCCTGGATGGTTAAACATTTTGAGGCACGGGGATGCTCACTGCCATGCTGTGTGTCTGAGGCAGTCAGTCTGCTTCAGGGCTTGGCAGAGGAGCCAAATTCCTTGGCCTGGCCCTCGACCACAAGTTCATCTTCACATACCAGGAGCAGGAACACTGCTCCCAACTTTTTACAGAGGCAGAGTTGCCACTAGACCCCAAATCAAGAACAAATGACAAACAGTCACATATATTTTGTTTTAGAGGCCAATGCAAACAAAGATATTTTGCCTTTGCAACCACAGAATTCTGCTGTTTACAAAGAATTTCTTGCATCTCCTCTAACACTCCCTGCTCTCTTCTCTTCCTACCCCTCTCCTGTGCCTCATGTTCTTACTGACCTTCCCTCATCACGTCCCAGAGAAGGAAGCAGGAACAAAGCATATCCATACCAAATCCCTGGCACCGTGGAGGCAAGTCAGATGAGTGTATTGGTTTTTTGGGGACATGTATGAAAAAAAGTCCAAATGGACAGGGGTTATATCTGATTCAATCTGGACACTCCTGTCAAGTCTAGAGCTACCAGTGATGTAAAGCATCTCCTAAGAGGCTGTGTGCTAGAAGGGAAAAAAAAGCTTTAGCTACTGAACATTCCTCCCTCTCCACTGCATCTCAAAACTGACACCATTCCCACCATTGTTCTCCTCTGCCTTCTCACCGCTGTTCATATTTAGAAAGATCTGAAATGCGAAAAGCTGCAGTGCCAAAAGGAGGGCAATAGAGGAGAGATTAGCTGGAATAGGAGGGCAGCTGTTAGAACGTCTCTCTATTGGTTCCCATCCCTTCTTCCAGCCCTGAGGGAGAACTGGATCCTACACTAAAACCAAGCTCCAGAGCCAAGCAGTGGTTACCAACAGAGCCTGGCCAGAGCCCATCTCTACTGGATTTGTGCATCTCAGAGCCTTCTCAGCTCTGTTTCCAAGCTTGGCGCAACTCTCTGCACACACATTTTGGGTCACATCACATCTCACTAGTTTCTTCAAGTGCTATTTCTCAGTGAGAGAAAGAAAAACAAACTGATGTTCATCTTTCCTTACTACACCCTGCCCTGACCCCTGTTATACAGCACTCCTTGTTGTTCCAATACTCAAACATGGTGCGTTTTTCACCCCGGCACCTCTGTGTAAGCTGACACCAGTTCCAGGAAGCTCTTTCTCTTGTTGGGGGGTTTAGTTTGCCAAACTGAAATTTGAGAAATTCAGACCAGAAGGAAATAGGAAGAGCAGTGGAAATTCCCCAGGGAACTGGATCAAAGAGAGAAGTGGGAGGTCCTCAAACACCAGAGTGGGGAACTTCCCACCAGACACAGTTTCATGTGACCAGCAGCAAGGAGTTTGCTTTAGGATCTTAGATAAAATCCTCCTGGAATCTGTGTGAATCTAAGAATTGATACATACGATCTGTAAAACATGAATGTATTCTGTAGGCTGATTTTAGAAAAAAAATCTATAAGGAAATGAACAAAATTAATGAACAAGCTCTGAACCTGACCATAGAAGGTATTGTAATCCTATCAATCCACTTAATTCAGTAACTCTAGAACACTCCCTGGGAACATCTCCATTGCCACTGAATTTATGGGAAAGGATTCAGCTGCTGCAAGAGCAGCACAAATGCTAGGTAGATACAGAGGTAGATGGATGAAGGCAGGGAGGGAGGAAAAGAGAGAGAGCACAAACAACTGTGATTTTATTTCTTCTGACTGCATCACCCAGACTCTGAGTAAAACAAGATCAAAACCTTTCACTGGCTTGTACAGCTCCACATGTGTAGAAGTGTTAAGACAAACACTGGAAAATTCTTACACCAGGGTCTTGCTTTTCTTTATAAAAAATATTTGCAAATCTTAGGTTCTTAAATCTCAGAGGAGCCATGGCTCCCTTCCATTCCAAAAGGAGAGCTGCCTCGTTGGGTGGTGAAACACTCAAGTACAAAAGCTGAAAACACACAAAACCAAATGCTAGAGCAGATAGAGGGGCTATGTAGCCTATAGTCTCTGTCTGAAATAAGGAGATAAATAGGTTAAATATGCCTCTTTGGTAAAACATTGCAAAGAAAGCATACTGTTCTCATTTGCCTCCTGTATTTTGATTGCTTTTTACTTTTCACTGTCAAGTCATGAAATCATTGAGTCTCCAAAACAAGAAACAGGGAGGGGCATCAATAAAACTTCCACACGGGACTTCTAGAGGGCAGACTTTGGCCTGTTCAAGAGACTTATTTGGAGAATACTTTGGGAAGCAGCTCTTAAAAGCAGAGGACTCCAGGAAAGGTGGTAGTGCTTCAAAACAGAGATCTTGAGGGCACAGGAACAGATTGTTCCTATGTGCTGAAAGATGAGTTGTTGAGGAAAACCACTGGCCTGGATGGGCAAGGAGCTTTTGAAGGAACTAAGGAAAAAAAAGTGGGTACATTACCTTTGGAAGGAGTGTCAGGTATCTCAGGAAATACTTAAGGGAGTTGCTAGGTCATGTAGGAAAAAATTAGATGGACAAAAGCCCAGTTAGAGCTCAATATGGCCACTTCTGTAGAGGACAATAAAAATATTTTTATAAATACATTAATGGTAAAAGGAAGGGCAAAGACAACCTCCATTCTCTATTAGATGTGTGAGGGAATTTAGTAACTAAAGATGAGGAAAAGACAGAGTACTTAACACCTTCTTTGCATCAAGTTTCAACAGAAAAACAGGTTGTCTTCAGGACAACTGTCCTGGGGTTGGTCAATGGTGTCAGGGAGCAGAATGGTCCCCCTGTTATCCAGGAGGAGGCAGTCAGAGAACTGCTGAGACGTTTGGATGTTCATAAATCTATGGGCTCAGATGGGATCCATCCCAGGATGATGAGGGAGCTGGCAGATGAGCTTGCAAAGCCCCTCTCCATCATTTACCAACACACTTGGGTCACTGGTGAAGTTTCAGATGACTGGAAGTGGAAAATGTGACACTTATTCCCAAAAACGGTGGGAAGGAGGATCCTGGTAATTAGAGGCCAGTCAGCCTGACCTCAGTATCCAGTAAGGTAATGGAACAGTTTATATTGAGTGTTATCACACAAAATTTGCAGGATGGCCAGGGTATCAGACCCAGCCAGTATGGCTTTAGGAGGTGTAGGTCATGTTTGACCAAGCTGGTCTCCTTTTATGACCAGGTGTCCCACCTGGTGGATGCAGGAAAGGCTGTGGATGTTGTCTATTTGGACTTCAGCAAGGCCTTTGACACTGTGTCCCACAGCATACTCCTGGATAAGCTGGCAGCCCGTGGCTTGGACAGGAGCACTCCGTGCTGGGTCAGGAACTGGCTGCATGGCCGGCCCAGAGAGTGCTGGTGAATGGTGCTGTATCCAGCTGGGGACAGTCACCAGTGGTGTCCCTCAGGAGTCTGTGCTGGGGCCAGCTCTGTTCAATATTTTCATTGATGATGTGGATGAGGGGATTGAGTCCACCATCAGGAAATTTGCAGATGGCACCAAGTGAAAGCCTGCCTGTTCTCAGGCCCTGGGACACAGGCCTTGAAGCCAAAGATGGGAAACATGCTCACCTTTGGGTAGTTTGAGTGACAGTGGGTCAGCATGTGAGCTCTCATGTCATAGAACCATAGAATCATGGAATCATAGAATGGTCTGGGTTGGAAGGGACCTTCAAGATCATTTAGTTCTGAAACCCCTGCCATTGCCAGGGACACATTCCAATAGACCAGGTCACTCAAAGTCTCGTCCTTCTGAGCACTGTTTAGAGCCAAACTGCTCTGCTGGCTGGGTAGGTGCCTCCTTCAACTGCAGCAGTCTCCTGTCATAAACACCTGGGGAAGTTTTGGGGCTCTCCAAACCATAGCAAGCAGCTCACCAGGGATGCCCAGGCTGTTCTGAATTGGTAAATTGACACCTCTCCTGCTGGGGAGAAAACCATGGCTCTGAGTTAACCGAGCAAAGACACAATGCACACAATAGCAAAATATTTATCTTGGGGGTTTTGGCTCAAGCAGAGAGCATTTCTCTCATGCCAAAAGTCTTTCAGAGCTGACTTCAGCAGGCACCTCCTGGATGTACCTTAACAGGAACTTCAGCTCAGGGAACAAGCTCTCTAGAGCTTTGAAGAAGGCATTCACCCCCACCAGCAGTTGGTAAATGTGAACTTGGGTACCTAATTCAGTTTTGAAAACCTTCACACCTCCTTTTTGTGCTTTTGTACAGGGGAAACCTGGCTATATGCTGACCACACTGGATGTCCTGCAAAGCTCTTCCCAAAAAACCACTCTTTCTGTCGCTCCTCAAATTTTATCCATGCAGGAGAGCTTCTGCTTTGATCACAGAAGAGCAGAACAGGTCGAGTCCAGGTTTAGAGTGAACGTCAGAAAAAATGCTGCTTTTTTACAAGGCTGATATTCTCTCATTATTCTCTCTGCCCCTTCCAGCCCTTCATAGAGCAGTTCACTATTACAACTTCCTGTTAATTATTCATCCCAGCCCGTGTTTGCATAGGTAAAGTTCACATCACAATCTGCCTGAACCCTCCTGACCCGTCCTCCCTGAGCTGTAGGTTGGCAGGAGCTGAGGCAGTGGTGACGAACGATGACCGCAATGAGCAGGCACTTTTTACTTTCTTATGTAAGCAGCTTCGGGACATTTTGCAACTGTTTCAAGCACGCATGAACTTTGCTTCCCATTTTTGCCTTCGCTGTGCCTGGCCGTGGCATCACCGTGTTCCAGAGGAGTTTATTAGGTCTAGACTTCAATTATGGGTGTCATATGAGTGAAATAAAACACAAGTTAGTGAGGTAAAGATTAAAGAACAATCTCAGGTCCTGCAGGTCCCTTTTCTTCCTTGTAAGGTGATGGGTTGTGTGGTGAGATAGGGCACAGGAGAAATGAAGGATGCATGGAAAGGGTGTGACTGGAGAGGTCCCTTGGACCCTTCACCTTTCCTGCAGCCCTCTCCTGGGTACCCCAGACTGGGAACGGCAGAGTCACAGGAAGGAGGTACCAGGGCATGCAGATGAGGTTCAGTGTGGGTTTTGAGAGGTTGTGACCTGAGCTCCAATTATCCTGATACTTTACACTGGGGTATTGAAGCTGATTTAACTTCATGGGAGTCACATAAACCTTACTTGTTTGAACACTTTTAAGAGGAGTAACATCACTGATTTAAAGAGATGCACATCAACAGAAAGCCAGCACAGACAAAATGAATGAATACAGCCCCTGAAACATCTGGGACTAATGCACTGCAGTGGGAAACATCTGCTTTACATGAAGAAGGTCAAAAAGAAAGAAATTTGCAATCGCAGTAAAAATGTCCCTGAAATGTCTGAACAGGCCTTAGTTAGGAGCAGAAGAGACAGCGGAAATGAAGCTGGGTTGAATTCTGAGGGCAACACAGTGCACATTAGATGCTTGGTGCTAACTGCTCTAAATAGTGCTCTATCCTACTTGGAGGAGCAATTTGACATCCCAGCCACTTTGGTGTGATTACAGCATAGGTGATGACAGGAGTTCTTCATCATTGTCTGCACTTGAAGGTAGAAGGTAATGGAGTGTCAGGACTGTGGGAAAGAGCATCCTCTGGAATTAGGCACGGTCAACATCCTGTTACTGCTGTAACCAGCACTGCTGGGGGGGAGGGGAGATTAGATTTCTGTAAGCTTCACCTCCCTGAAGGAAGGTTGTAGCCAGATGGGGGTTGGTCTCTTCTCCCAGGTGACAGGATCAGAAGAAGTGGCTTCAAGTTGTATCAGGACAATTTACATTGGATATTAGGAAAAACTGCCTCCCCAGGATGTTGTCAGGCATTGGAACAGGCTACCCAGAGAAGTGGAGGAGTCACCATCCCTGAAAGTGTTTGAATGCATGTAGATGTGGCACTTGGGGACGTGGTTTAGTGGTGGGCTTGGCAGTGCTGGTTAATGGTTGAACTAGATTGTCTTGGAGGTCTTTTCCTTCCTAAATTATTCTAAGAATCTAACCTGGAGTTGCAGCCCAGTTGCAGCTCCAGCCCACAGGTTGAATATTACCCATGTGCAAATCTTGAGGTGGTACTGTGTAGGAGATGAAGGCACAATGATGCAGGGTTCCCTGACTCCTGGCCCACTCAGCATCCTTTATCCTGCTTGTTCAGCTCTGGCTTTTTCCACTCAGGAGGAATTTCCCTAAACAGAAGAGTGATAGTGGTGATGGTGCTGGGCAATCGCTGTCTCCGTCCCCTCCCTTAAAAGGGTCACACCTATTTAATGAGGCAGGTAAATAGGTCAAGGGGTTTATAACTAATATAGTGGACAAATATGCTGTTATTAAGCATTTCTGGACAACACAGCATTTTGATTAAGTGGCCTAATTTCCAGTATGAAATACCTGACAACTTACTGCATTAAATAAATACCTGGCAGAAAAAACTCAGAGCTGGCAGTGAACATTGCTCTGCTTCCATCTTTTTGGGGTGAATGGGTGGGTGCCCTATCAATTCATGCTCTCCTCCATCTTACAGAGCCAATTTTTGAGCTGGGATAACCTCTAACTGGATTATATCAGGGTATGGTCCAGAAATGTTCCTGTAAGAGAGTAGTTGTTGAGGAGGAGGAGTGCCTGTTGCCCTCCTGGGACTTCTCAGGGACACATGAGAATGAGCTTAGTCCCAGGGTTAGGTTACCCAGTGTGGTACCCAGATGGATTCCATGGGTACCCCAAGGGCATCACTCTGTGTTTCTACTTTCAGCCCAAAATTTCTTGCTTGATCTTCTCCCCACATTGCCTTTTGCTTCCAGACTTCAGCCATGGCACAGCACCACGTGTGGGGTTCCATCTTCTGCTGGGATGAAGCTTTGTTTGTCAGTGGGACAGGCTCTTTCTCCCATCTTCTCACCCTAAGCACAGGGGAAGGTTATAGTTACCCTATACTGTCATAGCTGAGGAAAATATACTTTGAAGAGGACTCAGCTGTTTCCTCCTTCTGAGAGATACTAAAGAAGTCCAGGATTTTAAGTGTTCTGCTCTCAGCCCTGTGACTCTTCCAAAAATCTGCCTTCTTTCTCTGGAAGCTGTCCCAGCTCCAGACTCAACAAACACTCCACATGTGTCAGTGAAAAGAGAAAAAACCAACATGAACCAACAAGCGCAGAAACATCCAAGCCCAGTATGAAACAGAAAGGGGCTTTACAAAGCCTAACAAAGGCTCACACTCCCTCACAAAAGTTACTATTTAGATTTATTTTTTTTTCTTCAACTTTCATTTCCTAACTTCCTCAGACATTTTGTGGGCTTTTATGGCAGGTGAGGTTGATGCATTGCTCGCTGTTGCTCTCTGTCCTGACAAAAGAGCCGGCTCTGGTCCTGCAGTCCCTGTCCCAGCAAAGCCCCTGCTGTCTCAAGAACACTTCAGGGAAAGTTTGCTGCAAGTGCTTGGCTGGGCGCAGGGCCAGCAGAGCCAGCCCCTCTGGGCTCATCAGGAGAGACCTTGTACTACATTTTCCACTACACTTATCTAATCTTGGCTTGCGTCCATCCAGTGTTTGTGCAGTAATTACCTCACTAGGCAAAACAGTTCCACTGCCTAATTGTCTTCACTCTCAGGAAATTGTTCCTAATAGCCAGCTAAATTTAATCTCCCCTTCCTTGCTCCATCCACCGCCGCTAAACCTGCACAGCACTTCTCCCTCTGCTCACAGTCCTGTACATGAAGTGACTGTAGGGTGTTATCTGCCCTTATTTCTCTAGGCCAAACAAGCAAAATAATTTTCTAGAATTCATATGAGTCACAACCATTGTTCTTAACTCATTTTCCCTGGGCTGGTTCGAATTTCTTTCTGCAATCTTGCAGGCTATGTTCAAATCTGAAGTGTGTTTAGCTCCCAAGTGCATTGAGCTCATGGATCAGGTTACCACAAAATAGCTTTTCCTTACAAAAACAGGAATGTGAAAAGAAGATACTATTTTTTTAAACTTTAGCAAGATCCTGAACCACAGAATCCTGTCATCGGTCGGGTTGGAAATGCCCTCTAAGATCATCGAGTCCAGCCACTAGCCCAGCACTGCCAAGTTCACAACTAAACCATGTCCCCAAGTGCCACACCTACACCTCCAGACATGGTTGATTCCATCAACAGCTCTGGTGGTTGGCAACCCTTTTGGGGAAGGTTTTTTTTTTCCTAGCAGCCAAGCTAAACCTCCCCTGGTGTAACTTAAGGCCATTTCTTCTTGTCCTATTACTTGTAACTTGGAAAAAAAGACTGACCCCCTCCTGGCTACACTCTCCTTTCAGGCAGTTGTAGAGATCAATAAGGTCCCCCTGAGCCTCCTTTTCTCCAGGCTAAACACCCCTAGCTCCCTCAGCTTTTCCTCATCACACTTGTGCTCCCAACCCTTCCTCAGCTCTGTTGCCCTTCTCCAGACACTTCAACACCTCAATGTCTTTATTTTCATGGGGGACCTGGAAAGTTTTCTTTAATTTTTTTCAGTGGTTTTCCATTGTTGATATATCCTTCATTTTCCAAGCGTCAGGTAAATGTTTGCAGATGATCAAGAAGCTGGATCTTTAAACAAAATATCATGTAGTTTACTAAATGAGGTGGCACTTTGGATGTCCCACAGCCTTGAATTTACAAATATTTTTGGGGAGGTAGTACATGTCAGGGACTTTTCTATGTAGCTTCTCAACTTGAAGGCTGTCCCAAGAGCCTTGAAAACAGCAGCAGAGAAAACCCTAAATCACCAGGTCCTTATTTTGGGAAGAAGTTCATGGTATTTTAGGTCTCTGTGATGGAGGTCGATGTCAGAGAGGGGCAAAGCTGAGGGCTAGGTGCAGCAAGGATCAAATGAGGTTCTCCTGTGGTGTGTGCTGTGTAGGTATTTAAAAGGTGTGTATTGAGGGAAGTTATCTGGGACATCAGGGAGATTCATATTTGACAGCCATGGAATGAGGAGAGAATCGTGCATGGGGCTTGCTGGAGAGCTGCCACATGAGAAAGGACTTTCCCAGCCCCTGTCCCCTGAGAGAGGAGATGGTCTTTCCTTGCACCCCTGTGCCACTTCAGAGGACTAAGGAACCCCATCTTGAACTGTATTCATCTTCTACTCAAAAGAGCAGCAGCAGGGTCAGGATATGGGGTCAGCCAAGTATCTCATGGGACTGCCTGGGAGTCAAGTTTCTGTTGCCTGTCCATCCTGTCTGCTCCGGTGTGACCTTCCAAATGTGTCCTTTGCCACAGGTCTGTGATGAGGAATCCACATTCCCACACATACACAGGCAGCCTGTTTCCTAGAAGCTCTGTGTACCTGCACTGATTTCTCCATCAGCTCTTTTTCAAGAAGTTTCTAATTGCTTTTTTTCCAGTTCACAGACATATGCAACTGGCCCAGTGGAGCCTCATGGTGGGAACAGGTGGGAGGAAGAAGGGGTGTGTGTGAACTAAGGGGATTGCACCATGCTGGTAGAACCAGTTTCCCCAATGAGCTGCATCCTGCTGGGCTGTTAACACCTCTGTGCTGCCACCTTCCCATATCTCTCATATCTCTATAACCTGTTGGGAAGGGGGTTTTTTTCTCCCTGGGAAGTCTTGTAGCTAATGGGGAAGCTGGGATCTCCCCATGCACCTTCTCCTGCCTGGGGCCTCAGAAGTGGCAAGCCTGCCTTAGCCATGCACAGGATTCCATGGAGGACTCAGCTGGCATGTGCTGACAGCTGAGCTAGGGAGGGTTTGCCCCCACTCTGCCTTTAGGTCTCCAAGTACTTGGCTTAGGGATTTCACCCCTGTTTCTGCAGGACCCAGTACAACACCTTCAGTTTGTGCTGGGCACTCATGCCTTCCCTCATTAAAGGTGCTCCATAGCAGTAAAGAGGAGGATCACAGGCGTGAAGGGAGGGTTTCCACCAACCTACGTGCTGAAGTGTTTTGAGAGATGATTGTAGATGAAAAGGGAAAGTGCCTGTGTAAACTCCTCCAACCCACAGTGAGTCTTTGGTCTCAACAGCTGGTGGAAAGACCATTTGCCCTCGTGAGAGCAAACAATGTGTATGTCATATTGAAACCAGGGGAGGCAGGAAACGCAGAGTCCCGTGGTGCTGTTGTTGAATAAAGCCATTTTTCAGAGGCAGGACTGGGCTTTAAAACAGAGCCCTGGCTTGTGAAAAAACCAACTCAGTGTGTGCTGAGATCTGTAGGGTCCCAGGGAGGAAGCCAGAACTGGCAGGATTTTTTGTTATGGTAGGAACCTCTAGTTAGTTTTCTAGTAGCAAAACCATTCACAATGACAGAAATGCACAGACACACACACACACACACACGCACATATTCACACGCACAAATCCTCATGACTTTTCCCTAATGGGCAGAAATTTAGTGATCAACATTTTGGCTCTTTTAAAACCCCTTTGAAGTCAGAAGCCGAGGTTTTGTAGTTGTTTTTTCTAAAGCTCTCTGTAACTGCTGACATATGCTGCACATATGGTTTTAATGTGATTAGACTTCCGATCTGGGGTTTCTCTCCTTTCAGACTTGACAAAGTACCTACTCACCAGCCTCATATCCATGAGGAAGGGACTTTTAATAAGTTTCCCAGAAAGAAAGGTACTGCTGCAGATTCATTAAACAAATATTACTCTCTCCTTTTAATTTCTTTTTACTTGCTTTGAAATATGTGGGAATTTGCCGAAAGCAGGGAAACTTTAGATGATACCATGCTTTCCTTCTCTGAATGCCCTCAGGAAAAATTACTCAGGGATAATTACACATGTTTGCAGGTGCACTGGGAATTCACACTTCACTTGGTCTAGTAGGATGGCCTGCATCTGCAAGCATGGAGCTGTGTTATTACTTGTAGCATGGAAAGTGTCTGGAGGTCTTGGTGGCTAATGAGATGCCCATGGGCAAGATGAGATTTGTGGCAGGGCTGGGAATTCAGCCCCATCTCCCAAAAAAGATGTGTGGTCTGCTGCAGTCATGGAGATCAATGCAGATAGTATGGATCCTCTCTGGAGTTTCCTCTTAAATACCATTTTTGGGGTTGGGTGTATGTTGTGAACACCTTCAAGGTAGCAATGACAGGTCAGGACCTTCACGTCTCAGAGACTACTGAAATCTGATGAATCAATAGCCACAAGTAAAGATCCTCCTCACTCTTTTGGCTATTCTGGAGATCTCAGCTGGAGTGTAATGCCAGAACAGTCTACCCAGAGAACAGACCCTGCAGCACAGAGGCTGCTACTGATGCCCAAAGTGTATCAACATCTATGGTGCTTACGAAATTTTGGCCATCTCTTTTTTTCCTGCTCATCTCTGATCTCACACTTTCATACAATCAGAGAATGATTTGGTGCCTCACCACCCTTAGAGTAAATAATTTGTTCTCAATATATAATCTAAATCTCTCATCTTTCACTTTGAAACCATTCCAGTATCTTTTCATTTTGCCCTATTAAAATCTTGTAGTTCTGTCATTTCTCATTCCCCTTAAAATGCCTAACCCTATTTTGAACCCTGCTAGTCTTACCCATGTAGTAGTTATCCTTGTGTGATTCCTGTGGCTATGAAATCTACAGGCTCATTAGACACAGGGTTAAATCAGAAGAGCTGGTGTGAAAATGCTTCCTACCCTTTCCATTCCCCTCTGTAGCCAAACAGTCCTGAAGGAACCTCTTTCGGGAGCCTTGTTTTATTGTATCTGCTCTATTTCAGTGCTGGAGTTCTTTCCATTAGTGAACTTTGTATTTACCCACACTGATAAAAATGGTTGTGAACTTTCCTGACCCATTGCCTGTACATCATGAAGTTCATGAGATGTACGATTAACCCTGGGCTGCGAAGTTTCTAGACTGAAGTCAGCTGATAAAAGCAGAATGTGAAATCACTGCTGTGCTCTCTTTGCCAAGATAAAATTTTACTATCAGTGAGTTTGTAAATGCTTGCAAAGTACTTATGTAAGAGAAGAATAAAGGTCATGCAAATACCTGGGTAGTCATGGAGGAAGGGAAACAAAATGTAGGTACAGAGATATACAGAGTATTTTGACTAGTTTATAAAACTGTCTGATAAGAAAGTGCTGCCATCACACCCTAGGCTCTCTGGAAAACAAGTTTTTTATGACAGAAATAAAGTAATGAGTAAGCAAGATTTAGTCTTGAGATTTCCACTGAAAAGATGTCTTGTACAATCATGCTACTTTACGCAACAGCAGCTACTCTACCAGTCAAACAGGCATTTTTATACTGGCTTGCCAGACTGATCTCAGCTTTCCTCTCCATGTATAACCTTTCTATCTCTTGGAAATAAGCACCTTTTTCCCTTCATTAATTTAATCTCTAACCTACGGGTGCCTACAGGTAGGAGATGGTCTAATTTGTTCAGTCTGATTAAATGCAGAACACTTTTTCTCAAAGTTTGCTGTTCTCACTTTAGCCTTAGAGGAGCTGGTGCACCCAACATCATGCTGTGTCAGCTATATCAGCTGGGTAATAAAGCAATGCTCATGATGCAGACCTGTTCCAACTCAGCTGATCTGGTATTTCATGTCCTTTGCATGCCTTGAACTCTGTTAAGACAACCTAGGTTAACCTCTGTCAGTGTTCAGCCCTTGCCTTTTGACCTCAATTGTCAAGATGCCAAGTGGGATTTAGATGACAAGTCACCAAAGTGTCCTACTCTGTGTGGAAAGAGCAAAGAGATAGGCTTTAAAGCATGAACTGTGGCACACTGGGGCTTGATGGGATGATGGCCCCATGTCCTGTGAAGACAGGCTGAGGGGGTTGGGGTTATTCAACCTGCAGAAGAGAAGGCTCAAGGGTTACATTCTAGAACCTTCCAGTACCTAACAAGGGGCTTATATAAAAGATGAAGAGTGAGATTTACATGACCATAAAGTGATAGGAGAAGGGGAAACGGTTTTAAACTAAAAGAGGGGAGAATTAGATTGGATGTTAAGAGGAAATTTTTAGTATGAGAGTGGTGAGGCACTGGCACAGGTTGCCTGGTGAGCTTGTGGCTGCCCCAAGGGTTCAAGGTCAGGTTAGAAGGGGTCGTGGTCAACCTGATCTAGTGAGTGGCAATCCTGCCCATGGCAGAGGGATTAGAACTAGATGGTCCCCTCCAACCCAGCCCATTCTACCATTCTGTGACTCTATGATGTCCAAGTGTTCCCTTCCAGTTCCAGGTTGGGTGACCCAGCTTGGGGCACACGTGCTCTCACTGACATTCCTATCCATTTTGCACTTGGCTCTTGGTGACATCTAGGCACATCGTGCCTTGGTGAGATCTGAGAAAATTAAAGGTTAATTTGTGATAGTCTCACTGATCAACAGCCCACTCCTTGCCTGAGAAGAGGTCAAGAAGCAGAGGTTTTGGGGTAATAAAAGGAGTTATCTCTGAACTAATAGCAAAATTCAGTTTTATCAGCTGCCTGTCACGTACAGCAGCCAGTTCCCTTTGCTGATAACCAACCATTACTTTCTACTGACTACAAAGTAATAAATTGCCAGGTCAATGACATATCTGAGCATCAAACAATTGTATTGCTGAGATCCAGATGACAATAAATTGCTTGTAAATATAGCATTTTGCTCAAGGCTGCAAAGCTCCAAGTGGTCAGAGCATGCTGGGTTTTATCTGTTAGGCAGCTCTGCTAATGAAATGGTGGGACAAGGACTTTTTCCTCTGCAAAGGTCACTCTGGGAAGTCCTATTTGTTTAACCATCAGTTGCCCTGTCAGGACAGTTCACCAAAACTGTATCACTGGTGTTCTGCTCCTTTGGAAAGCCAAGGTGAAATTCGGGCAAAACTTCAATTCAGAAATGAATAGCATGTTTGCAGTTCTTGATGACAATATAGAGAGCTCTTTAAACACCAGGAATGAACATGTGGACCTGCAGAGCATCTTTTGCTGTAAAACACTTGTGGTTTTTTGTAGGAAAATGAGACATATCAGAAGGAATATTTTGCAAAATAGCCGCATCCTGTTTTGAAGATATTTAAGCCAAGATGTATCAAAAAGGTAACCAAAATGAAACATGAGATGATGTTCACACATATTCTGATCCCTCAGGAGCCCACATCTGTGGACTCAGCAGCCTGAGGAGCACAGAAGGGATTTGCCTTCATGTCTGTACAACGCAGATGTACAATATAGGACCCAACTCCCTTGGGGGCTGTGAAAAGCTGTCATCTCATGCCTTTCTGTATCCACCAGCTGCAGTAAGCTCCTGTGCAGGTTTGCTGCCTCACTGCATAAGACTGATACTGGATGACACCCCTTCTGGTGTCTTCAGGACATGCCTAAATCCGACTGTGAGAAGGGGAGAAATTCAGCTTGAGGGTCTCACCTTTCTCAGCATTATAGGCGAATTTGGACTGCAAGGAACCTCAGAAGGTGCCAGTCCAACCTGATGCTCCAAGCAGGAGTGGATACAAGCCTGTAGAAAATACACTATAAATGCCTTTTCAGGTGTTCCTGGCTGGTATTAGCTTCACCCCAGCTGGCAGACAGAGATAGTCTGCTCTGAATCATCCCTGGCTGTCAAAAATATTCAGTTTCCAAAATGCGTGTCTGAATATGGCCCCAATGCATTCATGCCCTCAGGTCTTAGATCTCCTCAGCTTCCAGGAGTCAGTGGGAATGTGCCCACGGGCAGCCCCCAGCTTTCCCTGTTCTCAAGGATCAGTCACACAGCAGACAGGCTGCCCATGGAGCTGTGCAATGCAGAGATCCCAATCTGATTTATTACCAGAGATCTGCTCATCAAAGGCGCATACTTTCCAGAAGTCCTCATGCAAACAAAGAACAGCTTCCACAGGCTCTGAGAGGAAAAATCATAATTTCCACAGCCCATGCAGTATTTCTCTGACAATATGCTCACAGTGTCTTTCAGCCCAGCAGCCAAGGTTACAGCAAATACTTTATTTCAGCCTTGCAAAATAACACCCCTGGTTTAACATTGCATTAATGAAATCTCAGTGAGGACTCAGAGGGAGAAAAAAAGAAATGAAAAGGGACAAATCTACACTGTCTGTCTGACGAAGCTGTTAATTTTACACTGACGACAGCAAAGCCCTGAGCTGTCAGAGTGCTCTTTGCTGATGGCTGACAGAGACTTCATTCACAGCATTAAAATTGTGGCCCTCTTGTAGCATTCAAGGTCCCTTGGTCTTCCTATGTGGAAATGCCCTTGAGGGCAGCATTTGCTTTCCCATGCTTTTGGCAGGTCAGGGGCTGAGGCATCAAAAATTGCCAGGACACACGTCATCAAGCCCAGTGAGGTCAAAGGATTCATTGTGTTTAAAAGCTCTGGTTAGAGGAGAATTTGCAAAATCAAACCCTGACTGACTGTGAATTGTGCTGGCTCAGAGTAGCCACATCCCTGGGATGTGAGAGAGTTTCTTGTTGTAAGTACAGTGGGAAGAACTTGGAGCTGTATTAGGTTTTAACCCTGATGGCTGCTTGGCATGGTCAGATGAAATTTGTGTTAAAGGATTGACAACTTAACTGCCTTTCTTTCTAAAAAGTAAAAAAGGGGAAAAAAAGGGAAAAAAAGGGAAAAAAAGAAAAAAAGAAAAAAGAAAAAAGAAAAAAGAAAAAAAAAAGAAAAAAGAGAAAAAGAAAAAAGAAAAAAAAAAGAAAAAAGAGAAAAAGAAAAAAGAAAAAAAAAAGAAAAAAGAGAAAAAGAAAAAAGAAAAAAAAAAGAAAAAAGAGAAAAAGAAAAAAGAAAAAAAAAAGAAAAAAGAGAAAAAGAAAAAAGAAAAAAAAAAGAAAAAAAGAAAACAGTAAAACCAGCATGGATCCTGTATTTTCTGCTAGAAAGAACTGACTGTGGTGCTCTTTTATCATTGTGATCATCTTCACTCATGATCACCTAGATCCATTCCCATCCTCTAGCAGTTCCCATCCTTTGGGTGAGTGAGATCAGGCCCTCCCCTAGTTCTTTATTGTGAAACACCAGGGAAATGAAAACAAACCCTGGTTTCCTACCTGTTCATGGAAACACAGAACCATTAATGTTGGAAAATACTTCTAATGGTGGAGTCCAACCATTTACTGAACACTGCTAAGCCCACCACTAAACCATGTCCCCAGGTGTTTCATCTGCATGCCTTTTAAATGCCTCCAGGAATAGTGACTCCAGCACTGTCCTGGGCTGCCTGTTCCAGTGCTGTTCATCTCAGAGGAATTCCTTAGGCAATGGTATATCCTGCAATGGTATATCCTGCCTTACTTATCAACTGAACCCAGTAAATTGTAGTTGGCCTAAGCAGATTTTCAGAGAAAATATCAAATTTAAATTTCCAAAAGAAAAAAGTTCATGTGTTCCAACAGTTAAACACTTCTGTGTTATTTCTGTCTCTACCTTCAGGTTAGTGCATCCATTCCCATTAGATCAGCAGACTTTGCTTGTGCACTCATATGTCTTTCTCAAATGCAACTTCCAAGGATATGTCCTTGAGGAAAAATGGTAGGCAAGCACATCTGGAGACACTGGAGGGGCAACATAACACCTTTGGCTCCCTTGCTTCATAGCTAAGTGCCACTCACTGGGGCTCACTAGACTGTGCTTCAACTTGAGTCTCACACCTTTGATTTCCCAGCAAAACGCTGTTGCTGTTCCAACGTCACTCTCCAAGGGAGCTTTCCTAATTGCTCTACCTCTGCTCAAGTCATTAGCTGGAAACTTGGACTCAAGCCTGCAAATGTGTGACCCTCCCTGCCATTGACTGCTACCTTCAGAGTGAGAGATTAAAAAACACGGAAAGGAGAACGTGGCTGTGAGAACATTGTGGGAATGGTGGGAGTTCAGGAAGTGCTATATTCCTGTAAAGAAAAGCCTGCACTCATGGGGAAAACTGAGCACAAAAAAGCACTAACTCTGGCCTAACTCCAGAAAGGTCTTGAAAAAAAAACATCAGAAAACCTTCTTTTTCGTGCTAAACCCTTTCTTGTTGGTTTTAACCAACACTGATAACAAAATAAATAGAAAATAAAACAAATTGTCTTCTTTAGTAACAGGGGTCTTATAATTGCACAGCCTCTTCATACCTTTAAACAGAGAGCTCCTTTGACATATTCCTGCTGGCAGTGAGCACTTTCCTTCCACGTGAATGACTCTTAATTTCCTTCCTTTTCCTCAGCCTCACTTGTACCATCACTTCATGCATAATATTCAACCCAGCCAATCTCCTTTTGGTACATATTCAGAAAATTTCCCATTCTTTCCAAGGGCTCAGAGTTCTTTGACTTGGATTGCTTTTAGAATCAGTTTGTGGAATAGGACAGGGGGACGAAGGGAAGAGTTCCTCCAATTAGTAATGTTGGCACAACTGTCCCTGCACAGCATCTGATAAAAACAATATGGTCAGGGAAATGGGCTGATTCAGCCTGAAAGTTTGGGATGGGAAAAGTCCCAATTTCCTTGGCTCAGCACAATATTTTGGGCCAGTGCCCTGGATGATTATTACTGCAATATCCTTCCAGATCAAGCTCAGATATCAACAGGAGCCCATCTTCCTGTTTACTGTGCAGCTGAACAAGGCCAAGGACCAGTATGCAAGTATCTAAGGCATTTCCAAGCATTTAAGGAATTTCATGAATGAAATGGCAAAAGGCTTTCTCTCCTGTGATCCAGCGCAGTTGTCCAAGGATACTGCTGTAGGACATATATTGTCTAAGGAGTCTGGGCTGACTGAATCAGACTGTTGTGTCCTAATCTTCCAGAGGTCCACAGAGTATCTGTAGCCTCCTGCAGAGAGAAGTGGTGGAATTACTATCCCTGGAGAGGTCCAAAAATCATGGTAGATGTTGTGCCCGGGGACGTGGCTTGGTGGTGGAATTGGTGGTCTTAGGTTGATAGTTGGACTCCGTGATCTTAGAGGTCTTCTCCAACCTAAATGATTCTATGATTCTTGGCATTCTCTCAGTGGGTAAGGTTGTTGAAAGAGTTGTGGGTGATAAAGGAAATGCTTGGCTAGCGGTGACATGTCCAGCTTTCCAGGATCCTGGCAGATATGCTGGAAACAGAATCAAAGACTTTTGGGTGCACTGGGTACATTGGTGCCCAGGGAGCTGGACCAACCCTTTTACACCAAATGCACTGAGATCCTCTGGAGGATCTGGACACAGGATCTGGTGTCCTGTGACCAGCCTAGATACCATCAGGTAGCTTGAGGGACATCACAGGTGCCAGCCACATGGAGATCTATCCTGGTTGTTTTGGGCTTTGACATCAGAGTGTCTGAAAGCCTCACTGGGTGGCTGGAATGGCTGATCTGATTATGTCCCTTTCACCTTAAGCACCATGGGCTCACTCCAGCCAGCAGCTCATGCAGTCCTTCCTGTGGACCATTTATTTTGCATAGACACACACAGATCAATCAACATGAAGGAAATTAATGCCTTGTCTTGAATCCCACCCATAACATTTAGCAGCAACAGTTGGTTTTCACAGGTATTGATTGCTCCAAATTGCCAAATTCCATGGTTTTATCTTGGAAACTCTATTGCACTGGAATCCAGACCTGCACTTTAAGATTCATTTCAGAAATTAGAGAACATGAAAATGTGGAAGCAAATATAAGTGACCCCCAAGGGCTTTCAGGATGGGTCCCTCCTGGAGAGCCTATTGGAATTTGTGCCTCACAAAGGAGAGGGAAAATCAGATGTTGTGATTTACTCCCACTCTTAATACCCTATGCTTCAATCGTGCTACACTACTCTGTGGCTACCCTGTCCCTGGAGGTGTTCAAGACCAGGCTGGATGAGGCTTTAAGCAATCTTGTCTAGTGGAAAGTGTCCCTGATGTATCAAATCATTCTGATGGTCACTTTGGTGCTCCTGCTTCTGGGTTTCTGGGCTTCACAGTAGGGCTGAACTGGTTTCCAAGTGAAAAATTCAGTATGTTGCACTTGCTCGCTCCCATGAACTTCCCATGTTCTGGGAAAGCCATCAGGTTGTCTTGAAAATGGAAATAATCCTTTGCAAAAAGGCTCTCAGAAAAAGTGGAACATATGAGGAGCGCTTTCTTGCTTTTCCTCTGCCTTTTAAAGTTAAGTTTGTGAACTGACACTCAACTCCTGCTGTGAAAAAAAAAAAAAAAAAAAAGGAAAAAAAGAAACATACAAAAAAAGTACCAGAACTTGGCTGAGAGCTGCTGCCACTGCTTGTGACCACAGGATGGAATATGTACATCAATCAACTAAATAAAACCTAGAGGCCAAAAAAATTTTTTTAAATGTTGTAATATTCTTGGAAAGCATAGTGTTTGCATGGTCAGGGCCCAGTGAAGAGAGGAGAAGGAAAGGTAACATAGATTAATAAGGAGCAAAAGTCTGTGTATGTCTGGGACAGAAAACAATACCATGAGCTTCTGTCAAAGAAGGAGGCAGCAGTTCCCATCAAGTCACCTCTTTGTTGTGCTGCTTTTTCTCACCAAGAAGGGCTTAACAATGTGATGTCTTCTTGTGAAGATGTTCTTCTCATAACTGAGAGGTTTTGGCTTTGCCCTCTGTTTTGTTGTGCCCTCCTTGCAGAGGTGGGAGATGGGTGTACAGAGGGCATGGGAAGCCCCTACTCCACATGTAACCCCTCACTCTCATTAACTTGGCTGAACTGTAGATTGAAAGGCATTTACTGTGGAGCCAAACCTGGCTTCAACAGCTGTCACCCTCCCCCTGGATTCCATTCCCTGTCAGGGGCTGCCTCTCACCCTCCTAAAGTGCCTTTTTTTTTTTTTTGGCAGGATTATTTTTAACTTGGATCAATGCACGGATTTTACATAAGACCCCTCAGCCTGTCACATGGGAATGACTCAAAGTGGTGCCATGCAGCCAGCTGGAAAAGTCCATAAGTCCATTTGGATAGGGAAGAGGTGAAGAAAGAGGAGTTACATCTGCTTTATCAACAAAAAGCTGAGGGAATGTGTTGGCTGCTGGGAGAAGTCCTTCTCCCCTTTTGGTGAGGAGCAAGGGAGATGAGGGATAGGAGATGATGGAGGGAAGCAACCCCTTTCCAACAGGAATGGATTACAGTCTTGTCTTACTGAATGAGGTCAACCACAGCCCAACCACAGTGCTTGAGAGGCTGGCTTTGGGAAGAGATGAAGTCCTGATTAGTCATGGCCAGTGGCAACACCCACAAGCACTTTGCATCCTGTCCTGGAAGTGGATCCTTTATCCACTTTGTATTCCCTCCACACCACCAGGCTGCAGACCAAAGGAAGCTGCAAGAGCCTGTGCTGGGAAATTCCCTTAATTTTGGTAGGAATGCACCATTTATCTCTTTCACCTTTTTAATTTTATACTTCTCTTGCTGATAGTGAGCGCAATCCAGAATAAAGGTGTCTTTGACATTTTGCATGTGTTTCCTTAAATTCAGTGCTCCTATTTCTTTTGATTAATTCTGTTTGTGTTTGTTTTATTTGGCTGGTGATGGAGTGTAGGATCATGCACATCTGAAAGACTCTGTAATTGCATTGCCTATCTTCTGATGGTGCAATTAATCAGGCATATTAATCATCTCTGCTTTCCAGTTATTGCTTCCCATGTAGATATATAAGCCTAAAAATTCAAGCCTGTATCTAGATCTCTACAGGCATTCATATTAATAATAGTTACAGATGTGGTGACTTCCTCCATACCCCCTGGCCAAGAAGTGGCCTTTTGTGATGATTTATTTATGCTGGCTTCATTTGATATTAAGAATTTGGTCATTTACATGGTTTAATTGATGGAAGTTATTTCCCTGATGCTTGAAGTCTTATATTTGATTTCCTTCCTGAGAATAACAAGCTGTTTGTAGGTCTTCTGGATGGACAGTGATTTGTGCCATTTCTGTTATTGCTTTATTTGCTAATAGTCTACCAAAAGGCTGTTAAAAGTATCTAAGTTGCATATTAAGAGGAGTTTTGAGTAAGATATGGCTAGACTAATGTATGACCTACATGGGTGGCAATACATGGGTGGATTATAAACCTGTCAAAAAGCACTTTGGCTTTTAGTTATGTTCTTTGGCAGGAAATTAATGCCATTCCTCTGAAAGCTCTATTATCTTAAACATACCCATGTCTCATCTGAAGGAATGGGTAAGATTCATTGTCCAGCATTTGGCCACAAGGAGCCGAATTGAAGGAGTCTCCCATTGCTGTGGTTCTATGAGGTGGGAGAAGAGGCCCCTGACGTGAGCAGTGTCTATGGAGTAAGGAATTAACTGGGAATTCAGCATAGCAAGGGTGAAATTTTCCCAGATATTGTTTATGTGAGAAGTTTTGGTGTATTTGACACCTTAAATTCCTCCACAGTGTTGTCCTAACACATGAGGACTGCTGCAACACACAGAGAACCCATTCTTGGTATGGTACCTGGTCTTTTACAGTTTTGAAATGCATGGCTGGGAACCACCAGCATGAGCCTTTGTGTGAAGGTTTGGGGGTTTTTGGCCCTGGCTTAGGAATTACAAGGTGAGGTCTGGACTTACTGGATGCTGGACTTGACTGCAGAACGACCATAAGGTGTTTTCATAAGCAGGTGGTTTGGAACAGCAGAGTTTTCAAGCCAGGGAGTTTCCAAACCACCGAGGAACTGGCTCATGGTAGATAAAAGTGGAAATTACTGTAAATAGTTCATTGCACTTATTATGCAAATGCTTGTATTTACACTGACAAACTCAAGGAGACCACTCAGCTTAGTCTGGGTGCACCAGGTGTAACTACAAAGTGAAGCACAGTGCCTCATCTCTCTTGGACCCTTACAGGCCTCCAATAAACCCTGTTTGGCCACAGATAATGTAGTAAAAGGCTGGCCTCAAGGACAGAAACTTGGTTTGAAGCTTTTACACTGGGACTTGGCCATGTAAAGACCTATATTACAGCTGTTGCTGGGGCACAGAAGCTTTTTCACTCCTTGCTATCTATTTTATTGCCAACAGTTCTCATTTCCCTAATTTAATTAGCTAACGAAAGACCATTTACATTCATTAAATAAATCAGCATTCTGGTTCATTGTGAAGCTAATGATCCAGTCTCTAATTCACACAGCTACAAGGAACTTGATAAACAAAAGAAGTTGCTGCTAGCAAGCGTCTGCCCTGGTGCAATCCAGCTTTGCCAGCTCCCTCCATTCAGCACTGGCCACATAGAGAGTCCAGTGCCCCCTGCTCTGTCCCTTTCATACCTGGATGCTGTGGAGCTCCATGGAAAATGTGTGTGGTCCTTGTTTTTTCTTTCTTCAAAGGCATGAGGAGTCCTTGTGTGGTATGCCTGTGTGTCCACAGAGGGTAGGTGTTGTATGGAGGGCTGCATGGAAAAGCTTACTGTTTACCTGAAAAGAAAGTATTTGGGTGTTTTTGCAGCTTTGTAGGCTGTTGGTTTGGTCCTGGGTACTGTGAAGGTGGGAGGTCTCAGACAGTTTCCAGGAACAGAGAAATGTCCAGTTCAGAATCATGGAATAGATAGTTTGGCTTCAAAGGCACCTTTAGAGGGTGTCTAGTCCAACACCTCTAAAATGAGCAGGGACATCTTTAACCGAATTGAGTTGCCCAAATTCTCATGCAACCTGGCCTGTAACATTTTCAGGGACAGGGCATCCACAACTTTTCTGGGCAACCTGTGTCTGTGCCTCACCTCCCTCGTAATAAAATTCATCTTTCTAATATCCAATTTAAATTGACATTTCTTTCAGTTTGAACCATTCCCTCTTGTCTTATCACAGCAGTCCCTTCTCAAAAGACTGTCCCTGTATTTCTTACCAGTCCCCTTCAAGTACCAAAAGGCCAGAAGAAAGTGTCCTTGGAGTTTTCTTCTGTCCAGTCTGAGCAGCCCCAACCCTCAGCTTGTCTCCAGCCCTCTGAGCATCTTTGTGGCCTCCTTTGGACTTGCTCCAACAGGTCCACATCCTTCCCATGCTGAGGACCTCAGAGCTGGACACAGTACTCCAGGTGGGCTCTTAATGAGAGTGCAGTAGAGAGGGAAAATCACCTTCCTCAACCTGCTGGACATAAGTGTTTGAAATGAATAGGAAATGCATATCTAAAGAACTCCCTGGTGTAGGGTCCAGAGAGAAAGTCCAGGGGTGAGCAAAAGGGTGCAGCTGCCCCTGCTGCATGGTGTAGATCCTGTGGTGGGCTTTGGCTGTGCATGAAGAGGAAGGTGAAGGGACTGTGGAGCTTGCACTGAACATGGTGTTGAACTTAGGGGTCAAGTGGATGGGGAATCTCTTAAGGAAATGGGTCTCATTTCCTCACCACTTTGGTAAAGCAAATTATTCCTCTTGAGACACTGTGAGAGTCTGACTAGAGCCTCCTGTCTTTTACACCAGTAATGCTGGAGTCACTCCAAATTCCCTGAATAATCCAAACTAATGGAGAATTCTGCTTCCATCCCCTTGAGGCTAGGTGTCCAGGGGTAGATGACCCTATGTGAATCAATTCCTGCTCACAGTTTCTTCAGGCACAGGACAGTTGTTCTTTGAAGTCCGAAATCCCAGCTTCATCCATCTGAGATGAACTCCAGGTGGAAGTGCCAAGATGTCAGAATGGAATTTGGCTTTCCAGTCACTGCTGGGAGGTTCTGCTGACAGCTCTGTGGACCTTGACAGCATCGCCCCCTGACACCCCTGTTCACTTTGCAGATTGGTTCAGGGCATGCAAACTCAGCTACATTACTTAGGAGCTTCTTCTGAGGAGCTTGCTGACCCCACTGACATAAACTGCTTCAGCCTTCAGGGTTAATTGAATTAAAATGAATTGAACTATAATCCTGTGATTTTACTGTAGTCTGGTCACCCTCTCTCTAAAAGAAAATAATTTCAAAATGATGAACTACACAGAAAACTGACAAAAATGTAAGCTTAGCTGCAGCATTGTTCTAAACCATAGAAATCTATAACTGTTGTTTTTTTTTTTTTAATATATTTCTAAAGAAAAAGTCCTGCTGTTACCTGGAAGTGTTCCCTTTTTAAAAAAAAATTATTTTTTTTTCCTCACCATTAAAAATAAAGCCTATCTACATTAGTACACAGAATAATTAGAAAGGAGAATTAGATGGAAAGGTAGTGTAATAGCTTTCTATATATCTGTGGAAATGTACAATATCAGAATAGAAAATGCCTTTGTCTTTGGAAACCACCAATCAAACTGTCCGAGGCTACTTTTCTAGTGCATGGAAAGGAAAGGCAGTGGTGCAGCTTGACTCAAATTACCCTGGTGTGTGTGTTCCAAGTGGGACATCTTTTCCCCTTACCTATAGACAGAATGTGTAGACTAAATGCTCATCTTTTGGTAAATGTGTAGACTTAGAGGACATGAATGGTAGCCTGGCATCTGTTGAAATAACTGACAGAGATTGCAGAAAACAAGGAGAAATCTCCAGGTGCATTAACCAAGCAAATGCCTCCAAGACCTGCAGGCAGAGACACAAAATCTTTTCCAGGAACCTTTCTGCTGTCAGCTCTAGGACTTCAGTTTGTATGCTTAGGTCACAAGGATGGGAAGCAGGGAGAAGGAGATCTCTTCAGAGGGCAATTTAGAGCAGGAACAGGAGCTGGCTCGACAATAGGTGCACTGAATAGGGCTGTCAGGATGGGCAGTAATCACAGCTTGTTAGCCTTCCTTATGTCTGCCCACCACCAGCAATGAATGTCAGGGCTGCCACCAAAACCAGCCAGGAATCCGGAACATGAAGCAGCATCCTCTGAGCAAAGATGTGATCACCTTTCAGAAACAAAGCCCAGCATTAGTACTTCTTCATAGTCCTGGCTTCAAAATCAATTCTGTTGAAAACAGAAGGCAAAGGAAAAACAGTAAAACAATGAAGGCACTTTTGATTTACAAGATGTTAAAACATGAATCCTGAAGTGAAATATGGTAGGGGTTTGCCCAATATGTCTTTGTTTTCTCTCTCCCCATGATATCGCATCACAGCAAAGCACACTCCTTGAAGTTTAATGGGAACAATGAGTTTCTTTTTCTGAGGTGGTAGGGCAAGTTATTAGCTCATTCTTACTTATTTGGATGAATGCTTGTGTTTTGTGAAAGACCTCCCAGTAAGTGTGTGGATTCTGCTGTTGCTTAGTTTAACAAATTGGACTTGGAAGCAAAATTATTTGGGTTTGAAATAAGGGTGGTGCTGTAGCTGAACTAAAGTCTCAAAAACAACTTTCAGCTGTTGATAAGGTCTGGTAAAGGTTCAAGGAGGTTTCTTTCCTCCTGACACAGGCACAAACTCTGTGCTGGTACCTCTAGCTATGACTAAATATATAAGATAGCTTGGGGTACCCACGAGACAACCAGCATGTCTGGGTGGGCTCCTGGCAAAGTGGAAGGGCATAATGTGTTTTCCTTCTCTCTGAATTTGTGTATTTTAATGAGGCAGGTGTTAACTGTAAAACACAAGCTCAAGAAGGCACAGACACGGTTCCTCTAACAGATGCACAGCAGTTCCTCCCTTGCTAAGCCTCCCTCCCCTCTGAGTTATTTGCAGCTTTAGGGCTTGAACTTGAAGCCAAGGTCTAAGACCCTGATCATCCACATTCATTACTGGGGTCAGAAATGGGACTTGATGAATTTCCTAAGACTGTAAACTCTGCATTGCATGGCAGGCTTTGGGACAGGGAGACATAACCATGAGTGTTGCAAAACCATCTCACTCATCTCCTTCTGAATCCAGCCCTATACACAACATTCCCTTGTACATTCAGACCCAATCCTTGTTTCCACAGTTAATTACTGTTCCTCCCTTAAGGGGAATTCCTTCACTGTTGACATCCATCACGCATGTGTCAATCTCCCTGTATGAAGACGTATTGTGCTGTGTGCTCTGTGCAGAGCCAGAAGTGTCTCAGTGGCGTTTTCTAAAAGTAATTTTGGGTAACCGTCCCTGGAGGGTCCCTTAAGCACATTCAGCTCTATATAAAGCAGTATCACCTCTGCCTCATTTGCATTTTGTGGATCTGTGCTCCTTCCCCCTCCAGCCTTTTCCCTCTCTTCACTGAAAGACAGACTGCAAGAAAGTCCTTCCTCTCCTCAGATAGCTCTCCCACTGCTTCATTCATTGTAGGACCTAAATCAGAACTGCTCATGTGCCTGCTCTGTGCTGTTTTTCACTCTATTCCATATCCTGCTCCTTTGGTGCCCTTCACTGGACTTGGTACCACCCTGAGACCCCTCTCCCCTGCAGCTCCTACCATCCATTTATCTCCACATTATCAAATGTTTTAAATAGTCAAGACTATTTCTACACTGATTTTAGGAGCTTTGAAAGATTTCCATAGGTTCACAGTGCTCACCCTGTTTCCCTTTCCATATACATTGTTGCAAAATCTTCCTTAAAGCTGCAGCTTGGAAGGTGCACAGGTTTTGAATATTTCCAAACTTTCTTCTTGTGTAGAACTCAAGGCATACTGGTTCTCCCTTCTCTTCTGCTGAGTCCCTAAGGCAGAGAAGGGCTCTGCATCGGTACTGTGAATGCTCCAGGCACTGCTGGGTGATGGGGAGGATGCAGGAAAAGTGATTTACCACTTTTTCTCATGAAACAGCTGCATGAAAAGCCACTAATTGAGTCTTTTGCTTCAAGGTATGTTGTCTTTGATGGCTTTTCTGCTCTCCCTCCCTCCCTCTGCTGCCTCTCAATCCTGTAGTCAGGCTGCTGCATGCCATCCCTTCTTCTCTGCCAGCACAGCTGCTCTGCTGAGCGCTGGTTTGGGGAACGGATCCAACAAAGCAACAGAGCCAAACCAGATTTTTTTGGGATAATAATTTGCTTCCCTAATTCTTTTTATCTTACCCTACTTAGTCATAGCTTTGTGGCGTTACACCACGATACTGTAGGAGCAAACACTTGGGAGAGGGTAAGGGACAAGGACTGGGAGGCAATTGTTTAAGCTGAAGTTGCCACAAAAGAAAATGCATCAAGAAAACACAGCATGAAATGTAAGGCCTCTAAGTAAAAATAATAAAAAAAACCAACCCAGGGATAGTATCATGTTCCTTTAAATCCCTCAAGGAATTTGACTTACTGAACAGAGATCCTTTCTGCAAGTTAAAAAAAAAAAAAAGGCACAAATAAACAGCCCTTTATAAATTAGGAAATGCTTATTATCTCTGTCACCCTCCATTCATTTCTGTGCCTCGCCCTGTTAAAATTGGAGTCATGGGGACATACAGAGATGTAGACTACTGCAACAAATAAACAAGTGCCCTGGAGCTCAATTTTGATTACAAATATTTTAGATCTGCATGGATTGAAAGCTTGGCAGCATCCGTAGCTCCTGCTGAGAGCTGTTCAAATATGTCTTTAAAGAAAAAGCAAATCATGGCAAAAGCTGAAGCAAGGCTTTTCCCTGCTTTTGCTTCTGATTTCTCAGTTGAGCACATCCCAATGACAGTTCCTCAGGTGTTAAGAGCGGTGCTTTGAAAACCTGCCAGGATTACATTTTGTTCTTGGCATTAGAAGCACCAACTCCACCACCTGAAAGGAGCACTTGTCACCCAGGGAAATGGGTCTTACACTCCAGGGCTTTTGGGGAAGAACGGCACAGAGGTGGGGTTTTTTTGTAAGTAGGAATCTGTTGTTCACATTAGTCTGTGAGGCAGCTGAAAAATTTATCAGTGAGACTTTCTGGAAAACATCTTCACTTCTCCTTCACTGGTGTGGTCCTCCCTGGGCTATTTGTCCTGCAACCAAAAGCAGCTCAAATTCCTGAGGCGTGTGGTTTGGGATCTCAGAGGTACTTGACTCTTTTAAAAGTTGTGTAGATGTAGTGCTTAGGGACATGATTTAGAGGTGGGCTTGGCAGTGTGGGTTAATGGTTACACTTGATAATCTTAGAGGTATTTTCCAATGCAAATTATTCTGATTCTATGATGTTGTGGTTAATGGAGAGCAATCAATGCCTCCAGAAAGTGATTTGACACTGCTAAGATCAAAATCACCTTTCAGGAGTGTCTCTGAGATGACCCAGGCTGTAACATGACCCTGAGCTATTCAGTTCCACATGTAGGCACTTAGATTTGGTATCAAATGTTGGAATGGGCTCTCCAGACCCAGTGGTGCTACTCTTTTGGAAGCCAGGGCACAGAAATCACAGGGATTTCAGGTAACAACAGTCAGGGCACTGGGGACTGTTTGTGCCTGTCACTTCTCTTCCACCTCCTTTCTTCACCTCCTTCATCTGATTTGCCACTGGTCCTTTGGACTCCTCCTGATCTCCAATTCCTTACACATCCTGCACCAGCTCCTGCTTCTTGTTGTGTGCCAGAATGGGAAGCTCCTCTGGTCCTTGGACCATCCAGTGTATGTAGTTACAGTGTCTGAGCCAGGGAGCCTCATGCTAGCTCTGAAAACAATCATAGCTGCACTTTCAGACCATAGCACAAACTGTTCGCCCTCAGGCAGGAGCGGGGATTTAAAATGCTTGAAGTGACTAGAAACCAAGGAATATGAATATCAGGCAGTGCAAGACCCCGGAAAATTTGTCCATGTGTAGCACAAAGAAAGTAGCCAAGAGTCAAAAATGTATCCTTCCTGAACGTAAAAAAGAGCCAATGTGATGGGGATATGTCCAAGCAGCATGCAAGGAGGCAAGGCTCCTGTTGCCTGGAAACTGGGAGCTGAGTTGTGACTGTGAGCCTGGTGCTCACACTGGAATCACTAAAAGGCCAAACCTTTTTCTGTTCCTGCTCACTAATATGAGGCTGCAAAGACAGAAGTGTGGCAAGCAAACATCTCCGGTTTCTTTTGTTTTCAGGGCTGGTTTAATCCAGCATCAGCCTGATTGTGTTGCTCTGTGGTTTACTGTACTAGTCTGATCCTGTTCCCTGTGGTTCAGGGAACTTTTTGCATTTCATTCTTCTTTTGATATCTCTTTTTGTCCTAACAGGCTAAAGGACTTAGATTCTGAAACAAGGTACATGTGTATCTCTAAAATAACCTAAGACCTGCAAGAGCAATTTTTCAAACACTTGTTTTAATACTTCTCCTTAATTGTAGGGTATAAGCAGACTCTTTATTCTGTATTAACTCAGTATCTTACCCAGAGAGGTCTTTATTCATGGCTGGGATTTCCATGTCTTGCTGAAGTAATCTGCAACTTGACAGTCTGCTCTAAATCTGTCTTTACCCAGCAGAGTTCAGCTGCAGACTCTTCACAGAGTGGTCAGGAGCTCACTCAATCTCAATTACTTGAGTGTAGGGGACCCTAAACCAAGGTACATTTCTGTAAGCAAGATCAAATGAGTGCCACTGCCTCTGCTGGGAGACCTGGCAAATCCTTCCCCTCTAAGTTTCCCAACCACAGCTTTCAGGGGAACAGCTCCAGAGAGGTTCTGGTGCAAAAGATCATCCCTGGGACTGGCCCACACTGCCAGTGTGGAATCAAAGCCTCTACCCATGGCATCTTCTGAGCATCTGCTGCATTCAGCACAAAACCCTTGCTGTAGTACAGACTGTGGGGGCTGGGAGCTTCCTTCCCCCTCTTCTCCAAGCCCTTCCACTTAATTTGTGTCATTTTGTTCAGATGCAGCTGGAAAGAATTAAAATGTCAGCCAGGCACAATTGCCTCCATTGAGATGAAAAGCTGCTGGAAGAAACAATGCTAACAAGCATGGCAAAGAGAAAAAGGGAAAGCCTAGTGCTGTTTAGCTGGTAATAATTAGCCCCACAAATGGAAAGAGACAGGATCCAGTGTGGCTCCTGTTCAGTTCAGGGGAGGTCCAGTTAGGACTAGGTCAATGAGCACTGCTTAATTGCTGCTAATCCACTGCTGGATGGAGTCTGGTGGCCAGGATGTGCCCATCATGAAAAAGCACGTAGCAAAACTGTTGCAGAGAGCAAGAGCAGGCCAGAGATGCTCTCAAGACTCGGCTGTTGGGGGAGGTCACCTGCTTGGATAGGGTTACCTGGGGACCAGTGGTTGTGGGGGTGCCAGGTTTAGGACCTCCCTTGGATATTCATGGCTTATCCAAAAACAGAGGGATAGAAGGAGAAATTTTCAGCTGTTGAAGCTACATGACTATGTGAAGTCAGGACTTGTCCCAGTGCAGCCCAAGACATTACAGGTAAAGAATAAGAGAGCCAAGGGAATCACTGAAGCTCCACCAGTCTTTACTAGGAGAACAGATCAGATGTGTCATTTCTGGACCAGGAACATGCAACAACCTTGCCTCAAAGACTCAGTATTTTAGCCTATGGCTTAGTTTTGGATAAACATAAAGCATGGGCCCATAAAGGTACTTTAGGTCGTAATTCTTCTCATTCTTGTGTTCCCATACAGACCTCCTTGTCAGGGATGAGTTTCTGCTCATCAAGGTGTGTGGAGGATGCCCCAAGTCCACCAGCCCTTCTTCCATCCTTTTCCTCTTTCCACATGTTCCATCTTTTTCTGGACAATCCAGAGGTTCTTGTGCACATTGGGCATACCATCTCAGTTTGTACCAGAAACTTTAGACAATTCCACCTTTCCTTTTCTTCCTTATATATTCCCAGTGTAGTTTCAGCATAGCACACACTTTATAAAACAACATCCCTGGATTAGAGACTGGGGTCAAGGCTTCTTCCACACTGTGTGAATGGCTTCACCTATAACAGGATGGCATTGGGAAATAAGGGAATAGAGAGTACTTGGGAAGCAGTGATGTCCAAATGACACTGAAAGGACTTGTGAGCTCTGGCCTACCTGGCTCCTTAAAATCCTTGACAAATTCATGTGCTCTTCCAGATCTTTCTTGTTTGCCTGTCCTGGAGTAGGTTAGTGTTTGACTCTGTCACTGCAATATGGTGCTGGTGGCTGGATTTGCATCTAGCATCAAGTCAAATGTTTGATGTGCCTGGGAATTCCTCTGTTTTATTCAAACTAAAGCAGTTGGCTTAATAAAAGTTCCCTCCCTACAGGTTTTGCTTGAGCTCAGCCTTGAAATCTTTCAAGCAATATTTATCCCTCATCAGTGCTGCATCCAGATTATTGCTTCTAGAAGGATCAAGATGGGAAATGGACAAGACATCCTAAACAACAGAAAATGGAGGTGGGCAGAACTCCCTGAAAATTGTTTTTAAGGTCAAATTTATGCCAGAGAAAGAAACACAGTTTAAAGGAAAATGCAAACTCGTTGTACATGATTGAAATCAAGGGATCCAAGGAATATATTTAAATTTTCCTGTGAAGATTTTAGGATTTGCTCTTCAGCAAAAGGCAAAGCAGAGGAATGAAAGAGCATTGCTGACCAAGGGAATGTGGTTGCACCAGAAGCACTGTGGAATTTGAAGTATAGGGTTTTTTGTTAACAAAAACCTCATCATGGCAGGGTGAGTTCATCTTGCAACACTCACATAGGGCTGCCCTTCATTGCTTTTAGACATTGGTATCAGCCCTGCCCACGACAGTGGGGCTGGAACTAGATGATATTTAAGTTCCCTTCCTACTCAAACCATTCAATGGTTCTGTCCCTATCTGGCTCAGTAGCTGTGCTAAGTGTCACGATTTTTCACAGCAGTGCAAACACCCGGCTGAAGCAAGGTCCATCACTTTTGACATCTGCTTGTGTGTGCCAATCTTTTAGTGCAAGCAGCAGCACACCTCTCCGTTTGATGGGACAGAGAGCTGTGATCTGCCTTGATGTATGTTTTAAGGCAATGGAAGAGAATGGATGCTCAGACAAAGCCAATTCTTACAGTCCAGTGGTCCAGTCAGATCATTGTTCCAGTTAATCCTGTCTTCTCAGATAGCAATTCTCATGGGAAGATGAGACTCTTCCCAGGATGCAGCCGGTGAGCTGTGCAATATCCTCAGCCATGTGAAAAACAGCTTTCTCACCCTCCCATGTAAACTTCTCTTGCTCTTTGAAGCATAATGTTAGATTACCTGAATAATATTGTCTTCTGGCTTCTTTTGGCTAAGCCCTTTCTTCGACCTCAGATTTCTTCAGTGAGGCATTGAAGTGAAAATCATTCCTTGCTGGACACTGCTGTAGAGACTTTCACAATCAATACTCTCTCCCTTTCCCCTATTTTATCTCTTCCTTTAGGACTAAGAGGTAAACAAACTTGTGTATGGTTTGCAAGTGTGAGACATGCTTGCAAAGGGAACATTTCTCCTGCGTCAGACAACATGATCCCTTGCCCAAACTTAGGGAGTTCAAAATAGGAAACAGGCATGTAAGAGATCTCATACATAAGAAATCATGGAGGATGCCACCTGCCATTCTGTCCTGGTTTGAAATGCATTGCAGTTTGCACAAACTCAGATATACATTACTATGGCTGTGTAGGATACAGGCAGCACACCTGCATAGCAGCACAGAGCTCCCCTAGGCTCTCCTGCATTCCAAGATTGGAGCCCTCAGCAAAGTGCAGGGTGCTGCAACTTCAAAACCTGAGTGCTTGAAAAGAGCAGTAGCTTCCTGACCCTGTTAGGAAACAGGTATGTGTTGCAGCAGTGACACCACTTTTACTGGTGAAACATCTGGAGAACCTCTGCATCAATCCTGGGACCCTGGCTGAAGAAGCCACGTTTGACAACTGCTAAGCCACCATCTGAGCTTGAATAACAGCCTCTGAGGTTCAGTGATGCCAATGCAATCGTCCTGATGAAAATCAATTCTTTATACCAGATAAGCTGTATGCTGGAGGAACTTGAACTTCAAATAGGATTTAGGTTCCTGATTTCTAGCTTGGTTCTCTTTTGTATCTTATAAAAACTGCCCCCCTCAATTCTCTCTGTGGGTAGATGTCCTGTCCCTGGAGGTGTTGTGTCCCCATGAGCGTTTGTGTCCCTAGAGTTCACTCAAAGTTAGCTGTGTCCTGCCAGCCTTATGGGAGGCAGTCTGCTGAGGGTATTGACATTTCTTATTGCAGGTTTTGTCCTGGTCTCAGGAACTTTTTAACACCATTTGTAGCTCTATCCAGGGGTTTGCCCCAGGGCTGTTGCTACATCCAGATACCTTCAGAGAAAGTCATTCAAATGCAGTTGGTGCCACTCAAGCCTGGCACAAGAGACAGGAACAACATCAGTGCATGACTTTGCCTCCCTAGAAGCCCATGGCATCTCATCCTCTTGCAGCTCAAAGCCTTGACATGCCAGGAAGAGTCTGCTGCCACTACAAGACAGTTCCCTGGCTCTGTAGCTGTGCTCCTTCAGAGCACATCTTCCCGTCCTTTTTGGTGTTGCCTCCAGGTCCCAGCTCTGTGAATCCCTGTAGGGGCCTCAGGAGGAGGAATCAGCCCCACTCTGTACCGCAGGCTCCCGTCAGGAGGCCCTGTGAGTTGGGCTTTGCCATCAAGGCAGCCAGTCCCTTTTCCAGCTCTGCCAGATTTCCCCAGGGTGCCTCATTAAGCCCGCTGCTCCCTCAGCCCCACGGAGCTCATTTCTTTCTTTAATGCATGGGCTGACAGGACTGGAAATATCAAACTCAGCAGCTTCATGCCCTGCTCAGATCTGAGGCACTGTGCTTCGGAGCTAATTAGCTGGATTTCAAATCAGAAGGGCAACTGACTGCTGTCTCTGACAGCCCTGTTTCATCAGGACCTCCCAGGAAGATCGTTTTAAAGTTTTCTCTCTTCCCAGGCACGAAATGAAGTCACAGAAACATCTCCTTTTTCTGTTTGGGTGGTTTTTCTGTTGGTTTTTTTTTTGTTGGTTTTTTTGGGTTTTTTTTTGTTTGTTTTTTTTTTTGGTTTTGGTTTGGTTTTTTGGTTTTTGGTTTGTTTTGGGTTTTTTGGTGAAGGGAGAGGAAACAGGCATTAAATACTTTTATTTTCCTTTGTCTCATCTAGTGCACTTTATATTTGCTTTTAGGCAAGTAAATATAATTTCACACCTAACAGCCACCTCTGTTTCAAGAATCACTAGAGAGACAAGCTTGTTTTCCTGGAAACGTCCATACACTAGCACTTTCTATCTGTTGCAGGTCTTCAGTGCAAGAGCTGCCTTGAAATAAGGCTGTCCTGGTTTTTGCATGCTATGAGATAATTCTCCTCTCCCTGCTGCTCTGCCTCTGGGAGGTCACCATGGTGCTCAGTGACCTGCAGGACCACAGGTTTCAGGGCTGGAAGAGGAGATTTTGAGCATCAAAATAGATTTTCCAAATTATGTCCCATGTTCCCCACCCTGAGCCTTAAACTTCCACTACAGCCAAGCATAGACAAAGTTGAGATGAATTCACAGCTTTTGGCTCCTTGTACATTACCAAAATAAGATCTGTGGTGGCTTTGTGCTGCCCAGCTTTTTACAGCTGGAACAGACCAATGTTTTAAAGGCAGTTGCTGAACACTTTTTTGCAGACCAAGCACTCACTGAGGGAGCATGGAAATCTCTTCCCTTCCATAACCTGCCCTGATTTCCTACAGAATTCCTCTAAAAGATTCTTGTGTGGATTTGAGCCCACCTGGAGTTGTTGTTCCTGCTCTAACTCATTCAACCACTCTTTTTCCTCCTTCCCTGGACCCTTAATCACCTCTGTGGTGGAGGCTGTATTCCTACACAATACATTGCTATGGGCAATTGGCAGTTTTGGGAGCTGCTATAATAAATGCCCACCTGAGCCCTCTGGCACCAATTCAGCTAGGCACTTTCTTTTTTATTTTCCTTCTTCACAACCCCAATTAAAAGTAATAAGTCATTAAATTGTCTTTATATTTGTGTTGGTGGGCCTGTCAAATGCTTTCACAATAGCAGCTCTTACAAAACCTGAGACAAAGAGTCCCACAAGAACTGGCTGCCCTCTGTCACTTCACTACAAAATCCCACATTGTACGTGAAGCCTTAATAGAGGAAACCTAATGAAACACAGGAGGGGCCCCCAGAAATAGGATCTGAGGTGAGAGAAGTGTGGTGGAGGGGGCTCTCAAATCTGTGAAGCATAAAGTAACAGGAGTTATTTAACTGAGTGGAGCTGGTATTCTCTTCCAGGAAAGGCTGGCTGAGCTAGCTCAGGACAAGGGTTTCCAACACCACCTCATGCTGAGGACCTGATGTCTCCACTTCTGCAGAGTCAAGCAGCTCCCCACCACATCTGCAGAACAGATGTGCAGCTCTATGGGACCTGTGGGAGAAGATTTTGTGCTGAAAGCTTTGACATGTCCTATGCATGCTGCCTTATGGATCCCTTGCAGTCCTCCAGTGGAAGATGGAAGGATGATTTATTCCTCATTTGATTGAAAAAAATCAGAGGATGAAGAGATGAAAGCATACCAGAAAGAAAACTTTAACCCTCCTCTCCTGATTTAGACATTAATCAGTGACTCTGGGTGTATCCATGTGGTGTCTGAAAACAGGGATGAAGTCACTGTCAATGCAGAGTGCTCTGGACACAAGAAAGACCAGATCAGAGCAGGGCTTGGGCTCTACAGCTGGATCATGTCCCTGATATTTTTCTCTCATGCTATGGCACAGCACTGTGTGTGTGGCGTTTGGGTCAGGGCTGCCCAAAAGCTGGCGGATCAGAATCACAGTATCATCAAGGCTGGAAAAGACATAGAAGACCATTGAGTCTGACCACTGACCAGACCCTGCCAGGTCCACCATTATCCCATGTCCCTAAGCACCACATCTGCATGCTCCTTGAGGCATTGATAATCTGATGAGGAGGAGAGTGCATCTGTGATGACTTCAGAACTGCAGTCTGTGTTGACAAGAGGGTCTGATGGGAATGCACAGAGATACATGGGCAGAATGTGGTCAGCTGAGGATGTGACTCAGAAGGCAGCCTATAAATCACCTTTAGGTGTTTAGGGCATACAGTCCTACTCTTGAGCTGCAAACCCCTTCAGCCTCACGAGTCAGACCTTATTGTCCTGTGGGAGAGTGCTGTGGCTGGAAGCAAATGTCAGGCTGGGAAGGTCTCACATGCACTGGGGCTGTTCCTGACCAAATGAGCTCTGAGGAGCTGTGAAGTTCTACTGAGAACTTCAGCAGCTAGGGGTTCAAATCCCATCTTTGGGTGTGTACTAAAATCTGTCTCTGTCTCTGTGAAGCACTTAGATGTTGTGGAAGCTTTGAGGTGATCAGTGAAAAATGCTGAAAGTGAATCATATTTATTTTCAGGAAGCAATGATTAAACCCAAGAAATTCTTTCACCAGGAGTGAAGAAAACTTCTACTCTTTTTAGGTAGTTGTGTGAGGAAGAGGGGGGACTCACAGGACTTGCCTTCACCCACTTTTCATTATTTTAGTGCTTTTCATAGCAGGAATGGACTGATCATAACCTCAGGCACACATCACCCTTGTGTACTGGAGAGTCAGTTCTCTGCCTGTGGAGGGGAAACAAATGTACAGCTAGACATGTACATGTCTGCTCTCATGGACCTTATGCTGAAAAGATGCTGAATCCTGGTACCTTTCCCTGGCTTCTAATCATCCTTAAAAGCTATCCCCATAGGGAAGCTGGGCCAAGGCGTGGTTTGCTGTATACAATTACACAGCATGATGCCATTCAGTATCTCTGCCAGAAGACAAGAATTCCATGACTTCTTGCATTATCCCTGTTTTATGAATTACCAGAGTGCTGTGTTTGCAAAGCTGTCATGTAAAAAGTATGTGCCTGCCCCACCCTGCCAGGGAGATTTGCCTTATGGTGGGATCCCAGCTCTGAACCAAGTCTGTTGAATCAGCCCTGCAGGGACACAGCCAAATCAAGGCAAGCAGCTACTCCTGCACAGTTTACAGATACTGTTCTAGTCCAAATCCTACTTCTAGAAGTTGTCAAGACTGGTTGTATTGGAGGGCAATGCATCAGGCAATGCACAGTTCACTTTGTGTACAGGGAGCTGAGCACATCATCATTCTGGTCAGCATTTCACATAATAACATTTCCACTGAGACCAGTCAGCATCATGCTCTGGCCAGGAAAACTGGATCCTCCTCCTTCTGGCATGCAGATGTTTTTAACAGCTGCAACATTTTGCAGCCTTTAGAGCCTGCAGCCATATTTTAATTCAGCTTCTCTATCACTCAATGACCAGGTTTGCAAAGCTAACAGAGAGGATGAGCAGACTTTTTGCTTCCAATGTATTTTCAGTGGCTGACCAAAATGTTGGAAGATGGTCACAGGGGGAAGTGGACAGGTCCTGTGACTCACAGATCAAGTCTAGCAGAAAAGTAGTTTTGTTTACAAGGAGCTGTTGGTCTTTGTTCTTTCTTATCCTTCTCTTATAGTTGCAGAAACTGACTGAGAACAGACTCAGACCTGGTCTGTTTAAAAAGAGCAGTTTAAGCTCAAGTGTACAAATGTGATCAGATCTCTTATAAACAGATTGGGCTTTGCTGGCAGAGGTTTCCAGAGGAACTTTTGGTTTATGGTATCTGGCAGTTAAAACCAGGTGAAAGCTGCTGGAGGACTGGACATTCCTCATCCAAACTGTAAAACGCACCAAACACTAAAATCCATCATGTGTTTGAAGCCAGTAGGCAAGTTCTGCACTGCTTTATGTCCTGTTCCTTGCCCATTACCTCCAGGGAACTGTGCTGTCCAGGAGTTTGTATCTGAGTGCATTCCAGGTGCCCTGAGGAACAGGGCTGTGCTTCATCCAGGTGATGTGCTCTCCGTCTGCGTGGGCAGAAATTTGGAAGAACTTTGTAACCAGCCACTCAATGCAAAACAAAGCCCAGCACCAAACAATTTGGGTGGTGTATCCTGAAGGTCTTGGTTTTGATTCAGCTGGATCCTAGGACCAAGGCTATGGTGAGAAACCAGACCTTGCCCCAGAGCACTCAGTCAGACCACAGTCCGTCACTTAAATTTATTTGAAAACTACCATCTGCAGTCAGGACTATTTAAAGATTGCATCTATTTAAAATACACACACACACACATGAAAGGGAGCTAGAAACAGCAGGGGCTGTGAGGAGTGGGGGTTGAGCTTGAATTCTTCCCTCTCTGAACACATGGCAGATTGGATGCTGTCCATGGATGGTTCACAGCCACTGCTCCTGGACTGCCAGTAGCAGGGAAAACCACATCTCCCACACATGGTGACAGCCCCTCTGCCACTACACTCTGGCCCTTCAGTTTATTTACAGGTTGTTATCACACTATTTATAGCTGGCTCCTATTTCTAGCCCCACAGACCTATTTAAAACTTCCAGAGTCCCAAGAGATCTAGATATGTTTGAAGTGTGACATCTGTGAGGACAAATGAAGAGAAGGCCTGACACAAAAGAGAGAAGCAGAGGGCAGACAGAGCACAAGGTATCTTAGGACCATCACCGAACTGATACTGAGGGAGTATCTTCCTCTTTATGATGCCGTCTGTCAATCCTGCCTCATGGAGTTCACAGTCTGACCATGCTGACAGGAGAAGAACTACCCTGGTGTAACACCCACGGTCTTTTCTTTTTGCAATATTCTTCTCTCTGTCTCCTGGCTTGTCTCTCCAGGCTCAATTTCTTCTCTCAACATTTCTGCTGCTTCTGGAGACGGTGATTGTTGTGGCCCAGTGGGATGAATCTCCCTCGGGAATGAGGACCACCTTCTCATTCCAGGTACAGCTGGTCCTTCTACAAGCACTGGCCTCCCCTGTGGGATGTGCTTCCCCAGGAGCTGCCTGACTCCCAGCCTGAGCAGCTGCAACCCCCAGGCTCTGCACCGAGCGGAGCCCCGGCATCCGGCGCTCTGTGGAAACGTTGGCCGCTGCCTGAAGTTCTCCCTGCCCGCTATAGCACAACAGCTGTGAAATGCATTACTCACAGATGGCTATAATTAGGGTCTGCCACTGCCTTCCAATGGCATCTGAACCAAAAGGGCCAGGGAAAGTTGAACAGCGTCTCTCGAGCCACCAGATGACAGAGTCATGCTCCAGAGACCCCAGCCACTCAGTTTTACTAAATTAGCTTCATCCTGATTGTGGCAATCAATGTGAGGAATCCTGAATCCAAAGAGAGTGTAGCTGAGCTGTTGTTTGCACCGAGGCATTCCCATAACTTCAGGATGCTTTACGTCCTGGAGCTGTATTGGATCCTAAATGACAGAAGTAGGTCTTTATTGCTGAGTTTTGGGATGATTATTTGTGCCTTCCTTCCTGACATGGAAAACTAATTTGCATCTTGACTAACACCAGCTGTTTGCTACTGTTGATGAGCTTCAGTCATCTGTAAGTTTTGTCAACAACGTCCCATTTTATACATAGTGCATTTTCCAACACGAGCACCAAGAGCCTTTCCAGCCACCACAGTATCAGAAAATCTATAGAGACAGAACACAATTTTAAAAAAAATCACAGTTATTCTAAATAAAACCTACTTTAAATTGTGTATTTAGAGAGCTCTGCACACTTTTTGGGAAAGCAGGCAGAACTTGTTGAAAACATCGTGTGTCCATAGGGTTGGAGTGTCTACCTTGCATCTCCTGATGGCCTCAGCCCCTAGTTTTGCAAAAACATTTGCATGTTTAAGCACATTTAACTGTAACATTTAATTGTAACATTTAATTGTAACATTTAAGCACACAAGCAGCTCCAACAGAGGGTCTTTGTTGGGCTAAGACAACAGGCAACTGATGGAAACAGGCAGCAGTGCAAAGATGATATTTCAAGGTTGATGGTCTTTTCTGATGAGGATCCATACATTTTTAGGAGGAGCAGAAGGTCAGCATGAATTCAGAATAAATGATGAGGAAGAAGAGGCAGGAAAACGCCAGCACAGAAGAAAAATGGTTAAAATGAACTCTCACCAAGATCACACAGCAAGAAACAGTAGGAGCCAAACCAGAGATTTTATCTTTATGTTGCCTGCATACACAGTGCATCTCATCTATGCACTATTATCTCCTTCTTTGCTGCCATATTCCATTCATTGCTGTAGTTTCACAGAAGCAAAGAATAAAGCCATTTTGTGCTTTGAGAATTTTATTTTATTTTATTTTATTTTATTTTATTTTACTTTATTTCTATTCCATTTTGCAAACAGACTATGTTAACTTCAGAGCCATGAACAATTCCCATTTGTGGCTCTGCTATTTCCAGAGATAGGACATCCATCATTCTTGGAAGTATATGCAAGCTGACATTTTCTGTTAGACCAAAATATAATTAGATTTGCACACACCAGGCATGAGGTTATGGACCACGAAAACAAAAAGACATTGCACGAACAGGGAAGAACATCTGGGAGACACACCAATCCATCTAGGGACCAGCAGAAACAAAACCTGAATAATAGATGGGCTAACACAACACTACCAATGTCCTGTCTGATTAAATCTACTTCATTAAACATCACCAAGGACAAAAATGTCCCCTTTGCCCATAGTTGGATGCATGATGAGTAAGAAAAAAAAAATTACTTCTTACACATTGCTGAGTTGCTTTAAGTCCTCTGTGTTTTGCAGCAAGTGCTGACAAGGCACCCCTGTACTCTGGGCATCAGACTGGTTTGCAAGTATCCCAGTTTTAGGGATGCTAATTTGTTAGATATTGCCTCAAAATGGGAAATTTGCATGCAAAGTCTACTTTCCAGTCTGCCATGCTGCCTGCAGTGGACTGAAGTGATGCTGAATGTTGGGATAACTTAGGATCTTCTGGTCACATGCATCTTGGAGACCATGTGTTCATGTTTGTCCTGATGTTTCCATGTCTAATGTTTGTGCAGTCACTAAATTTGGTCTCTCTAAAAGTGTCAGGCTGCCTCTGATAAAACAGTGTGAATTCACCCGGTGGGTCTGTGACCACTGATATTGCACCCACTGTGTGGTCTCAGCCTCGGGCAGGGGTGGGCTTGGTTTGGGGGAAACATCCTTGCTGTAAGTGCAAAGCACCAGGGAAAAAAAATGAGCCTCAAATTAGGTCAGATTAAAAGGACAGAAAGTGAGTTATAAAGGTCAGTCAGCAACTGTCCAAGGACTTTGCTAGCACATTTTTACTTTCTTGGGAAGCCAAGGAAGGATCTCTCTCTGCCTGCAGCTTGGTGGCTGACAGAGATTATGTTTGTGTTCAGCACATCTTGGACAAGATGAACTGGTGGATAAATTGGAAGTATTGGGTGAGACAATAATTCAATTTCTCTCATCAGTTCAGTTAATGGCTTTCATTTAGAGGGTTCATGGAGGATCATTACTCTCCATTAAGCTGCCACAGGTAGACACAGACCGATGGCAAACCAGTTTCCTCAAAGCACTCTACTAAAACTGTCTATCTGGGGACAAATCCCTAAACTTGGCTGTCAAAGAAACCTATCAGGCATACAGATGAGAGTCTGGGAAAATCCCAGGAGCTGGTTCCAGTGAGCTTGGATCCTGGTGGGCCTGCAGGAGGTCTGCAGCATACAAAGGTTGAAGTTGACTGCTGAGGCCCAGACATGCTGCAAGGTAAGGGTGGACAGAAACTCAACCCAGAAGCTCTCATATTCCACTGCAGAGAACTGTAAGCCTGAAAATCCTTTGATGCTGAGTGTGTGAGGCTGCAGGGAGCAGGAGAGCCCCCTCTGTGTGTCCACATCCACACCCTCTGTGTGCCATCCCTTCAGTGTCCCAGGAGATGGTCAAGAGCCCTTAAATCCAAGACATTCTTCTGGTCCCTGTTTTAGGTGTTTAAACAACCTCAGAAAATTAGAAGGTCTGCTCATCAGAGTCCCTGGAACCTCTTAAAGTGATGATGTCTTAGTGGAGTGGACAAAAAAAAAATGAGTTCAAAAGATCTGCATTCACACCCTTTATTTCCTATCATGAGGTGAGTTTGAAAAAAGCACATCTGCTTTGCATGAAGGACGGACAAAGAAGCACAGTGCACCTCTGCTCCTCTGCATTGACATGTGGGAGATGGCCTGGGGCTAGTTACACCATGAGAATAGTTTAACTAGCTATAGAAAAAGAATCACAGCTTCAACTTCTGTTCCTGGTCCCTTGGCTTCCCTCCTGCAGTTCCCTCGTTGTAGCCCAGGGCTAGTACAGGCTATATGGCAGAGGACAGAGGCACTACACATTTTCCTTGAAGGATCTCTTAGGAAACTGCCTGGGAGATAAGTTTTATCCAAGCTTTTCCAAACTCTCAGAAACAGAAATTTTAAAAGGCTGGTGTTGTATTTTCACCATCACATTGAAGAGGGGTTTTGGGTGGAAAGGATTTTCTTTGAGTTGTTTTGCTCTGTGCTACTCAGTAAAATTGCATCAAGCACTTTTTGAATGGCCCCACCTTTTCCAACATGAGATCATATTTCCTGAATGGAACTTGTCATTACTGAATTATCCTGGAGGAGAGAACTGTTGAAGGCCTCCAGAAGGCCTTGTGAGGGTGTATTGAGGAGGGCTATACCAGCACACTAAATAATGGATGTCTTGTGTGGGCATGCAAATCTGGGTCCAGAGCTATGCCAGGGTTAATGACAGAAGATTCAGGCTGGAGCTGCAGATGTGAGTGGTAGAACGGCCCAGTTCAGATGTCTCAGAGCTCTTTGTGACCTCACAGCTTCTTGGAGGGATTTGACAAAGGATCTCTTGGACACTCCTAAGAAATGAGAGATGCTGTGCACACAAATAAAAGGCTATCTGGGCAGCTGAAGTGGGCTGTGAGGTCCCAGAACAATAGAAGGCATGACAAGGGGGTGATCTGTGCAGGATGGATGCTCAGAGATTGCTGTTAGAAAGCATGCTCCCTGTGGACACCCCTCTACCATGTGACCTCCATTTCTTCTATCCATGACCTGATGCATGGAGGCAGGAGAGCAGCAACACGACACACTTGAGAGAGAGATGCAATAGGAATATCCACCTTTATAGTCTCACACATGCCCTACAAGTGCCCTTTTACAAGTAAAACTCACCACAGCCCCTGAAGGCTGGAGTTAATCTCTCTATCATGTACTGGGACTGGCAGACAAGAAATTACTTCTGCCTTGGAGGTAGGCATCAACTAGCTCTATAAAAGTCAAACCAAATTCCCAAAGCATGTCACTTCACAGGAGCAATTACCTAGCTACTTACTGCTGGCCAGGGCAGCTCCAGGGTAACCAGAGAAGGGCAGAGTGGGTTGGGCTGCAAGGGACCTCAGAGATCACTTCGTTCCAAACCCTCCTGCTATGGACAGGGACATTTTCCACAACATCAGGTTGCTCCAAACCCCATCCAGCCTGACCTTGAACACTTCCAGGGATGGGGCTGGGCAGCCTGTGCCAGTGCCTCACCACTCTCATCATAAAGAATTTCTTCCTAATATCTGATTTAAACTTGCACTCTGTCAGTTTGAAGCCATTCTCACTTGTTCTGTCACTCTATGCCCTTGTCCAAAGTCCCTTTCCAGCTCTCTTATATCCCCCTTCAGGTATTGGAAGGCCATAATAATGTCTCCCTGGAATCTTCCCTCCTCCAGGCTGAACTTCTCTCAGCCTGTCTCCATAGCAGAGGTGCTCCAGCCCAGTGATCATCTTCATGACTTCCTCTGGACTCATTCCATCACGTCCACAACCTTCTTATGTTGGGAGTTCCAGAGCTATACTGCAGATGGGTTTTCACCACAGCAGACAAAGAGAGTCCTTTCCCTTGACCTGCTGTGGCTGTGCTGCTCCTGGTGCAGCCCAGGATACAGATGGTTTTCTGGGCTGAGAGCACACAATTACTGCTTATACCCTTCCATGTGATATTTATCTGTTGCTTTTTGTCCAAAGGCTACTTTATCAGCTCTCTGTTTGTACTAGCTTTCTTTTAGGATTGCAGGGGCTTGTTACCACTATCACAATACTAATTAAAAAAACCCCACTGAGTCAAAGGTCCTCCAGATCCACTGTAATGACTTAAACACTTGAGAAAAAAACCCAAACCAAATTATGGAATTGTCTCTGCAAACTGCTAATATTGCCCAGGGTAAGTTGGCTTGGACATAACATTTCCCTAGTGGAGACAGGAGCTCGTAGTGTTTCTGTACTTCTTTCCTTCAGCCATATTCATTACAGTGATGGCTCACTCCAATATGTGGTGTTACCAAAACCTGTCTTCCTATGGATGTGTCTTGTGGTTGATCCTCTAACTCCTTGTAAGGGTATAGGCTTTTCTACAGAATTTCTCTCTGGACAACCAGTAAAGGTTTTCTCCACTGACTACGAGCAGAAAATCTTTAGCTCTAGCGTATCTCTGAGGTATCCAACTTTCTATCAAAAGTGACTGAAATTTTGAAGCATGTTCAAAGATACTTGGGGAAAAAAGAAGAGGATTGAAAGGTTAGGCAGGCAAAGACATTTACAGAGAGGCAGTCACAAAGGTAGCATGATTGCATAGTGCTTCTTTCCCTATGAAACTAGGGCAAACAACATTTCCGTTGCTTTTTATTATGTCCTGCTGTGCACTGCCATCTTCCATCTGCAAACATCAAAGAGCCACTGCTGTAGTAACCACAGATGACATCTGATGCTGAACAGAAGGAGATGAAACCCTCAGTAACAGGGGACCTATTTCTATCTACACTTCCCAAGCAATAACACCGGAAAAGTGTTTTATAAAATGTGTAACATAATGAGAAGCTGAGAAAACATTTTCTGAAAATTTGTTTCCAGTCCTCTCTAACGATTGCCATCAAATCCTGAAATTTCATTCTCATTTCAGCACAGAACAAATTAAGCTTTAAATAAGGCCTGCATTATGGCCTGAATGAATAGGACAATGTTTGCATTGAGACCTCTATCTTCATGGGGTAGGAGAAACAGGCTCATGGCCAAAAAACCAAGACTGGGCAGATGGTGATGTTCCCTAGACTGCCCCACATCAGTTCCAGGAATCACTGTGCAACTTGCCAGCTCACAAGCTGCTGAGCATCACTGTAGAGGGAAACTGCTACAGAGATGTCAAGGTAGCACAGATGATATGATTGGCAATCCTTCCTTGGAAGGAAGGTATGTCATGCAGGGACGTATTTCGGATTTTTGCAGATGATCTTGTGTGTTACAATCACTTGTGCTATGAACTATCTCTTGCCCCAGGTACTTCTACATCTTTCTTAGCCAAAACCAGGAAATAAGTGTCTCCTTTAGTACTGAATTGCAGGAACATTTAATTTAAGTGCCACATTAACAGGAAGAATCAGCAGGGAGCCCTTAAAAAGCACAACTGATATATGTGCTTCTTCATCGCAGATTTTGCCTCTAACAGTGGTGAAGGGATGGATTTCATACCTTTTATGATGCCATGGTGGGCTGAAATGGGTAAATTTTGATCACACATATTTCTGTGTGTTAGCAACTTTCTTGAGAATGTTGTCCAAGTCCTCTCCAAGAGCAAATTCTTTCCCCTTGCACTTATTGTTGCAACTGGACTCACAGTTTTTGTCCTGACTCAGACCTCTCCTTAGCCCAGGAGATGCTCAGTGGGATGTCAAAAAGTCGGTCCTGTGACTGGATGAATGACACTGCACCTGGGCACGAGATTTCCACTGTGTACTGTGGAAGAGGTGGTTGTGCAGCTGAAAACACATCTGTGTAAGCCCTCCAGCTGGAACAGGGAGAAACATTGAAGCAGCAGCTTCATTCTGCTGAAGAGAATATAATTTGTTTCCTGATGGAAACATATGGCCATCATTAATAACAATCATTGATTATGCCAGTTTCTAATTGGGCACAAGATACCTTGGTGTGCAAAATAGGATAAAACTGCAGTGGCAGATGATCTAAGGAGACAAAAGTGAGAATTGTGTGGATTTATTTGGGGATGTGAGAGTCCAGAGGAGTAAACCAGAGCCTAGCTTGACTAGTCATCTGCCAATCACACCAAGATGTCATTTTCTATTGCAGCTGAAGAAAGGCTTGTTCACTATTTATTTCCTACATTTGAACAGTACTCTTTTCAAAAGTATGAACTACATTGCAGAGTCAGACTCATAAAGGAAGCCAATAATTAACAAAATTATTGCTAAATCTATTAACCACAGAGTCATCCTCCCAGGTCTTGGCAGTTGCCCATTGGTGTCATATCTCCCCAGACTGTTTCATTTTGGCAGGATTTTCAGACATTCACTGCTGTGACACAGAATGACACGTATTGTCTGGAACGACAGCTCTTAGGACATTGCATTCATCACTCATAAGCTTTTATCACAGCTAAACACTTTTAATTTTTTCATATTATATTAGTGATTTGGATAATTTCTGGGAATGAGAAAAAATCTGAAAACTTGGAATAAAAGGTAAGAAAGCTTTTCCTGGGTCAAATTGTCCTTTCTCCGACATGTCAAGAACCTGTAGAATAAGGTGGAATGGATAAAGAAAAAGTGGACCTTTCCTAACAGACCTTCTCAGCTTTTAGTAGTGGTTTAAAGACCTCCTGAGCTGGAGTTTGAATATGGGCTATACTTTGTGTGCAGCTACCACAGACACATGGGGTTTTTAATGCCATCTAGAAGCAAATTTCTGTGCACCAAGTGAAAAAGAAACATTCACCACCACTCGTGGTGGTGCAGATGATGATCCTAAGACCAGCCTAGGCAAATAAATTCCCCTGCAGATTAGCTAACTGGGATTTTGGTAACCTTCCTCCCCCCCAAATGGTTATTGTTATTTACATCTGGATTTTGGTTTCAAACCGGCTTCATCTGACTTGGCATAGGCTGCTACTGTGCTTTGTTTCCAAGGAAATATTTGGATCAAACATAGCAACCAGAAGCTGCTGTCATTATTATTTAGCAAATAGCCGAGACCTTTGTTTTCTCTCCAAGCATCCCTCAGACTCTGAAGAGTTTGGAAATCTAATCCCACACTGAATCTTTGCAAACAATGCCTTTCTTTTAAATGGGCCAAGCCGCAAAGCCAAGTCCAATCCTGCCGAACCTTCACGTTGCTCAATACTTGACGTGAGCTCCAATTGCTGCCATCTGTTTCCAGCTCTGTTATCCATTACTGCTCTGCCTCCTGCTCCCTGTAAGCATAGGAAAATGCATCAGACCAAAACTGATGAGGCTAATACTGCCAATGGTGTTATGGCAGAACTGTATTCATTTTGTGCCTCGAGGCTTATTAGAAGCATCTGGAAAGTTATGCTTCGAGGGTATCAACAAAAGCTTCTGGGATTTCACCTTCTCCCTCTTACACAAGCCTGTTTTAAATTTCTTTTGGGCAAACAGCTCCAAAACACCTCTGTTTCATCTCTAGTAAAAATATCACACTAGGTAAACATACCCCATTTATATTCAAAATTTCGCTTGCTAGCTTGTTTTTTTTGTTTTCGGTTTGTTTTTTTTTTCTCCCTCCAGAATTGCACAATAAAAATTTAATGATCCTCTGCATATATTATAGACTTATATGGAGATCTATGCTGCTGAAAAGTTAAGCATAAGTGTATGCTTCATAACAAATTGCTGCAGAGGTTTAGAAAGTCTGCAAAACAACTCTCAGCATGGGGCAATGATAGCCAGGAATAGGCATTTATCCTTTGCTCTTTAGAGATATGACCCATTTTAACCAATGTTAATTGGAAATACATCCTCTCATACAGGAAAAAGGGTAAATTGAAAAACATAATCAGGGCCTGGTTCCTACATACACGCACATCATTGTTTCTTTCTGCCTTCTTGCTTTATGTGTTTCCAGTTCTTGTGGGATTGGGGCTTTTCTGCTGAGTTCGATTTTTCCCTCATCTTCTGGGAAGATGTGCCATCTTCTTGTTGGTTTTCCATCAATCTCTTTGGACTATGTTGTTTCATTTGTTCTACTAAGGAACATTCTTCACCACTGGGCCCAAAGAGTACAGCTCAGACTGTGTCCAAGACAGCAATGCCAGGACAGTTATCTCTTCCCCTCTTCCAGCTCTGTTCCTTCCTTCTTCCCTTATTTCCTACATCCACAGCATGCTGTATTCAAGCTCCCAAGGAGACCTCAATGTTGGTAGCAAGCCTGAGCCACAATCTTTGCCTCCAAAAAGACCCAAAAACCTCAGCATGAAGTGTTTGCCCTCATGCATCACATTCACTTAGCAGGGAAGTCTGAGCCAACACTGTTGAGCTCTAGGCTGCTGCTGTTTAGCTTTCTTCATCGTGTAGTCAGTCCTCTGTCCTCATTTCCCCTTGAACTAAACTGAGTGAGAATTGAGTATAAATAGGCAGGTTTTGACACTGACCATGCGAGCTGAAATCTGGATAGCAATAAACTTTATCCTCCTTCATTACCACACCTCATCTTTGCTTAGTCACTGCTTGGTGTCAAGGATTTGTTTCCCTGGAACAATGTGTCTTCTTCCCTGGAACAAGGCTTCCTCGTGATGAAATGGATGCTGTAAACTGAGAAGTCCACCCAGCTGAAGGGTTCAGCTCCAGGGCTGAGGGTTGGACAAGTTTTGTGCAAAAGAGATCCTTTAACACGGTCCTTTCCTCTACTGCAAAAGCCAACTCACAGCAGAGCACTTTCTGTATTCCTTGCTAGGAGCTCCTTCAGCTTCTGCACACATGTCCACTCAGGGGAATTAGTTGCTTTTCTTCTCTTTATCTATTTTTCTGCTAGACAATGAAATAACAGGGGTTAGCACTAAGCAAACTGTGGGGGAGATGGATGTGCATATTTTACAAGACCTCAGAAATGCAGAATATTGATAAATATACATAAAAGCCTTGCAGGAGACCGTGCCCTCTGGCCAGGGAATAGAGACAACATTTTGTGTTCTGTTCCTGGAACAGCACAGAACAGGAACATCAGTGGAAAAAGACCTGTATAAACAATGACCTGTATAAACAATGACAAGAAACAAATGCATTTCCATGATCATTTTGACTTGACTACATCCACCCATAATTCAATGGCTCCTGTTTCCATAGCAATGGAGTATCATCATTTTTACGTCTTTTTCTTCTCCATAACCATGTGAGTTGAGGAGATATTGTCTACACATTACAGACATGGCCAGAGGTATTTTAACCCCCCTCTTTTATCACCCAGTTGAAGGGGTGCATTCATTTCCACACCTTGGGCTGTGGCACAGAAGGAACTAGACACCAGCTCCTCATCCCAGTGTCTTCCTGCTCGGGAGGGGGGAATTGCAAATGGAAGGTGCTTTATGAATTGAAGGAAACTTAAGCAGAGTTCTGAGAGACAGAAAATCTTGGCTAGAGGATGTTTGAACATTTCTGGAAGATTTCAAAATTGAATGCTGACCCCTCCTACTACACCCCTGATTGCTCAAATACAGGAGTACACACATGCCTGTGTACACTTGGACCTGGAGCCACCATCTCAGGGAAATTTATTCATAGTGACATCCCCCCATTAGCTTCATCCACTCAAGGTGGTATGTGGTAGGGTTTTCTTTTAAATCCCTTGTTATGGGCAGCTAAGCTATGTCAGACTCTCAGTTTGGGGAAGTATCTAAATACCAACTACCATGCACATACTGTGCCCTCAGCTTTGAAAGTTAAAGCACTGTATGAACAAGAAATTAGAAAATTAGAGTAATTCCCTCCGTGTTGAACCTCATGCCATCAAAAACGAAGAAATTAGCATTTCCCCCCTTTTTTCCCCCACAGTGGTTTTGGTAAAATCTGAAGATGATCCTTCTGAAACACAGACAGGCTGCTTGCAGCTGTAATTTGCAGAAGAAACCTGTTATTTATACCCCTGTCTCTATGAATTTAGTGTTTATCTTGGTATATGAGCACTGTAGCTGGTTACTCTCCCTGGCAGGACAGCAGCCTGAGTGTCCCAATGCACAGGGACCCAGAGGCTTTGCCATGTCCTATCTGTTCTCATCCACAGCTGAGCTATCCCTCTCTGGTTTTCCCATTTGAGGCTGTGCTTTGTAGGATCATAGAATATTTTGGGTTGGAAGGTACTTAAAAGACCATTTAGTTCCAACTCCTCTGCCCAACCACAACACCACCTTCCACTAAACCAGATTACTCAGACCCCCACCCAACCTGGCCTTGAACACTTCCAGGGGTGGGGCACCTGCAGCTTCTCCGTGCATGGTGCTGATGACAGGTGTGACATAGCCCTTGAGAGACCACTGGCTTTTTTTAGATGTCAATGGCAGGCCAGGTGGGAAACCTTGGGGAGGTCAGAAGGCATTAGGGAACAAAACAGGGCTGATTTTTGAGACCACTCAGGTATGGAACAGAAGATGGTCTAGAGAAGTGAAGGCTCAGCAGAGCTTGTAATTCCTGCCTAAAGCCTGTCTGACACCACGTGGATATGTTAGACCCAGAGGACATCATATATGTCACTATATACCTGGGAGTGGAGCTGAATGGGGCTACCCAGTGTCTCCAATGTTTTAGCAGGAGCTAAACTACTTTCCAGCTCCCTCAAGGCTCCAAAAACTCTTACTTACATCGCAGTTCAGTTACCCTGTGGACGTGGAAACACACCCTGGCATCAGCAGGAGGGTTAGAATCCCACCAGTGACACTGGAGGGGACACATCTGCCAACAGGCACAGCTGGGAGAGGATTTCTTACTGCTAAAGAGCTGTGCTGGGAGGAAAAGAAACTTCAATGGATATTGGGAAAGGAGGGACAAACACAATGTCCAAGGCAATTTTGGAGGACCTGGCTTCTCAACCAATGGCCATTAATGTCCATCCAAAGAGACCAAGCCCAGGCCAGCCCCAAGACCCACTGCTGGGTGCTGGGCCACTCATCTTCCCCAGTTTTGTAGCAGGGACTTACCTTGCCATCCACAATGTCCTGGCTGCACTGCTCTGAAGAAGACAGACCTCCTTGCTCCATCCCAGTGCAGCAGGATCATGGTTCAACCACTGCTGTCCAACACAGAGATACAGGACACCAGGTGGACTGAACCATCCTTCCCCCAGCCAGCAGGTCCAAGATCACTCTAATCATGGCTCAGGGCATTTCCATTCCTTGGAGGAGTGAGCTAAGTGTTTTTCAGGCATCATGCCTCATTAAGTATTTTTACAGCCTTACTTTGCAGCTGCAGGGTGCAGCAATGGGGGGCTGCAGCTCTGACTTGCTGATTAGTGCCAGGACTGCTGCTCACATGGCTCGATGAGACCCCATGATCGTCCAAGCAATGAAAAATCCTCAGTACAATATAAAATCAGGAGTGGTTATAAGCTTGGCATTTAGGGAGTCCTCTGGATTGTTTGTCATACTCAGACATTCACCAAGAGGGAAACTTAATTAAAATGAGGTACTGAGAGAGGCTTGATACTCTTCTCTCCAAAGCAGCTCACTGCTTAATTGGAGAAGCAAACAGTGTTCAGTGACTTAGTGGAACATCCAAGGCTATTTTAGACAGGAATATGAGAAGGAAGGCTGAGGACAGTGAAATATATTTTACCAGCACTTATTTCAACTTGGTCTAAGAATCAAAATCCTACTAGTGATAGTTTAGTCTGGATGATGAACTAGCAAATCACACTTACAATATGGAAAAATGTGTGACTGGCATAACAGAAATCCCCTCCCTTGTCATGCTCTCTTGTTTTGCTTGTACCCTGCAGAAATCTCTTTCCTGGGAAAAAACCCCTCCCTCTCTGACAGACCTGATGCTGATGCATTGTGTCTGATTCCCAGGGAGCTGATTTTGTTGGTATTTGAGCATGAACAGTGGATTAGAGGGAGCCCAGGGATCAAACTACCCCAGCTGAATTGCTTTCCAGTCTAACCAGTTGGAAAATGTGCAGTCTACCAGCGAAGGAGCGCTCTCTTGTGGGTTATGCAGAGTGTGAGTAGAGCGTGTGTCAGCTCTGTTGGCTCAGAGGTGATTAATAAAGAAAATAAAGACTGGGGAAGAAAGGCATGACATAAACCGGCACAGCAGCTAAGTGTAACCAGATGTCAGGTTGTTTTGATCTTCTCCTTGCAAAACCAAGGAGGAAGGAACACAAATAAGCCCCCCCTCCAAGTCAGAGGCATTTTAGGCACCCACTGTGCTGCTTGAGGCCAATGAAGATGAAAGGTAAGGTCCAACATATCACATACCCCTGGCTGGAGGCTGTGAATTGCAGAAGCATGTAGGACAGCTGACCACAAAGCACAGACACACTGGGTTTGCTCTAACTTCTCCTGTGTCGGGGCTTTGGCAAAGCAGCCTGCAGCTGAGGATGGCAGCTGGACCAGGCAATTAAAGGTGAATATTCTGCTGCCTATACTCACAGAATGTGGTGAACATGAGGAAGAAGAAACACAAATGATGAATGAGAAGAAGAGCCTGTTAATTGGCACAAGATGATTTGTTCAAGGCTGACAGCCATGCTTGTCTTTGCTGGGTGGGTGAAATGATTTGATTCTGGACTTAGAAAAAGCCTATGAAAAAGCACAATAGCCTGAAATAAGTTGTTTCACCTCCTGGAGTACCCTCCACCTCTTTGGACCTGCCTAGGTGTACTGAGAATTCTGTTCACACTGTATTCACATAGCCATCTCTTCTGCATCTCATGGCCCAGGAGCATTTAGAAACTAGAATAGAATCACAGAATTGTTAAGCTTAGAAAAGCCCTCAACGAGCATCAAGTCCAGTCATCAACCTGGCACTGCCAAGCACACCACGTACCCAAGTGCCACAACTCCATGCATTTGAACACTTCCAGGGATCTGACCCTACCACTTCCCTGGGCAGCCTAGTAGCCAGTCTAAACCTTTCCTGGTATGAATTGAGGCCATTTCCTCTTGCTCTGTAGCTTGTTACTTGGGAAATAACCACCAGAGAGACCACTGGAGCCTTTGCCAGCCCAGACCCAATACATGGAGCTGAGCTAATGTGCAAAATGCTGATTCTTACAGTTAAGCATATCCCTACATACTTCACTGTGGTATGCTTACATACCTTACTGTGTTGAGATTCCTCCCAGCCCAGGAGAATTTCTCCTTGGCCTTCCCACTCAGAGGATAATGCTCAGAGGTTGGGATTGGACCAGAACCAGAGTTTGATACTGCTGTAGATGAACATCTTCACTGCTCACCAACTGAAAGCTTATGGAATATTTACACTGATATTTACTTTATATATTATACAGATGCCATATATATTATACGGATGGAATGCTGCTGGAGTATTTACACTCCTTCTCAACACTCCTCCTTCCAGTCAACCAGATAGGAAATCATTTGGCAGATCCTCATCTGAACGAGCCTAGTGCTCAGGAAAAGCAGCATCAGTTACTCAAGATGGAGTAAAACGTGGCTTGCACATATGCCTATGGTCTTAGGGAAGAAGCAGAAGTGACAGCTCTTTGCTGCACCTGCTGCATTATGCACTTGGTATTTCGGTCACTCAGAGTGATGTTGATCCAGGTGCAAGCTTGGTTGTGTTTTTGTGCTCTTTAAACACAGGAAAAGGTAATCCAGGTTCCAGTGCCTTATTGTACAGGACCACATGGTCTGCTTTAGAGACAGCTGCAGAAGGTAAAGTGATAGAAGAAAGGAGGTAAGGACTGTTTCCCTATTTCACAGTGTGGTGCTGGCAGTGCTAGTAGGAAAAAACAAGCTGTCCTCCTCAGTGCCTTACTCCTACTAAATCCATCTGAGAAAGAGGCAGTCCTAGAACCTGGGGAGAATATAGTCTGGTTTCTCATCAGACTGCTCTGTTTTGCCTACCTTTGAGCACTGCAAGCCTTACAAAGACACTCTTGTGATTTGAAAGGACAAATGAGATCTGCCCTGGCAAGGGTTGGAGTCGGGGCTTATAATCTTGTGGAACCTCTTGATCTGTAATGGGACAAAAAGGCCAATGAAGCTGGAACCATGGAAAGCTGGAAACAGCCCATGAAACCCATGGACAGTTTAGGACAGGGATTTTCTGACCCTCCTCTGATAAATCTTCCTGCACTTCTCTCTACAAATACCTGCAGACATTTATGCCACTGGATCTGCCCATGGCAAGCCTGGTGGTTCCTAGGGCAGCAGTTTTGCTTCTTTCCCAGACCTGGATGCTGCTCTTTTTCTCCTGTGGCTCTGAGCATTGCAGATTTCCGTTCTGGCTTGCAGAGCTCTCAGCAATGACTGCCTGTGCTCGTATCTGCTCCCCATGCACAGCAGCGCTGGAGGTATCAGAGCAACACACGGTCAGCCTGAGAGGCTTATCATTATCAGCTTAGGAGATGTAGGTTGTCAGGGAATTTTAATCAGCAGAGACACTTTCACATCCAAAGAGACAAAGATATTATCAATTCCCTTAAATGGGCACCAGAAGAGAGGAGCTACAGCTCTTGGGACTCTTTCTTTCTTCATCCTGTCTGAAATAAATTGTTTCACAAAATGCAGTGATGCTGTGCTGATCCCTAACTGTTAATGCCCTGGTTTTCAGCCACAGATGTACTCAGAAAGTCAAATTTCTCTGAAGGGTTTTCTTTTCCATGAGGAACATGCCATATATTTCTCTCACTGCTCTGGAAGGCACCCTCCATGATGACCACCTGCAAAAGCTGTACCAGGGCACAGCAGGCTGCTGGTACTTAAAAACGCCTGTCTGTCTTCTGGGTCAGTGCTTATTTCCACCAACAGTTTTGATCTGTTTTCCTCTTCTTCTCCCCGAGGGCATTCCTCACTTGCCCTGCTGTAGCATTCCATGCTGTACAGCAGCAGCTAATGGGGATTTAGCGAGGTGTTAGCCTGGATGTGCGTGTTTCAGATGAGGGGATTAATACCTGGGGGCTTGTTTGGGACTCCTGCAGACAGCAGGTTTGAAACATGGCAAGGCTTATCCTTTGTCTTGCTTCTGTCAACATCTTCATTAAATTATAATTCCACTAAAAGAAAATCACACTGTTAGCATGGAGGAAGACATGAACAATTGATGATTTTATTTTTTCTCCCTTCTGTGGTTTGTTGAATTGCAGGCATAGTTCTTTGGGTGTCGGTCAGAACTGATTACTTTTATAATCTCAGAAGGCAAAGAAAAAGTGAACCTGGGATGTGTTTTGCTTTGTTATCTCTGGTCTTGCTGAAGAGCTAAAGCGTGTGTTTAACAGACATGTTACTCTAGATGGGTTAACTGAGTTTGAGCAGCACTACAAAATCTGCATCCATCCAAGTGGTTTGAATGTCCCCTGGAAACAGTCATGTCAAGGGTGGCTTTTATAAATGACAATTAGTAGGCACTAAAAAGTAGGTGTGCTCTGAAACCAAGTACACTGACCCTCATTAAGATTTGTCCAGGCTCTGGGAATGTTGAAAATATTTCCTTTAGAGAGGGAGGGTTGTCAAAAAGCCTTTAACTACAGTTTTTTAAAATGCCAGTAATCCTTCAGATTATCTTTTCTGTCGGTCTGAAATAAGGCCAGTTAAATTCCAGCAAATTGAGCAGGCACTGGTCCAACCTTGTTGATACAGAGGGGATTACTGGGAAGGCTGGAGCAGAGCACTGGCTTTTCATGGGAGAGGGCTTTGGAGTGACCCGACAGAAACCAGGGTGCAGAAAGGTGGTGACTCTCCTGCCACAATGGAAATCTGTTGTCAGACACTGCAAGAGCAGTCCAGAGGATATATATATGTTTATGTATAAGATATATAAAAACATACATATATATATGTTTATGTATAAGATCCTAGGAAGGATGTAGACCTGTTGGAGCAAGTCCAGAGGAGGCCATGAAGGTGCTTAAAGGGCTGGAGCATCTCTGCTATGGAGACAGACTGAGAGAACTGGAGTTGTTCAACCTGGAGAAGGGATGGCTTTGCGGATCCCTTGGAGCTCCTCCCAGTACGTAAGGGGACCACAAGAGAGCTGGAGGGAGACTTCTGACAAGTACATGGAGTGATAAGACAAGAGGGAATGTCTTCAAACTGATGGAGGACAGGGTGAGATTAAATATTGGTAAGTCAGTTTTCCCTTGTGAGGGTGATGAGGTTTCCGCCATGGGTTGCCCAGAGAAGCTGTGAAAATGTTCAAGGCCAGGTTGGATGAGGCTCTGAGCAACCTGATCTAGTTGAATGTGTCTCTGCCCATGGCAGGGGAGTTGGAACTAGATGGTCTTGAAGGTCCCTTCCAACTCAAACTACTCTGTGATTCTATGACTCTGTGAACTGAAGATAAACATGTCTATATCTATATACATAGCTGAAGCAGAAGAGATGAAGACATCGAGTTGGCTAGAGGCTGCTGCCTGCTGAGCCCTTCCATTTACCCAGGGAAGTTTATACCTAGCTCATGTTCTATAGTAATGAATCTGTTTATTCATTGATTTATGGATTTTCTGTAGCTCCTAATTGTGGTGAGACATCTGGGCGTCATGATAACAGAGAACAGGTTTTCTTATAGGCAAGGTGGGAGCTGGAGGAAGGTATAATACCAACATTGGGTGGCCTGTGCTGTGGTTTTGTGTCCAAGTTAAAACCTATCCAGTAGACATTTGAAAGCTCAGATATTTAGATAAGATTGTAAAAGTGGCTATTTTCTTCAAGCTGCCAAGGATGCTAGAGGCTGGGAAAGACCTATTGGGATAGAAGATGTTCTGGAGTAATTTCCACTATAGGGTTTGTAAATCCCTCATGCAAAAGAAATGCAATTCAGTGTCATTTCCTGGCTTTATTTCAGGGATAAATGCCAGTTATCAGATCTGTCAGGATCTGATGAATGCTCCAGCGAGATTATGTGGTTATGGGAAAGTTTGCAGCATAGCACAGGGGAAGACATCATGCAAAACATCAGCAATCCATGAGTCCATTGACACAATTGGAAGTCTTGTTATCATTCATTGTGTGCAGACTTGGCCAAAACCCATCGTTCTTTGTTTGCCAGAAGATTTATGGTGATTTGTTTTATTTTGTTTTATTTTGCATTGGTTGGTTTTGGGACTTTTTTTTTTT
>VWYP01017660.1:151354-204577 GCA_013400435.1 Pycnonotus jocosus | reverse complement strand
TGGGCTTTTTTTTTTTTTTTTTTTTTTTTTTTTTGCCATGCTTCATTTAAACCATTTACTTTTTAAATATCCAAGGAATGACAAGCTCTCTGAACTCTACAAGTGCTGTGTGGGTTTCTGTTCCCGTGAGGTTTTCTGTTGAGGCCACTGATGAAATTGCAGTTGTCTCTGAGTGGTTTTGACTGGGGCAGAGTTGACTTCCCAGCAGCTGTTATGGGGCTGTGTTTTGGATTTGTGCTGAACAGAGGGTTGATAATACGGAGGTGTTTTTGTTACTGCTGAGCAGGGCTCGGACAGAGCCAAGGCATTTTCTGCTTTTCATACTGCCATGCCTCTGGGGAAGCTGGGGGTGCCTGGGAGGGTGAGAGGAGACACAGGCTGCACAGATGACCCCAACTGACCAAAGGGATATTTGAGACAGTGTGACATCAGGCTCAGTGTATAAAGCCAGGGAAGAAGGAGGAAGGGACATTTGGAGTGATGCTTGCCCAAGTTACCTGTGATGAGGCCCTGCTCTCCTGGAGGTGGCTGAGCACCTGCCTCCCTATGGGAAGACATCTCCTTCAGTAGATGGTTTTAACTTGCTCATCAAAAGTCCAGTGTGGCTAAGCTTCATGTTAAAAAAAAAGGAAAAAAAAGGAAAAAAAAGAAAGAAAAACCCCAAAACAGTAGCTGCTTCTTAGGCCGAATCATATCTGTATTCTAAGAGGTTTGAAAATGTCCCCTGGAAGAGGAGTATTCCTCTCTGTACTGCTGTATAATGAGCTTCTGGAAACGAGGCTGTCAAATTAAACACTCAGATTTTGATGATGAAATAAATACATGTATAAATATCTCATCCAGTGTTAAGAGACTCTTTCCTGCCAGCACTAATATTGGCTATCTAAACCAGCAACATCATCATATATTCCAATAATGCCAGTGCCAGAGACATCAGATTTCGTGGACTACAAAATCTGTTTCCAAGAAAATCAAATAGATCTAGGCATTTTGGAAAAGAAGTGGACTCACTTGAACTTGGCTCTGCAGGACTGAGGGATAACCTGTTGGTGTTCTGATGCAAACCAGATAATCTGGAGAAAAAGGGTTTCTAAATGCTTGACTGCATCTTGCAAATAGGGCAATATGCCACAGCAGAACAATCCTTCCCAAAAATTCCAGTCCCACTAAAACCATGGGATTTCAGATACTTCCGTGCTGCAGAGTCAAGAAAGTGAGCTCAGGTTGGGTTGACATCATGCAAACTCAATATCATGGACAGGACAAAGTGGAGAGGAACATCTAAAGAATGAAAGAGTGAAAGTTTACTAATGCCAGACCCTGAAGCTTGACTGAAAACAAATCTTGTCTGTCAGACTTTATATAACTTTCGGGGTTAAGTCACAATTCTGACATATTATGTCAAATGGTGATGCTGTCTTCCCAAATACCTACAAACTATCATCCTATTGAAAGGTGATACAAAAGAAAAAATTACTGTTACACAGTCAATGTGTCTGCATCATAGAAAAAAAAATTAAAAAGATGAATTGCTATTTTGACATAAAATAGTAGATGAGGAGTCTCCTTTGTTAGTGTTTTCTAGTGGGGCCGCTGGGATGTGATTTTTTTGCCCCACTGCTGTACAATAACTCTACCATATTACCTGGAAAAAAAGAGAAAAATCACTATTCATATAACTTGCAAATTGGTCTGGACCTCTGATTAAATGGAAATATTTGAAAAGCACCTACTAAACCAGATGGATTTGTAAACATCTGGGAAGAAAAATGTATACCACACTTCCAAGGCAGAGGTTTGCACTCAGGAGAACAGAGAAGGGCTCAAAAAACAGTGGTTCTGCAAGTGTGTTCATCCAAGCTATAGAATTAAAGTGGAAAAAAATCAAATAGGTGATAAAGGATGCCATGACTCCTATATTCAGCATCAAGGAGTGAGGCTTGCTAATTGATACTGTTTCTAATTTAACCAAACGAAAGAAAATTAAAAATGAATGTTGAAAGAACATTACAAGGAAAGAGTCCTGAAAGCATGCGCTATGGCAAAAGTCTTAATGAGCTGTTTATTTTGCTCAGAGAATGACTAGGATGTGAGCTAATTATGGTGTGCAAATGTCTACAGGGAGGTGATATTTATTATGCTTTCTGATTTTTCTTTTCCTCAGGCGAAGGCAGAGTGCGAGCCAGTGGCAGGAAGCTGAAGGCAGACACCCTAGATGTTAAGTGGGTGTTTTTAATGTTGAGGGTAATTAGCTCTTGAAATAATAGACGTAGGAACCCAGTAGATCCTCCAAGGTTGTAGTTTTTAATTAGGGCTCAGAGGATGTGAAAAAAGCCTAATGTGAGTGTTGCTGTACTGCTCTCCCTCAATTTCCTCTATAATCAGTTGAGATACGAGACTTTTCTTCAGGGAGAGCAGAACAGGAATTAAACCTTTTCCCTGTCTCTGCTGACAGTAGAGATTTTCCAGAGAAATCAGCTTTATTCAGCGGCACCCTCTGGTATAATTCATTACAAAACACATTTTGTATCCAGAATGCTGGAAGAGCTCAGAGCAGCAGCAGCTCCTGGGAGGCTGCTTGTCCATGCTGATGGGGGAGGTCAGACTGAGAGATTAGAGCACCCTCTCCTGCTCTAAAAATTAAAAGCAAAGCGATACAGCTGTGGCTTAGCTGTCCCATGGGAAATGTTGTGTCACTTACACACTTCGGTGAGCACTGAAGAGTGTTGGGAATTAATTGGATGGTATGCAAATAACTCAGCATTGCAAAGAAATCTTTGGTTTCTAGTGTGGTTGTGGCAGTAATGATAAGCTGTAGATATGAGGAAAAAAAGCAAGGCTAGGAGATATAGGCAGGGTTTTAAACTTCAACGTTTATTTCAGCCAGATGGGTTACATTAAATAGCTGGATGTTTTTGCCTCAGCTGCTTGATTTACCCTGTTTGTTTATAAGTGAAACCAATCAGGCAGTGCTAGGACCTGAGCTTGTTTTGCAGAAGTAGGAGTGTTATCCCTAGTCTTGGACACCTTGAGCATGAGAGAGATGTGCTGGAACCATTGGGAATAGCCAGCTTTTCCTGTGGAGGATGGATTACTGCCACAGTTATTACCTAATAGAAGGAGGGGTGTTACATCTGCAAACCAAAGGAGAAGAAAATGGAGACAGTGATAAAGTTCTCAACCCACTTTGTTATGGAAAGGTACAAATTGTTAAGGGCAGAGTAATTATGCTAATGAATAGACTGCCAAGATTGTTTTTTTCATCTTTCATTGCTGAGATTTGAATGCTGTAAACAAGCATCCTCTAGAAGTGAGTCACTGGAGTTTTGCAGCTTCTCCCGGAGACTTCGAGTCTGCTGACCTGAAGTGGAATTAAACTGTGCAGCCCCATTGCTGATACAGAAAGGAATGAGATAGCACTGAGCATATGACATATGGATAGAGATATAGGTATATTTGTATGTGGATAAATCAAATTTATAAGTTCAAATTTAAAAAAAAAAAAAGACTCCCAACTGGAAAATTTTCAATGTTATTTTTTGAGTAAAACCTAATGCACTGGTAGCATACAAAGCTGTGTTCTGAGTTCAGGCTTGACATTATAGTGTGTCTTAGGCACTTTCCAAATATGAAGCTATTTTATAATCGCTGATAACTATCTTGAGCTCTAACAGCCTTCAATGAAGCACATGCCCAGGAACCTCCCTGGATCTGGACTGTGCAAGGAAATGAATGAATGAATGGGAGCAAATGAATGAAAATGAAAAATGAATTAAATTAGCAGAGGGAGCTGCTCTCCCCACTGCATCTGAATGACTCTGTGGCTTCCCTCAATCATTACTCATGAGGAGCTGCTCCTGAACTCATGCCAGTGAGATGTGTATAATTTATATGATGTAGTTGAAGTTAATAGTGCTAAAAGGTTGAATTACAAATTATTCTCTCTAGACCACAACTGCTGAGCCTCTGATTGCAACTAAATTATTGCAAGGGTCTTCCTAGCTAGGACAGGCATGGAGGCATTTGAAGTTTTTCCAGGATGATAATTGTATTGCCAGGTCCAGGGGAAAGGTGCCTAGGAATGGTTTATTGGAGAGCTCAGCTCTAGGGAGTTATATGCAGGACCCAGAAATAACCAAGAATCATTAAAGAATGGAATAGTTTGTATTGGAAGGAACCTTTAAAGGTCATCTAGTCCAACCCCAAGAAGACTTTGATGCAAGTGTAAAAAGCTCTATGGATGTCATGATGGGTACAAAAAAACCCCACCAAACAGGGAAAAGGGGAACATGGCCCATCAGCAGAATGATGAAGCCAAAATTCAAATATTCTGCATACTCCAAACTTAAATATCTCAAGAAGAGGAGCCATCTCTGCTGTGATCCAGAGAGATTTAAAGAGCTGTTCTGCAGGGGCTGATCCCAGGAGCTAAAACCCATTAATCCAAGGGCAGAGCTTTAAGATGTTATCCCTACAACTACTGGGTTAGATTGGAGTACAATCTGTACTGAGACAGTTCAGTGTGAGGCAGACTTGGACCTCAGCAACATCTTCAAGGAACTAAGGGCTTGGGAGGTTATAGCCCAAGCTGTGAAACCCTCAGGAGAGGAATGGCCCTCACCAAAAGGGACACAGGAAGATTTTGACGAGGCACAGAGGATCCCAGAGCACTCACCCAGCTGGAATGGCCTGTGCACACAAGAATTTGAAAGAGATGGGCACCAAAGAAGAGGAAGCTGACCGTGCATTGCCTACCCTCATGGGCAGCCTATCCAAGGACAGCCACTGACACTGGAGAGAGGCTGCTTCACTCAGGGTGGCTCCTTCTGGAGGTCTCCCTCCATCAGGCAGAGGAGCTGCAGGTGCATTTACAGCACATGCTGCACTGCAGTGCTCTGTGCTGCATGTCCCGGTGCCTGAGCATCCAGGATAAAAATACTTTTCCAGTAATGAACAGGTAAGCTGGAGTAAGGGGCCTGCTATTTTTAGAGCACAAACTTGCTGGGATCAGCAAAGTTTTCTAAGCCATAGGGTGACACTGCAGATGAAGGGGAGTCTACTATGGCTTTGCTATTTCTGTACTTGGCTGTGAAGGGAGAAATTATTATTCAAAAAAAAAAAAAAAATCAAACAACCCTATGGCTCCTAGTATTTAACCAAGAATATTTGAAGTCAAGAGTGTACACAAAGATTTTGACCTGACAGATCTTCATCTAAATTAAAATTCAGCAGTTCTTCATCTAAATTCAAATCATAATCCTCCTTTTCCCCCATTTTCTGATTATCTATTTATTCACCTTTCAATCTTCCAGATTTAAGGGACTCTGAGTTGTCCTTGAAAATTTTTTTCCAGAAAATTTTAAAATTGTATGCACGTACATACATACCCCTAATTATATGAATATATGTGTCTATATGTGTGTGTTTTTGTCTTTGTATGGGCTCTGATTCATATTCACAACCCAGTGAGGATTTTTGAAGGAAGCTGATGACCTAGTGCATTTCACCTTTTAATTTTCTTATATGTGTTTGTCTGTGTGGCTTTGAAACTCTCTTTCTTAGGAACCAGAAGCACAGTGTATCCATAGGTTGTACTTACTGCTGCAAACAAAGCAGGCTCATTCTTTATTGCCTAGTTTCAGAGTATGCTGCAAAGCATATTAAAATGTTTATGGAAGTGTGCACTTAAGGGTTATGGCATGTCTGCCACTGGTTGGACACTTTTCTGTGTGGTGAGGTGGCTTGTGTGGTGCATGTCCACACGTCTGTGTGTGGGTTTGGCTCCTCAAAATCTTGTGCCTTGAGAGCTGTTGTGAGGCTTGGGCTGACTCTGCTGTACCTACATGTGTGGAACCAACATATATGGTGAAAGGCAAACATGATCTACTTTCCTTCCAGCATCTGGTAATGCTCTGCCTGGCTTCCTGAAGAACTTGGTGCATTTCTACTCACCTGCAAAACAATGTCATTTCTCCTGTGGTGTCCTAACAGCTTCTTCTGGGTGCTGTCGAGGCACATCAGAGTGCATCACCTTAACACTGGAAATTCACCCAAGACATATTTCCAGGCTCTCTGGTGGCTAGTCTTTGGAATAATCCTACTTTGTTCCCCAGCACATTGCTCTGTCTTTAAAATTGGACTGCTTGGACCCTGGAACTGTGACCCCTTCTTTTCCAAAGCCTTTCCCCATGTGGCTGCCAGGTTAGCTGTGGGACGAATAAGCAGAGATCCTTCACTAGATCTTGGCCACCGGCTGGATTATGTGATCCTGCAAGAAGAATGTGAGACACCAAGAGCTCTGCTTAGATTTGTTGACTTTGGAAAGCTTTCCTCAGCTTTTATAGGCCCTCTAAACCCTGGCTTCTGTGAGGTGGCTGCACATTTAGGGCAAAACTGGAATAAAGCTATATTCTCATGGATGTGCATCAATTATAAGCTGGATTCCACCATCCACCATAATGCATTTGCAAGAACTCTGCCCTCTCCAACCCAAATTTTGCTTACAATAATGAAATATTTTAAGTGGGCTCATGTTGGCATCATTGCATCCAGTGAGGATATTTGGATGTACACAGCCAAGGAGTCAGCAACAGCACTCAGGAACCATGGGCTACCTGTAGTCATTGTTACATCCATGCATAAGGGAGAAAAAGGCATTGAAGACACCTGGAACAAGATTAAAGCAGTTGATAACATTAAAAGTAAGTGCTTTGAGTCTCACTCCTTTTATTTAATATATATATATTTCACCAGGGTAGGACTGCTTTGTTACCCAATGGACATACTTTAGAGAATGAAAACTTAAAGTGATTTAAGTCAAGCAGAATTTTCTCTCTGATCTTAATGCAGACAGGGCTTCACACAAAAGAACGCTGGACATTCTTGTGATGGCCATGTGATGAAGATAGACCAAAACTGTCTACTGCAACCTGAAAGATTTGGTCCAGCTCATCTGAAAAAAAATAGTATTTTGTAGATGGTTCTCTGCACTTGGCTCATATAAAGAAGAGTTTATAGGAAGGTTTTATATTAATGGTGATTTTTATTGTGGAATATCAAAAATCTGTATCAATATCAAAAATCTTGATTTGATGCTGTGTTCTGTATTTCGGATCTCCCCACCAGACATTATCCCCATGGCATTTTGCAGGAAAAGGCACAGACTTTGGGATAGTCAAGCATGAACCAGATATTTAAACAAAACACAGTGTCCAACCTAAAATCTGTATATTTGGTGTCAGGGTGAGCATCTGGAGGTTGGGCACTGCTTACAGCTGTGTGATGTCTGTGAGCTTGGGGCACACAGAGGCAAAGCTCAAGTCTTAGTCAATGACAACGACCACAACTGCCCATCATCTTGACCTGTGCCTCGCTTCTGTCAAAACTCCCCTCCATTCCTCCTTTACAGCTCCAGAAATGGTTAATACTCACAACCTCTTTTTTTAGGTGTTACAGACCTCTAGAGGTTGAACAAAATGAGTGTGACTCTCAGCTTCCTCAGCACATAACACCAGAATCAGACCTGATAGAGTCATTCAGACAGCTCTTCTACTGGGGGGGGAAGAGCTATTTTGTGTTGAAAACCCCAAACAGATTACTAACACTCTCCACTGTCCTTGTGTTCCAGTTATACTCCTGTGCATGCATTCTGTTCTCATCGGAGGTCAGGAACAGGCTGACTTACTCACAAAAGCTCTGGAAATGGGACTAGCAGATGGAAGATACGTCTTTGTTCCATATGACACTTTGCTGTACAGTCTTCCTTACCAAAACAACTCATTCAGTGTCTTTGATAATGACAGCAAGCTCCGGGAAGCATATGATGCTGTGCTGACCATCACACTGGAGTCTGGAGAAAGGACTTTCTATGATGCATTCAGGGAAGCTAAAGAAAGTGGTGAAATAATCAGGGATTTAGAAGCCACACAGGTAAATATTCTGCCTCTTGTGCTTTTCTGAGATCTGTCAATAGGAAACGTGAACAATAGTTACAGAAAAATACAGGAAGAGTCAATCCAGCCTGCATACTTTCATTTTGAGAAAAATACAGCAAAATTTGAATGTGGTCTGCACCCATCTGGAAAGATCACTTTTCCCAGATGTCTGGCAATATAACTCGCTTGGTTCAACCCTAGGACCATGATGGGTATTCAAGAGAAAGGGGCTATGTCTGAGGCTCTCAGATTTGCTGTGTGTTAGTTGCAATGGACTTGAAGCAGTATCTCTTAAAGAGGATAAAGTCCATGATGTTTGTAGGGAATCAAAATAAGATGTTCATATGACTGAGAATTTGAGGGGATGAGACAGACTAAAGAAATACTGTGTGCTTGTATGGGGAAATGTTTAAGACCATTGCTGTTGCATTTTTCTTAGCATTGTAGTCAAAGTTATTCTTTGTCAGCATGATTTATTTAAAAGTCACCAGTAGCCCATTAAAAACCAAATTGGTTTTTACCTTGAGGACATTTACAAGTATTGAGGAATCTTATACTGGTGAAAAGATACAGGATTCAGCTGAGCTATTCTTCAAATCTCCCTACAACATTTCAAAAAATTACAAGTGCTTTCAAGGCATAATTTATCAGATCTGCTCTGATCTACTTTAGAAGGAGAAGAATCATGTCTTGAAAGCATTAATTTCTATCCCTTCACTTTAATGAGAGCCCAGGTTAACTGTATTGAGTGTGAGGTTCCTCATTGCAGATATCTACATCTGATCAATTAATCCTACAAATGTCAGAATCTGTGGCTCCCAAGAGCACTCCTCATGTTTCTCACAGGTATATGGCTATAATCTCTCTTCATCTACCAGATGTGAATGACCACGTGATTGCAGAAGTCACTATTTGTGCTAAAGGTTCCTAAATCTAGTCTGGCAGGGAAGGAAGCAATTCAAACAGCAAAGGCTCTGTTACCCCACAGAACAATTTTTTTGTGGCTTTGCTGTGGGATTTTTGCATCTTTGGGATAAATAATATTCTGACAGAGAAGACCAGTTCTTTGGGATTGACACTTTCCCTGTCTTGGTATGGAGCCTCTGACTTTGATCTTCTGTTTGTAGAAGATGTCTTAGGGTAATGTTTCAAGGCAGGATAAATTTCAGCTGAACATCAGGCTCAGAATCTTGGCTTTTCCCATCATAAAGGAAATTTACATGGTTTTAAAAATATTTTGAAATTGCATTTTGGGAATCCACCATAAAAAATACAGATATTCAAAGTCATGCATATATTGGGTCTACCTTCAACCTAAGATTCTTCAAACCCATTACTCTGTGAGCCTTAATGTTCTGGTGTCTCAGTATTTAAGTTCACAACTTAGCCAGGGGGAAAATATTTTTGCCATCAATCTCAAACTGAAGGTTAGGAGCAGTTTATCCTCAATTTCTGTATTTTTAGGTTTCTCCACTCTTTGGAACAATCTATGATGCCATTTACTTCATGGCAATGGCAATGGACAGTGCACGGAGAAAAGGAGTCAGAGCCTCAGGAGCCAACATAGCTGAGCACACAAAAAACTTCAGCTTCCCTGGATTTAGTCACCAAATAGAGACAGACAGCTGTGGGAAGGGGCTGAACAACTACGTGATACTGGACACAGATGGTCACGGGAACCAGCTTTCCCCAACCCACCTGCTGGACATGTCTTCAGGCTCTGTGTTGTCCCTAGGCCAGGCAATCCACTTTCCCAATGAAGTTCCACCCAAGCCAGACTCCAGCTGTTGGTTTGATCCAGATGTTCTCTGCACTGAAGGTAAGAAAGAAAAAAAGAACCAAAAATAGGGTGAAATGGCATTGAGTTCATGCTTCTCGTTTCTTCCATCTTTTCTCTCACTCCAAGTGCGGAGTGAGAAACTCCCTTTAAATTAGAACTCCCCAGCCAGAGAAGTCTAAATTCAAGAATCTAATATAAAAATGCCCAGTCATCATGCCGTTTGTAATGGGGATCCTGTGCAGAGGCAACACCCTTGATCCACAATACTCTCTTGTTGCTTGTTAGCTCACGGAATAATAGAATCGTTATGGTTGGAAAAGACATCTAGGATCACTGAACCCTTAACATACCACTGCCAGGCCCACCACTAAATATCACATCTACACAATTTTTTCAATGATTCCAGAACCATCAATCCCACTACTCTCCTGGGCCAATAAGGTTGTTACCACTGCTACATGCTTCGAAAGGGTTTTCTGCGTCTAACACTCAACACCTGCCAATATTAATAGTAACCATTTTATAATGGAGGCTCCAGCCAGCACTGTGTCCTTCTGGGGGACAGGACACTAAGAGGATTTGCCTTGAAGGCAGGCTAAGAGAGCTGCACAAGAGCAGATGCTCACAGCACCCTTCCTGTTAATCCCTGCTTCTTTATCCAGGTAGCAATGAGGAGTGAAGGACCATCAGATCTCACCTCACTGACAAAAGTTCATAATCATTATTCAAGATAATTTCAGTTATTATAGATAACAGAAGTAGTAATCAAAGGCCTGGGGGCAGGGATAGCTGTGCTGCTTCCTAGATTTGTCAGACTGGGCACTGGATTTACCTATTGTTTTTAATTTGAGGCAACTGCAGTACAGTTTTAAAGTTCACAGGGAAGCCAAAATCTCAGGGTAGGGTACTTAACCTCCTCTTGTCATATTTACTTATAATACTAAACATTTACACCTATTTCTCCAGGATATGACTTAAACAGATGAAATTACCCACATCTGTGGAATATTTCATACAGTAGCTGAGAAAACATTTCTTGGCTAAGCTATAACTGAGCTGACACATAAATCAGTATCATTCTATGAAAAGTGGAGATATACTAATCTTATAGCAACTGGCAAGCAATAGAAAAGTATAATACCATCATGCATCTAATTTTGCACTGCCCCTAGGAACAGTGTAGCAGTTCAGCATTTCATTGCAGTCTATGGAAAAATCCCACTGATTTTTAGAGAGATCAGATTTTACGTTCATACAAAAGCATAAAGCTCTAGGCATCTGTCAATTAAACAGTAAATTACTATGATTGCTAGAATTTCAGAGACTGAACTTTATGGCTAGAATTAAATACAAGCCTCACTCTAGCTTTTGTGTGAAGCTAGGCTTGGAGAGATGTTGGATGTGAAGTTGGATGTGTCAGGCTGCTGTGCTTCCTAGCTCCAGGTTCACCAGGAGCAGGCTGAGCTGGTGTTCCCAAGACACACACACACACACACACACACATATATATACACTGCAGTCACTGGCAGAGTAACACATATAGTAGAGTTATGGCTTTACAGGCTCCACTACCCACAACCTGGGGCACTGCTGGGGCATGATCATCAGAAATGGCCTGAGGCTGCTCTTATACACCTCGTAACTAGGCTCCAAACTTAAATTCCTCTACAGCCATCTCTCAAAGCCTTCAGTCTCTGCAGGAGCTGACTGCAGACTTGTGGTCTCTCATGGGATGCAGGCTCCAGGACTTACCTTCCTTGTTACTTAGGTTGATGTTAAATCTGTAAATATCATACACAGTCAGAGAGCACAGTTGCCCAGGAAAAAAAAAAAAAAAAAAGGAAAAAAAAAAAANAAAAAAAAGGAAAAAAAAAAAAAAAAAAGTAGATGGGGTTAAGAAGGTGGGAATGACTGCACCGATCAAGTGCAGAGTTTGCCTGGAAAAAATGCACAACATGGTTACGTGAGACCAGCATCCCCATCCTCTCACAAACTTGAGCATTCCTGACCCATTCTATCTCTCCCTTTACCCATGTTTGCCCTTTCCCCTAAAGATCCAGTAAGAAGTTTCATGTAGTCCCACAGTTCCCTTAAAGCATCCCCTAATGCCTTTAACTCGATCTCATAAGTTTCCTCAAGCATGCTGTAAGTTTGCTCTTTCCCATAAGCTCATAATTAGCTTACTTTCACTTCTGGTTAGTTGTGAATATAGTATGGGATGGGAGGGATCTTTCAAGGCCATCTATTCCAACCCCACATTAGCCCAGGTTGCTTAAAGTCCCATGGAACCTGATTTTGAGCACTGCCAGGGATGGGGCAGCAACAGCTTTCATGGGCAACCTCTTCCTGTGTATGTGGGCCTTAGACTGAAGCAGTGAAATTTCAGCTAAAATGCTGAAACAAATATCAATTTACAAAAATGCCTTCAGCTTTCATTGGAAAGGTCTAGGTCTCAGCGCTTGTAGATGGGTGCCAGCATGACATAGAGTCATGAAACTTTCATCAACCCAAATTTCTCCATATTTTTTGTGTTTACAGATCTCTGGATACAAACAGAACAAAATTTTTTTAAAAAATTAGAAAACAAAAGAGACAAACACAGCAAACAGTTCCTACTGGAATTTAGCTTATGCAGTCATGTCAGCTTCCCTCAGCTCTCTAGTAAACACACTCATGAGCAAAGCATCCCTCTCCAGTATTTTCTGCTGATGGATGTGCTGAGGAGGACATCAACCTTCAGCTGCTCCTCCTCTTCTTCTCTTTTCAGCATTAGAAATCTGCAGCAGAGAACGAAAAAGCCCAGATGGGCCAGTGACTCACCCTGGCCATTAGTTTGGTACCACATGATAAATATTTTTCAGCATTTCAATTCCTCAAGAGAAAAGGGTCAAATGTTAAAAAGTTATGAACTTTGCAGAAGCTTCCTGTAAAACTTAATACTTCCCTGTGAGTCTATTTCTTTAGTTAAAAAACCCCATTTTTCCACTGATCCAGGGCTCTAAGTCTGGTTTGGGAAAAAAAAAAAAAAAAAAAAAAGTGCATGGAAATAAATAATTAGCATAGCTGAAGTCTTATGTATGCCATGTTAGTATTTGTGTATTCATAAATGAACACTGCATTAAAATTGTCTTCCAGCATGCTCCTGGCTGAATATTTGACTTTTTAATCCAATGGCCTGATATTGATGTTTTTAATATTATTGCCTAAATCAAAATGATTTTCTCATGCACTGATTCTTTTCCCATCTTTGCACAGGGATTGAGCCTGCAGTCATTTTTTTGGGAGTAATGCTGTTATTTGTCCTGATGTTGTGTGCTGTGGGCCTGGCTTCTCTCATCAGGTGAGAATTGCAACACATATTTGAGTTGGTGTCACTCTTAGCTTCTGTATGAGGCTTGTGCTTAAGCCTGCAGTTTAGACTGTGCACACACAGAAGGTCTGATTTTGCTCTTGGCTCTCCAGCCACATATCTCTTCACATTTGTGGTGTGCTGGCCCTGGCAGCATGCCAGGCATCCACCAAAGCCATTCTATCTCTCTCTTCCTCAGCTGAACAGAGGAGAGAAAATCCAACAAAAGGCTCATGGGTCAAGATGGGGTAAGGAAGAGATCATTCACCAATTACCACAACAGCCAAAATGGACTTGATGTAGGGAAATTAAATTTATCACCAATCAAATCAGATAATCAGAAATAAAATCTTAAAAACACCTTCTTCCCATCTCTCCCTTCTTCCCACGCTTACCTTACTCCCAAATTCTCTACTTCCTCTCTACCAGTGGCAACAGGGCCAGGGAATGGGGACTGCAGTCAGTTCACCCTGCATTGCCTCTACTGCTCCTTCCTCCTGAAGCAAAGACTCCTCACACCCTACCCCTGCTCCAGCACTCTGTTGCTGGATGCTTCTCAAGCATTAGGAAGGTGGTTAGCACTTTGGAAGTGCAAAGGATGACATACAAACCAAAAATAGAGATCTGTTATGAGAACATGAGGGTTGAAACCAAGTATTTTTTTTTACTCCAGATAATCCTTGCCTGGATTTCTGTCCTTAATATAATCATGTTATGAAACATATAAGGCTGACCCTCTGTATTTTCTCGATGTACTAAAGAGAAAGAAAATACTTCTGGAGACAATTTAGAACAAATATTTAGGACACATCTTTATTATTAAGTTGATTCACTCCCTGTTTTAAACTGGCGTTCAGCTCCCTGGTCATTCCCATTATTGGTCTGGGTGTGAGATCTTTGGAGCAAAGGCAGTAGTCTTCTGGGGATGGAATAATTTCCCATAATTTCATGTGAGATCTGTGTCCCAACCCTATATCCAAGGTAGAAATGTGCCAGAATGGATTGGTTGGTCCAGTAGCTATGGATTGCTCTTGGCAAGGTCACTATAGCACCTGGAGTAGTTGGTCTCTAATTATTGATGTCCACATGACCAAACTCAGAGTGAAGATAGACTGAAATTAGAAGGCATATTTACTGAGCAGCAATGAGTTCAGCAGAGCAGAGTTCCTAGATTGTTTCCTCCAGTTTTGCCTCTCAAATAATTCCCAGATATGTTTTGTCTCCACTCCTGAATCATCCAAACCCAGATATAAGGCCACCCAGCAAGCAGCACCCCAAACAGCTCCCCCACTTTCAGCACACAGCTGCTTCTGATAGATCTGCAGACACTTACGAGGTTGCCTCCATCCACCCACACTTTGAAACACTGCTCTGTTGCCTGGCCACCAGCCTCTACAATTAAGTAAATAAAATACAATCTTTCTGCCTACTCTATTTGTAAGCTCTTCCACAAGCACTAGGATGTGCTTGGTAAGGCTTGGTCATGAGAAAAGATGTTGTATGGCCATCTGCAAGGGAAGAAAAAGTCCAGCATGACTCAGACAATGATTTATATTAGGAAGGGGCATGTCTGGAACTAAATTTAAACCACAGCAAAGTCTGAGTTGAAATGTGGAAACTCTGGACTTAGCTCTGACAGGGATCTGCTGCATGACCTTAAATGAGTCACTCCACTCTCTCTGCTTAGCTTTTGGCAGAGGGATACTTTCCCCCCTGCTTAAAGACAGGATGGGATTTATCAAACAAGATTTTTCAGATGGACTTGTGAAAGGTAGGGAAGTGATGATTTTTTTCATGAAGATGAGTTGGGTGGCTTTGGGACACTGTGTTTAGAGAAAGATTATAAAATTTCTTCCTGAGTAAAGCCTGTGGTTATGTGGCCAAGGCTTCCTCTCAGCTTCAAGAAGCTGTCTGTGCTCTTCTAAAATGCCCAGAATGATACATGGAGAGGAAAAGTGAATTGTGGTGATTTGGGGTTGTTTTATGTGGTGATGTCCTTCTACAGCAGCATTAGCAAAAGTCATCCTATTGTCCACCTCATCAGGGAAACACTTAGGAGAGTACAGATCAGTCATCTGCTGTAGTGTTAACAAAGTTCCTTAAGCAAAAGAAGTGACATTGAGGGCAATGGGGGAGCTTTCCCTTCTGTTTTCTGCCCCTGGTTGAGGAGTTTTTGACTGTCTAATAGATACTGCTGCTTTGTGCTCAGTGTTAGACACTGATGTCCATTGAAACAATGGGATCAAAATGATGAGGTGTGATGTCACATGTGCCACACTGCTCATCCTGTGTAGCTTTTCCCTCTGTATAAACCTGTGACCACAAGGGCATACCTTGCTCTGTGCTTCATAACACACCATGCTACAATATGGACACTCAGACATTGTATTTAGACAGTAACTTGTCTCCAGGCAGCTCTTATAAATTAACTACAGTTCAGCTTCAGCCCCTAAGAAAGGCTAGTGTGCCTAAATGTGATTTGTTCATGACCAGACCAGGTGGACTAATAAAACTTGTTTTTGTCTCCTAGTGGAGAATGATTTGGGATATGACAAATAAAAGCAAACAAAACAAAATATGCCTTATACATATGTGGATGCCACATACACATCCAATTAATATTTGTCAGCAGATTAAATCCAGTTGTCTATTTGTGATAAGACCCTTTGAGATGACAGCTTTTCTTGGTAGCCATGTTGGAATGGGTTATTCATGACTTGGGATTTGAGTCCAATCCCATGCATTGTGATTTGTCTGCTGCTTTCACCATTGTCCATTCCCAACCCTCACACCATTTTAGACCTTAAAGATCATCTAGTTCCAGCAACCCTGCCATGAGCAAGGATACCTTCGACTACACCAGGCTGCTCAGAGCCCCATTCATCCTGGCTTCTAACACTTCCATGGGTGGGGCTGCCACAGCTTCTCTGGGTAAGCTGTGCCAGTGCCTCAGCACCTTCACAGAAAATAGTTCTTCCTAATATCTAATCTAAACCTGCACTCTTTCAACTGGAAACTGTTCCCCCTTGTCCCGTCACTCCATACCCCTGTCAAAAGTCCCTCTCCAGCTCTCTTGTAGCCCCTCTCCTTAGGCACTGGAAAGTGTTCTAGAGAATCCCCAAAGCTTTCTCTGTTCTCCAGGCTGAACAGCCCCAGCTCTCTCAGCCTGTCTCCATAGCAGAAGTACTCCAGCCCCCTGATCATCTTCATGGCCTTCTCTGGACCCACTCCAACAGGTCCATGACCTTCACAAGTCAGGGGCCCCAGAGCTGGATGCAGCACAGCAGGCAGGGTCTAATACTGCAGGGAAGCCAGATGTGGGGAATTCAGACGACGTGTAAACTGGCTATCTACCTGTAGAAGGTTGACTCTACCTGGCTGCCAGATGCCTGCTCAGTTGCCCTATCACTCCCTTTCCCACTGGGACAGGGGAAAGAATAAGATGGGGAATGACCAGCAGGGTGAGATAAGACAGTTTTATTACAGCAAAAAGAAAGAAACAAGTCGAGATCCATGCTCGCAAGAGCTAAAGAGGAAAAAGGTCAGTCTTTATTTCCCATCAGCAGCAATGTTCAGACACTTCCTGTGGAGCAGGGCTTCAACACACATTAATGGTTCCTCCAGAAGGCAAACATTGAAAACTCACAAGTTCCCCAGGCTGCTTCCTCCTCTCTCCCTTAGCTTATATACCTGAGCTGATGTCATGTGCTATGGAATATCCCTTTGGCTAATTTGGGTCAGCTGGCCTGGTTGTGTCTCCTCCCAGGATCTTGCCCACTCCCATCCCCTTTGGTGAGGGGAACGAATGTCAGAAGGACAGAGCTGCTCAGCAGTAGCCAAAGCATTGGTTTGTTATCAACACCTATTCAGCTACCAATGCAAAGCACAGCACTGTAAGGGTTGTGAACTTCACCTCGGTCAGACCCAATACACTACCTAAAGTTGATAACCATGATTCTCCACCTCTTGCAGGCAGAGTATCTTGAACAACCAGCTTTTCAGGGGTCCAAACAAGATCATACTGACCTTGAATGACCTCGTCTTCATCAACCCAGAGCTGCATAGAAAGGTGAGTCCTTCTACTCGTGAAAGGAATCTGGGGGAACACCCTAGAACAGATTTGCTGGGTGTTATTTTCATACTCATGAAGATCTGGAAGGGTCATTTCACTTCTTCATGTCATTTCCCCCTGCATATTAGAAAATTTCCCATATGCTGAGTGCTTTTGAGTCTCAGATTAGATATCAGAGCTTTTATGATGATGTAAAATTGTGGCCTTGATTGTGTTTCTTCTAGCTGTCAGGGCTTAGTCCTTGTTCTTGGGGTTGGATGGTGCACCATAGGACATGTCCAAAAAGATAAACCATCTTACCCTCTAAAATAAAGTGTCTGCATTGAAATATATTGGGAACCATTCCTGGTCCGTTCTGGCTCATACCCAGAGCTGGTGATTAGCCAGGAGTTGATTCCATGATTTCCTTACCTGGAAAAAAATGTTTCAAGACAGAGCTGGAGCGAGGTTTACACCCAAAGGTGGTAGCTGCCTAATACCTGCTTTCCTTGCCTTCCAGAGGCTGACCTTGGACAGTCTGGCTGATGCAAACAGCATAGCAGTCAGGAGCAGGAGCCTGAAATCCGTAACCCGCTCCGCTTCCTTGAAAAGCACGGTTGCCACCTATGAAACCTCCAACGTGGCTTTGTATGAGGTAGGTAGGGGCCTCATGCAGCTTTCTCTCACTGCTTCCATTCACTGGACTCCTCCAGGGGGAAAAGTATTCGGCTGCAGTACTGTAGGTCCCAGGATGGAGAGAGTTTGAACAAACCCTAAGTATAAAAATAAGTTACTACCAAGCATGGGCTTAGCAGTGTTGAAGGTGACTCTGTGCCAACCCTCACGCTGACACTTGGATTCATGTGGGATGGGAATATTCAACATACGTATATAACACTGCCAGTCTGGTCCTGTCAGAGAAGGTGGTGGCAATCATGAAAAACCTTTCTTACAAGAGTCTTTATTTGGCAACATCTCTAAAGAGAAACTTATGAGACAGGATCCAAATACACAAATGGAACCTCAAATTCCCCTTTGTGGCAATAGGACAGTACAGAGCTTAACCAGAGTCAATGGCCACAAAAACTCATCTCATCCATTAGCTCTTTACTGAAAATCCAGCTTTTTGATGGCTCCTCCTGAAGAGGAGCAAAATAAATTTGATCAATCATTAATGCCAGAGAAAGCTCTGGCCATAGTTATTTTCCTTTTTAATCAATTTATTGGTGTTTATCAGATACTAAGACATCTTCCAGGCATGAATTTGGCATCCAGGTGGAGGTCCTGCCTCACCCCTTTTTTTGAGGGTTTGCTGTGGATATTCTTATTTGGGTTCAGCATATAAATAATCTTTTGCCAAAAACATTAAAAATCCCCAGCCACTTTCAAAGTCAAGGATCTGAAATTCAGATCTAGATCCCAATGTTAACTGTTGCTAAGAGATGTGCTCTGTCAATCACCATCTGTATTGAGATTAGGGGACTGGAGCTTCTCTCTTAAGAGGAAAGCTTGAGGGAGTTGGGCCTGTTCAGCCTCAGGAAGAGCAACTGAGAGAGCACCTCATTGATGTGTATAAATATCTGAAGGGAGGGTGTCAAGAAGACAGAGTCAGGTTCTTCTCAGTGGATAAGAGGCAAAAGGCAGAAACTGATGCACAGGAAGTTCCACCTGAACATGAGGAAGAACCTTGCTGTGCAGGTGACCAAGCACTGAAACAGATTGTCCAGGGAGGATTGTGAAGTCTCCCTCACTGGAGATATTCAAGAACTGCCTGGACACAATCCCGTGCAATGTGCTCTAGGATATTGTTTCTTAAGCAGGGGGATTGGACTAGATGGTCCATCACTGGTTTCTTCTGACCTGAACCATTTTCTGATTCTGTGATTATGGACAGGGAGACAGGGTGTGGCTGAAAAAATTTGAGACGGGAGCAGTTCACAATCTGCGGCAAAGCTCCACCAGCATCTTAAGGAAGGTAGGAATAGGGGATGGTGACGTGGAGAGAAGGTTTCTCAGGGGAGGTTTTTGGCTTCAGGGTGTTTGTTGTCTTTGTCTCATGTTTATCCATTAAATCATGCATTGTGGTTGACAATGAGTCTTGTCTGGTGAAATATGGTAGAGTGGACCATATAGGACTGCATCTGACAAATGTACCATAGATTCATATGTCAGTCAGCAGCTTGTAAAATCCCAAACTGGACCTGCCACTTCCAAGCTGGTGTGGTGTTAAATGTACAACAAATCCTTCAAGTGATCTTGCCTGCAAAGGTTGAGTGGTCTGGGGAACTCATCTCTGCACAGTGTGAGGCACTGGCAGATATCTTCATGCATTGTATGTTGACAGTGTGACACAGACACTGTTGTGCATTTCTCTGGGGTCTCTTTGTGTTTCCACCTAAGATGCCTCTCAGATGCTTAAGTTTGGTCTTTAATTTTATTGTTATAAATGACAAGAAAACATACTTGTTTTCCAAATTCAAGGCCATTAGTTGTTGACAGGTATTGCTAACACAACAGTGGTATTTTCATGCATGTAAAAGCAACAGATTTACCAGGGCATGTCTCCAAAGACACCATTGGTGGATGACTTTGGACTCTCTAGGTATGGTATTGCTTTCCAGTTCAAAGCAAGATCACATGCTGAACTAATTCTACCCCAGCAAAGCCATTCTGGCCTAGTGAAAGATTCAATCCAGTTTGTCTAAACAAAATGTAAACTTCTGTTTAGTTTGCTTTTGCTATCTTGCTTTCTTTGCCTTAATGGATAGACAAAGGAAAATAAAGCTTGAAAGGAGTGCTGAGTAGCCAAAACTAAGAACCAGAGAAGTTGTTTGTGTCCCCATCCTTCTGTGGAAGGCTGTTTGGGAGTAGAAGTGTGAAAAGGCCATCTAGTGATACCAAGAAGCTACTGAGCAGATGTCTGGCTGACCTGGTCTCACTGTGATTCACTGTCTTGTTTCAGATGAAAGATCTGCGCCATGAAAATGTGAATCTGTTCCTGGGCTTTTTCTCTGACTGTGGCATCTTTGCCATTGTGACCGAGTACTGCTCACGAGGCAGCCTGGAGGACTTGCTGAGAAATGAGGATATGAAACTGGACTGGATGTTCAAGTCCTCTCTTGTGATGGATCTGATTAAAGTAAACTCCTGCTGAGGCATAATCCGAATGGGACTTTTATGATGACAAAGCTATTTCAATCAGAATGTTGGGTTTTATACAATAACACAGGGAAACCAAATCTGGATGTAATTGTATCAGTGTTTAAAGGAGACCTCTTATCCCTATTTTGTTGTCATCTGAGAGAAGCACCCTTTGGGGCAATATAACTACAACCACACAGCAGGACAGGAGGCTAAAACTACATATCAGGCTGCAACTGATCACCTAGAGCAACAGACTTTTGTGACAAATTCACTCTTTGCAAAGGGCCTTTCTTGTCATAGATCAGAAATGCATCCACCATAGAACCAAGCAATATCCATCCCCTGCCACAAAATGGTTACAATATGGTCGCTTTAGCAGCATTCACACTTCAGTCATGTCTCAAGTTTTCATGTCTTAATGGTGAACTACTAATCCAGAACAGGTGGATTCCTGAGAGTAGACTGCCAGAACCATTCTTGCAATCTGTGATCTGGCTTCTGAACCTCCTTGAGGAAGATAGGTAGGGGCACCCAGCTCATGACTTCCTTTGACCTACTATTTGGTAACACTTGTGTCCACTTTCTTATCCTTGCCTAAAAGCAGAACTTCGGGTGCAGTGAGATGTAGGGCTCAAGAGGGATGCATCTGACTCTTCCTAAAGTTGTCAGACCTTTCCAATGTTACTTTAGGGTCCAGACAAACTGGTTTCATGTTCCTAATCCATTTCTAAACTTCTCCCATAGTTTATTGCTTCAATCGTTACAGCATTTGATGTAGAGTCAATGCTGCATTTGGCACCATCTGAGGTGGCAGATTGGCTTGGTGTTTCTGAGTGCTGATGGATAAGATAATTCTTAAGGATCAACCTGGATTTTGTTCTGTTCATAGGGAATCAGATATTTGCATCACCGAGATTTTGCCCATGGACGTCTCAAGTCTCGTAACTGTGTTGTGGATGGCCGGTTTGTCCTGAAGATCACTGACTATGGTTACAACGAGATCTTAGAGGCACAGAAATGCCCCTATATTCAGCCATCTCCAGAAGGTAGGTGTGATGAGGATTTTTTTTTTAAATATTTGTCCATTGATTTAACAGATGTTTGCCCTAATATCATTTCAGGCCAGGGTCCACACAAGGATTTTCCTGCACAATCTCACTACATCTAGTTTCCTCCATATCATGCATTGTTGTAAGAAAGATTTTTTCCAGACTTCCTGAAAGTGAAGTGAATAGCAGAGTGACATGGTAAAGAAAATATAATTTACTGTAAGAAGTGACAGAACTTCAGCACATTGCACTTGGAGAAGGACTGAATTGTCCCTGAAATCTTATCAGTACTGAATTTCTGTGACCAGTGAAATGGCTTCACATCCTTACATCCAACCCTATATTTAGAGTTTTATGTTAGCCCAAATGCAAAGACACTTTTTTGTTGTTAAAGTAAGTCACGTAAAACACAAAATGATGTAGGTCTCTTTGAAATAGGTCCTCTACATGCCAGTCACCAAAGGCTGCCACATAAGATTCCCACCATTTAAGAACAGCCCTCACGGGACCAGTTTAGAGACTCTGACAGAATTTCTTTCACTTGGCCATTGCTTTGGGGTTCCTCTGCTGTCCCAATTCATTCTTGGAACCTGTTTTCAAGTAGTATGTAGTGTTTTGATCCCTCCATCATGGGATTTGATGCCTACACCTTTCCAGTGACTCAGATAGGGCAGTTGTCAGACAGAGTACTTTCTTCTCCTCCCTTACAAAAGATAAATACATTTACAGTGGCAGAAATGTTCTGTAGCCCCATTACTCAGAATGCACAGTAACCAGGGTAACAATATCTCAGTTTGAAGATTCATTTCTTGATGAGGCTGGATAAGTTTTACAAGTGTGTCTTTTGTCACTTGAACTATTGGATTATAAAGACTGTGCGTCGGATTGTTGCAAACTGCTTTTACAGAAACTAGTTTCATCTAAAAAGAACTACAGCAAATTTGTTGTTAATTGTTGCTTTGTAAAAGAGCAACAACTGTAACAAGAAATTCAAGATTTGTTGCCAACATTTTGACTCAGGAACATTTTAAATCAAAAAAAGTTGTTAAAACTTCTGGCAGCGGTGAGATGGCTTCTTATGTTGAAGTTCATGGCCGGTGTTATATGACATGAATTGTTGGTATGGAAATTTTTTTAATTTTTTTTTCTTTTTTTTTTGTCAACACAGAAGTTTGGTATTTCTAACACACCATAAGAAGTAAAAGATTTGATTCAATAAATAATGTAGTATTTTCCAATCTTTCCTCAAATGACTGAAATAAGGTATTCACTTAACCACTTACTTTGCAATAGTCTGAGTTCAAGTGTAAGAAATGTGATGCTTTGGAATTTTTTTAGAATTGCTCTGGACAGCCCCTGAGTTACTGAGGGACCCAGACATGTGCAGAAAAGGCACAGTCAAAGGGGATGTTTACAGCTTTGCAATCATCCTACAAGAAGTGGTTGTTCGTGGTCCACCTTACTGCACAACAGAACTCTCAGCTGAAGGTAGGCAGCTATTACAGTGTATTTTTAAGGCTTTGTGCAGAGCACTCATAAAAGGTCTGGCCAAGTCCCCTCATTAATAAGGCAATAATGTATTCGTCTCACGACCTTCCTCAGTGGCAGAAGTCTGTTTCCAACAAAACATTCATAATAAACATCAAAATGTGTAGTTCTCATCACAGCCTTGGTACATATCTCATCACTGCTTTCACTGGGATTGGGGTTCTGGGTGCTCCCCAGGATGCTTCAAGCCTCTGCAGCACCTCCAGTTCCCTGTCCAAACTCGCACTTTTCACCACAGTATGGGGTGAAATCTGATGGCAGAATTCCCCATAGCTTAGAAACTCCTTTGCTTCCCGCTCATCATCCCTTTTTTATGTATTGTGGTGGCCGAAATTTGCCAGCATCCTATTTTGTCCATCTCCCCATCTATTTTTTCCTTAATATCTTCACCAGAGGTCGAAGTGATGCATCATTTTCGTTATATATATCAGAAACAGCAAACAGGTGAACTTCTTGGGAGCTGCTTATGGTGAAACCATGTTGTGCATCCATAGGAAGAACAACTCACTGCAGTCAGGGTTAGGTCACAAGGACTTGAACAGGGAAGGAGTGACAATAATCTAAAATTAGCCCATTCTCAACACATTTTAAGCTGGACAATCATCAGGTGGGGTATGACAATTCAGTATCTGCCAGTTCAGCTGGAAAAATGGGGCCATGACCATTCTGTGCCTGAAGCTGCTGTTCCAATGCAATGACAATGATGATTATGATGTATTCCACTGTGTAAATCAGAGCTGGACCTATGACGTAGACTATGATGCAATTAGAAGGTTTCCCAATCTCATTCCCCTGCAGAACCTCCAGCAAATGTTGAACACTGTTCAGTCCTGCTTCCTAACAGGAAATTTCTACAGAATTTCTACTCATTGTGTCTCAATCCTAAGGAGCTTTCACTTGTGTGAACTTTAAAACAATCTGAGTAAGGCATTTCCCCTTGGCTACCCTTGGAAATATTGGGGCCAGATGTTTTGATTAGTTCATTTGGCAGAGTCTGGGGGGATGAGCCAAAGGTCTTTAAAGTAAGCTGTCAATGCTGAAAAGCTTTGGGTGCTCACAGCAGTAGCAGGACTCCTGCCAGAGAAACAGATTTTCACTCCATTTGACTGCTCTGCACTGAGCAAAATAAGATTTCAAATACAACAACTTTGGTGGGTGTTAAAGGACTGACTTCTCAGGGCTTGAAAACCCAAGCCCAGTTCCTTACAAGCCTCATTTCTACTAAGGGAGCTCTAGACAGGGAGTAATTTCCCAGAAATTGTTTTGAACTCAACCTCTCCCTCTTACCATACTTTCCACTGTCACCACTCCCACCAACCTCCTACGTCCTTGTTCCCAGTTAACAGTGAAGCATCAGAGGCTGGTATCCTTCCTGTCTGGGCTCAGCCATAAACTTCTACTGTTTTAGAAGACTGCAAGTCCTAGCAGAGAGAGTCAGAGGCAACTTCATTAGATACAAGCCTGCAGGCTCACACATCCATCTGTCACACATCCTTCCCCCATCCAGCCACTTTATTACTCATAACCTGGTTCTCCAGGGACAAGAAGGCAGATGAATTTTCTTTAAATCCTTCAAGAGACTCCTGACAGAGAGAAGCAGAAACCTCCAGCTTCATTTGGCACAGATACTGGGTGGTGAGGAGTAACAGCTGAAGAAGCAAGCCGGGGACAGCCCATGTCCTTTGTTCCTGTCAAGGCCCTCCATTTTACAGTGTGCTTCCCATTCTTCTCTTTGCCACAGAAATTATAAAGAAAGTAAAGAAGCCCCCTCCCCTGTGCCGCCCAAACGTAGCTCCTGAGGCAGCCCCCTTTACATGCATCCAGGTAATGAAGCAATGCTGGGCTGAAGCCCCTGAACGACGTCCAACCTTTGAGGAGGTATTTCATAAGGTCAGTAAACAAAGAAGCTGGGGTAATCCCTTTTTTTGTTCTTAGCAGGGAAGTGTTTTGTTGTTTGGCTTGTCTTGGGTTGGTGGTTTTTTGTTTGTTTGGGGTTTTTTTGCCTTAACTCAGTTATTAAAGAATGAAGAAGTTGCAGAGCCCTAGACATGTTCTGACTTAGGGGTGATGAAGCAGCCTGGACTTGGGCTTGATGTCTTCACACTTGCAGTGTACCTGCACAGATGGTCTCATGGAGATGAAATATTTGTAAATTATACACCTGCAGATTTTTTTTTTTTAATCTTCTAAAATGTATAAAGGTGATTGTAAGGAAAATTCACCAAAGACTGTTAAAGACAAAGATACAACATTTGGCACAGGAGGTCCCTCAATTCCAGATTGGTGGAAGTTTGGAGAATATCCCAGGGAAATATGACTGTACCTGAGGCCTTTTAAACAGCTTTCCCAGATATCTGTTACAAATATCTGCCAGTCTCATGGACAGGTACTGACAGAATAACTCCCCTTTCTGATCAAGCAGTGTAGTTCCTGAGTTCTTATACGGTCACAGAATCATAGACTCATTCAAGATAGAAATGACTCTTAGGATCATCAGTCATCAACTCTGTACCACCATCATGTGCACTGTTAAACCATGTCCTCAAGTGCCACATCCACATGTTTCTTGAGCACTTCCAGGGATGGTGACTCCACCATTATCCTGAGCAGTCTCTTCCAAACAGGCTTTACAAATCCTTTCTGTGAAAAAATTCTCAATATCCAATCTAAACCTTCCCTGACACAACTCTAGGGCACTTCCTCAAACCACGTAAACAAATATCCATAATTTTTACCTTTTGGTTCTATGAAGCTGTGAATAATTTTGAACCCAGTGACTCCACTGTTGAGTCTTAGGTAACCTCAGAAGCCACAAATTATCCAAAAGTTCCAGTGGTTCAGCTTTGGGTCAGGAGGAGAAAGCACAACTCAATAAAGGACCGGGAATGGAGGTAGCAGCAGTACACATGCATGTCAGTGTGCAAAGATGAATTTAAGTCCAGTAAAATGTAAAAGTTTGTTAAGTGTTGCTAACACCCTGAACTTTGTGCTGCTAAATGCAAAGTTTTGCAAGTTACCATAAAGATTGTTCATGGGATAAATGGGGTTGCAAACCTGCAGCCTGACAAGACTCTGTAACAATGTACACATTCACAATTACTATAAGATAATATTTCATCCAACTCTCACTGATTGATGCAAATTCATCTTCTAATTCACCTTTTCCTTTATCTTTGAACTCTTGCCATTGAAAAAGCCAGTCTTTAGCCCTGACACTTCAGAAGAAATGATTGCTTTTTGCTCCTTTCCAAACTCAGAGTGCTACAGTGGTATAAAGGGACAGACAAGTAACTCTCCAGTTTGATTTTCCAGTTCAAAACCATCAACAAAGGGAAAAAGACAAATATCATTGACTCAATGCTCAGGATGCTTGAGCAGTACTCAAGCAACCTGGAAGATTTGATCAGTGAGCGGACTGAAGAGCTAGAGGTTGAAAAACAGAAGACAGAAAAACTGCTGTCACAAATGCTTCCACCGTAAGTACTGGTACTTTAGGTGGTAAAAAATCCACAGGAAACCACACCAAAACCACCCCAAAACAAACCCATAGCTAGTCTGGACAACACTCTTTTCTAGAAGTGAGCAACTTTGTAGACCTGACCATCAGTTTTGACAAGCACCTTCAAATCAAAGTAAGAAGCTCTAATCAGTGTTGGTTACAGCCATATAGAACTTTCTATTTAGTGGAAGATCTGAACACAGAAAAATAAGAGTCCGAGCTCTTCTGAATGCACTGGAAAAGAGTTTGTTCCCTTCCATCTCTTTCATGTTGTTATTTCAGATCAGTGGCAGAAGCCCTCAAGACTGGTGGCACTGTGGAACCAGAGTACTTTGACCAGGTGACCATCTACTTCAATGACATTGTGGGCTTCACATCCATTTCAGCCCTCAGTGAACCCATTGAAGTAGTTGACCTTCTGAATGACCTTTACTCTCTGTTTGATGCCGTTCTTGGAAATCATGATGTTTACAAGGTGAGAAGTAATTTTAGTCTGTGTTTCCTTTCCATCTTTTTTAATTCCTATATTTATTTCTTAATGTAATGGTATTTGCTAGGTGGAGACAATTGGTGATGCCTACATGGTCGCTTCAGGGCTCCCAAAACGGAATGGAAACAAGCACGCAGCTGAAATAGCCAACATGTCCTTGGACATCCTCAGCTCCGTGGGAACGTTCAAAATGAGGCACATGCCAGACATTCCCCTCAGGATACGAATTGGGCTGCACACAGGTAGGGAGCAGCACCTGCCTGCACCTGAACATCAGAGAACTCCTTCTCAACTGCTTTTCCAACTCTGAATGCTTTCTCCATGCCTGCCCTCCAAAAAACACCCTTACAAGACACTTTAAAATATTCCACATCAGCAAAGGAGTTAAAATGGGAAACCCCCCCACCCCAAACCCAGAGAGAGTTTGTAGAGGAAAGTGGCTTAGTATCATTTTAAGGAGAAATTCTGTATTCTGTCCCAGCCAGGAACTATACCTGGCATGTTACTCATAAGGGTTTCATTGTATGGATAGGTCTTTAATGTGCCATAGGACCTTCAGAGGTGGGATATCAAGACACCCAGTGATGTCTTTTCAGCTCTGTTCTGAAATGAAAAAGCACAGAAACACTAGCATATAAAGTGAAAGAATAAAAAGGTTGGAGATATTTATTACAGGTAGGATATATTGCAAGAAAAATGTGATACAGCTCTTAAGAAAAAGTTATAAAGAAAACATTCTTTCTGATGTAGAAGTCATAATGTATTCAGTCAACACAAAAGTTGCTTATTTAAAATGAAAGGAGGAAGTTCCATTTATATATATATGTATTATATATATATATAATATACATTGAAAATGTAATTAAACTCCAAAGTAAAACAAAACAAAAAAATCCCAAAACAGTAGAACTACAGTTATAAAGATGAAAGTATTTTAAATGCAGGAAAATATATCTGCTCTTATCATGAAGCAATATTTGTATAACATATATAAACCTTCATAATTTTATAAATTTTTAGTCAACCATTAATAGTTTTTTCCCAGCTGTTTATCACCAGATTTCCTGCCTCTTGCTCTAAAGTACCAGGTGTTGGCCACTGTGGGAAGCCTAACAATGATTAAGAATGCCCAGGAGTCTGACCCAATATCATATGGGGGTTTATCCTTCTGCTTATCTGATAATATCCACACTTTCGCAACTTTAACATGCAAATTTTTTGCAGATGTCAATATCCTGGTCCCTGATGTACATGTTAGGAGACAGAAGCAGAGTAAAAGATGTATCTCAGTCAGAATATCCCAAGAACAGACCTGTGACTTTAGCAGAGTTAAAATCAATATTATGAATCCTAGACCTTATAAGATCCTCTTTTGGAATTATCTCTAAAACGCATCTCCCTACTGTTTTCTTTGAAGTTTGTGATTCTTAGTTGACCCTTCACAGAAGTCAAAAGCATTAAGGAATGACTGCAGGAGCATTGTGTGTTTGTACTCTGTCAGAAATTAGATGAGATTATGGCTGCAGATTGTCTTGCCTGGAGTAGGAGTCTCTGGAGCACCAGCAGCATATTTTCAACATGGAAAGAGAGGAATTTGCTGTGCAACATCTGCTGCTGCCTGTTGACAGCAGTTCTGTGATGTATCTCCCATGCAGTTGGCCAAAAAATACATCCCTAGGTGATGTCTACAGGGGATAGTAACTTTTTTTGTTTGTTTTTATGAGCTCTGGATATCTGGAAAGCAGAATTGCTATGAACTGTTGTATTGGGTGTGAGAGGAAGAGGGGGGAGGACTCTGCAGCTCTTGTTTTGCACACATCTGGCAGCATCATACTGTCATGGGAGCAGCCACAAACACATGTTCCAAAGCAAACCAGCTCTCTGAGCCACGGAGCTGACAGCAGAGTTTGATTAACCCTAGCCCCAGTTTCTCCTGAGAAAAGATGTATGAAGAGGGAATGACCAGCATCATGAAAGCCTTGGGGAAGCTCTTGGGGAAGAGGAGAACTTGGCTGCCACTTTCACTGTACTGGAAAGGATGGAGAAAGGGTGTGACCCCCAGTCACGTACTTCAGCTGCTCCCTGGAAACTGATGCCAAGAGTTCATGAGGACCTCTCAGAAAAAGCAGTAAATGCATTTTGGGCACAGGTTGCCCATGTCTTTTCAACTCCAAGGAAAAGCTGCACCTCTGGGAGCTTCTGATGGCCCATTCCCATGGTCTGCTTGCAGCAATACATGGGTAAGGCAGAGAGGACAAGACGACCAGTGTTTGGTCTGTACTTTCTCCCCTGCTTTAAACACATCCTGGAATCTTGGCTGTTCTCTCTTGACTTCACTGCAGGTCCAGAATAACTCAGCTGACTCAGCTGTTTCCCCGCTATCCATGCCTGGGCTGGAGCAGGACAGTGAGAGCAGTGGTGAGAAGATAAGCTTTTCCAGGGAGGCTGAAGACGATTTGTGCATCAGTCAAGCTGTCTGGCAGTCAGCCCTGCACTTTGATCTTGACTCTTAAACTCTGCAGCACTGCTGATGGTCCTTGCAGAGTCTTAGCCAGAGCCTCTCATTAACTGACCCTTGCACGCCCTTCAAAGCAAACCTATGAACCGGTGTAATTAAACAACTAGGCCAGAATGTCCTCATCACAGAGTGTCTGGTTTCCTCTGAAACTTGTAACTGTGGGAGATTCACCAATGGAAGTTTTTCTGTTGAAGCTGTTTGGAAAAGGGGGAACACACACAGGAGGTGAAGGCAGTGAGCAAATTAAGTCTTAGATGCTTTCAACACAGAGAATGTGTAATTTTTTGAATGCTTACATGGTAGGGTTGGTTTTGAGCTGAGAACTTTCTGCAATGGGACAGGCTTAAAAGTAGTATTCTAGAAAGATAACACCTCACCTTAAAAATCTTGCCTCTCCTAGATTGTGAGCTTTGCAGAAATGGCTGGGTGATTGCATGGACTGGGTAGGGAAGCTGAATTCAGGCACCCACATGGAGGTATTTCCAGGACTTTTAGGGAGCCTGCACTCATTCTGATTTCATGTAAATGAACTCTGTAATGCTGTTCATGTGCAGGAGTGGAAAAGCTCTTATGGCTCAGTTGACCACATTGACTTGGTCTCCACTGACTACAGTAGAATCTCATCTGCCTTTAGTTGTGCTTCTTAAAATGGAATCACAGAATCATAGCATATTCTGAGTGGGAAGGGATCCACAATGGTCATGAAGTCCAGCCCTCAAGTGAATGGCCCATAGAAGGATCAACCCCATGACCCTGGTGTTATCAGCCCCATGTTCTAACCAATGGAGCTCAAATCCACCTCAGTGAGGGCTGTTTTTTCAACAGGAACCACCTTTTTGTGTCCTTGCAACATTTATTACTGAAGGAGCTTTGGTCCTTAGTGAGATTTCGGATTGTTGCTGTCAAGTTATCACCACAAAAAGAAGAGAGGCAGTGTTTTGTGAGATAGTGTTTTCTCAGGGAAAACTCTTACTGAAGCATGAATAAGAAGTCTCCAACAAGACCTTTTTTTGTGTATATGTCACACTAACATGCACACAATAAAGACCAGTTAGGGAACCATAAGATCTTTGGCTGAGACTATTAACAGTGCCTTTACAGTTGTGTACAGAAGTACTTCTAGATGAAAACCTGATTTAAACTTCCTCTAGTGGATATAGTTCCTCTCCTGAAAAGCTTGACACAAATTAGAGAGTACAGATAAGGATGGGAATTAAGTTGTGAGAGATTCTGAGGAACAGTGTTTTGTCCAAGGTACGCTGACAGTTGAAAGAAACCCCCTTAAATCAGGTTTTCATGATCTCCAGCAGTCTCTGCCTGCTGTGTTTTATCCAGTTTGATCCAGTTTGACCCATGCTGTTCAAGTCCTTGTAATATTTTTTGTATGAACCATTCTTCCTCTCTGTTTTTTATAAACCTTTTATCAAGCAATGCTTCATCAGGCAGGAGTTAATATGTGTCTTACCTCTGGGTTTGCATCCTCATGAACTATTTTGAAATCTGGCAAATTTGGGCAGCAACAACTTTTCAGAGGTCACAACAAGAGGGGTTCTTGTGAAGTTCCCCATAGCTTTCAACTATGGAGTTTCATTTCCTTGAGATAGATCTGAAAAATGTATGAAGGATAAATTTTTTTAAATAAGGCTAAAATCAGCATAAAATTGTATCAGTACTAAACTAAGTAACTGATCACTTCTAAATTCAGCCACAATTGCTACTGTGTATATTATTACTGTCTTAAAACCAACATTTTAACCTACAACTTTTTTATATTATTAAACCCCTAATCTATAGCATAATTTCAGGTACTGTTGATGATGTACAATGTTCACATCTCTTTTAATCCTGCATGGGAAAACATTTCCTAGATATCAGTTATACTAAATCTTAACTCAGAAGGATCATGACATTGAAAAGGCAGGCAAAGCCTGAAAAGGCATATCTCATAAATCCATCTGATGGAAAAATACAAAGTCCTGCCTTTTGTCTGCAGGAAGCCCCACACTTTATCACATTGCTTTTTATTTTTATTTTTGCACTTATTTTGCAGACCCTAATTCTTTCTATTGTAAGCAATGAGATTTAGCATCTCCTATTTTAGAGCGCAGTCTAAACATTAACTAAGCGAAATACCCCAGATGAAAGTTGTCTGTGCTGCTTGGCTTCCACACATTTTATCTCCCAGTCTGTGCATGTTCATGTGTATCCTGCACACATACCTCTCCCTGATAACTTGGCAATGATTCTTTGGAAGCTAATTAGGAAGTGAATGGATCTTGTAAAAACAATGAGAAAGAGTGAAAAAATAGGTCTTGACTAGACAGGCCAGCTAACAGTGTCCTCTTTTCCAAGGAGGGGACACAGGGTGGTCCAGAGTGTTGCCAGCACCTCTGGACTCCCAAGGCTGATTTTTAATCCAGTTTCAGTGCGTTACAGAGCATGTCACAGGATCTGAACTTTATTTTCTCACATGGAAAAAGACCTTCTTAAACTGTGATTATGACAGTCCTTGAGTTTCCATGAACTATGAACAAACTTCTCCCAGATGATGGTGAACTGAAGGCCAACCACACACGACCTTTTTTCAGACATGAAACACCAGCACGAACTCCAGAGCAATGCTTAACTTTTGACAGCTTGTAGCAAGCACGAAGGCCAACCAGATCATTAGAAAACCTTCCTCTGTGTTCCCAGTAGGTTTTTTGAGTATCAGAGGAGAAGATGAGGTTTGTTCGTCAGTGAACCCCTAGATTTGTGCAGGACTATCTGGGTGATGCAGCTGACATGTCTTTCAGGGCCTTGCGTGGCCGGCGTGGTGGGGCTGACCATGCCACGGTACTGCCTCTTTGGAGACACGGTGAACACGGCCTCCAGGATGGAGTCCACGGGCCTGCGTGAGTATTGGGGACACTCAGAGAAAGGGGAAAGTCAAATGGCAGAATCCAAAGCAGCCTGAAGGAAAGGGCGCCAGTCTTTCAATTGTAGGTTGGCCTTTAGGACCCTGCCTTCCAGCTGCAGTCCTCTCACTCCAGTCCCATCAACCAAAATCAACATGAATTTTGCCCTACTTTCCTCCAATATGGTTTGGATCTTGCTTTCAGTCAGTGCTAAGAACCCTTAATTCATGACCAGTACAAAGCAAGGGTTGAAGCACATGTGGGCACTGCTTCCATCATATCCACAGAAAGTCCCACTGAGACTGGAGACAGCAGGAGCACTGCAGGTACAAGAACATCGTTACACATTAATAGAAATGCATATAGATAAATAGGAAAATTGTACGTTATTCTCTCAGGAAATGTAGCTCATAGCTGTGTGATCTTCCTCTACCTAGTCAAACTGATGTTTTTTCTTTCTTCTTATTATTATGGGTAAAAAAATTAATCAGTTCATCCCCCATCCTTCAATGGGGAAGGCAATGTGATTGACAAACTTGAAATAAAAGCTCAACAACAACAACAACAAACTATTTTGGGGGGAAATATTTTAGAAATATTTCCTGGCTTGTTCACACAAACAGAACAGTAACAACTTCCAGTGAGTTCCAGCAGTGGCTGTAAAACAATTGGGGAAGATGGGAATTCAATAAAGTTCTCCACCTTTGCCCTTTATGTTCATAGACTAAATGGCAGCTCTGGGTGAAATAAATTACTAAAAATCCAGACATATCTACATGCATAGCCACATTTTCTTTATGTTCCCTTGCAAACTTCATCTCTCTCCTGTTCATCCCAGCTTTCAAATTATGTTGGGTGTCTGGAGCAAGATAGTTGGCTATTTTTCATTTCTTTCTCATTCCCTAGTTATACTGTGGCAATAGATAAAACAGCAATCTAGCTGACAATGTTACTGGAAAACCACTTACCATCTTTATGAAGAGATGGACTTCCACACTGAGTGTGTTTGGTATCCATCTGCAGGAAGCCCCCAGAATAGATCTCCTCTCCCCCTGTGCTCTTTACAGCCCTGCCTGGAAGAATCCGTCAGTCAGCATTAAACTCTACACAGAGGAGCACTGCACAGCTACACCAGCCACACACCTGAATTGGAGCACTCCTGCCTTGGAGCATTTTCCTTGTCAGGACGAAGCAGTGGGGAACTCGCAGCATGTGTGCAGTACAGTGATCCAGCTGCTTTGCTTTCTCTTCCCAGCTTACAGAATTCATGTCAGCCAAAGTACAGTGGATACACTTCGGAATCTGAATGAAGGCTATGAAATCATACCCAGGGGAAAAACAGAACTCAGGGTAAGAAGGCCATGGCTGTGTGAATCACTTCACAGAGGAGTCATCTTGCTTAAGGAATTTTCATATTAAGGTCTTTTTTGGCCTTCCTACACCAATCTTCAGCTGAATCCTTCCAAAATTGTCCCTTTCATTTGTTTCAATACATTAGGTGATTATTGAAGGACTGTGGTATCAAGCAATCAGCTGTATGAGCTGGATATAAGTATTTATATAGTACTCTATTTAGTTTACCCTTGACAGAAGCTGCTACTCTTTAGTGTCCAAATAATAATTCAAAAGTCCTGCATAATTCAAACATCGTTTCTACCCTTTGATAGTCAATAGACAGAAGTAGAAGCTTTGCTTGCCTTAAGTACCTAGAATAAAATGTCTGAATATGGCCTCAGGTCCCCCAACAATCTTGCATGACAAGTGGAATCATCCAAGTTCATATGTCTGCAAGTAGAGATCTGGGGTAAATATTCCAGGTTTAGTCAATGGAATGAAACCTTTACATAGTTAGTGCAGATAAATTGGGCCTTTAGGAAATTATTGACCTGAAGTACTTTCAGGGTCTGGTTTATGTGAAGATAAATGTCAGTTTTCCTCCCTTTCTTCAGTCAAGGATGATTGACTCTCATATAGGTGCCTACAGTTCATCAGATATATCACACTTTTAAAGCTAAATCATCAGTGATGGGAGAGGAAGTTATTATTCTGATACTCAGTTCAGAATGAGTTGTAAAATTTCTCAATTAATAATGCTAGTGCTGCCAAATAAGATGATTAGTGATCCTGTAGTTTCCAATTTCTGTTCAGCTGTGTAGTTTCAATGACCCAGATCAATGAGGGTAATTTGTAAATGACAGTTGAAACAAGGATAATGAATGTCATCTTTCAGGAAAATGAAACTCAAATAATCCCTGAGCTGTTCTGAAGGACAGCCCAAGAATTCCAAGCATGGTCTGCCTCTGGATATGTATGAAGTGAGAGAAATCTAGTAAGGAAAATTACATATCAAGCAGAGGCCAGTCAGAAAGCTGATTTTTATTTGGATTTTTGGTTTTATTTTAGGGTAAAGGAGTAGAACAAACATATTGGCTGGTTGGGAAAAAAGGCTTCCAGAAGCCCTTACCTAAACCTCCTGAAATAAAGCCAGGGTAAGTGTGACTTCATCACTGTCCAAGACATTCAGTAAAAGGTCTCTTTTGGAGCTCACAGGCTGAATATCTGTCTGTCCATGTTATCTGTTTGCAAAGTCTATATCATGTTCCTTGGGTGACTTACATGTTCAGGCATAGTACTGGGACTCAGAAGTGATTCAGTTCCTTCAGCACCTCTCCTTATTCATAGCTCCCAAGGAGTGACATGGAAACTTCCTGCTTCTCTCCTATACTCCCTTGGAGACTGAGCACAGGGAGTTCCCCCCTGAATCTCCTTCCTGCTCTGTGTATATAGAAGACACATAGGTAGTGACACTTTCAGGCCTCTGGTGTCATCAATGTATGGGAGACACTCAAGATTTTTCTCTCCTTCCATTAAATTCCTGCTGCAAACATCAACTTCAATCAATGTATAAACACATTTCTTCCCTTTCATTCTAACAGAAGAATAAGAAAGCTTTGCATTATAAATTTATGGCACTGTTATGTAATTGAAAATTTAATGATGTTGCCTCCATACAGATGGTGGTGAGCAAAGATTGAGCACTCAAAATTCATTAAGTTGTTCTCTAGCTTTGCAATGCCTGACTTTGCAAACAGAGTACTCCCTGCTCAGCTGTCACCTGCTGTATGCCTGGAAAGGATGTGGTGGTCAGGACATAAAAACCAGGAGTCAGATTTGTTTGACAAGAACAGCGTGGTCACCCACATTAAAAGCAGTCAGCCTTGACTCTCTTTATAGACAATAAAGAGAAATACTTGCTAAGGGGTCTGATTGGATTGGCCCTTGCAAGATGCCTGTTTTGTTGAGGTCTTAAAGTGACTACCTTAGAGATCGACATCTGACAACAAACAAGGCCTGGTTTAATGTAGCTCTGACTTCTCCTGATCAATATTGTTCTATGTATGGCCTCATTCCCTCTTAGTAAATTTTAAAAATTCCCCATTTCTCCACATACTCAGGATTAGAGAATCTTGAGCACCCATGTGTAACCTCTGAAGAGTCCGCTCATAACACTGCAGAGGCAGAGGTGATCTCCTCCTGTCCCAAGGCCCAGATCTTCATTGTTCTTTTGCAGTATCTCTGTCCTCACGGGTCATGCAGTGGTTGAGTGATTTTGATAGTAATCAGAGGAAAAAAGTAAAGTTACACAAAACCATATTTGTCAGCGAGGGGGCAAAATGAAACTTATACCCCATGGAAATCAAATGTCAAATTATAGAAAGAAGTCACTGGAGGTTGAAGCAAAGCAAATATTTGGAGAACTGCCTCACGCATAGGCTGTGCTGTTACCAGATTGGTATCAGACATTATGTCCTGTTTTCCAGCCTTATCTTGATGATTCATGTTTTGGCACAAAATCAAGAGGCTGAAAGTTGTTTCTCTCTAGTTGGCCAATACGGTGGTTTCAAGTCACTGCCTCCTATAATTCCATAGGGATTTCCTCATTTGTAGGCTTTTGAGCTGAAGAAGGAAATACTGAATAAATTCCTCTTCTACTCATTTTTTCACTCTGTTCTGAGGCAACTTGTCTTCTGCTGGGTATTTCCTTACCATGAGGTCTATGAGCACTTGTTTTTATCTCATGCTGTATATTGTGACTTGGGTAGCCTAAACATCCACAGGTGGGCATTTGTGGTGGCCACGCTGAGAGGCGTTTCCTAATAGATGAAGGTTAGTACACCATGCTTGGTCTTACGTTCATGCTATGGAATTGCAAACCTGTGGGCCGTGGATTTAAGGGTCAGATCCTGCAGATGGAAGACTTTGAAGTTCCTATTCAAAGGATAAGTCCTTCTTTCTTGGTTGGGTCAAATTACAGTTTTATCTGGTTTTCTTGGGAGCTTTGGGTTAATTTTGCATGACACAGAACAGCACAGGACAGTTCTGTAGCCTCTCTAGGCCTTCCCTTTCTTCAAGGCAGATTTCTGCAAGCACACCTGGTACTGCCACAGGAAATAATGGCAAATTGGACATAGATAAGGTGTAACAAAATTAAGAGACAGCAAAACCAAGCATGCCAAGCAGTCAATCAGCAGACTACCTGTAGGATAGATATTCTTTGGTGATTTCAGTCAAATAGGTTTAAAGGAAGGCTGTGAAGTTTCTTTGAGGGTGCACCAGGTGACTGTCTAGGGGGCTGAATTATCAGACAAGGAAAAAGCACAAAGTTGCAAATATATAAACATGGGATATTTTGAGTGGGCATCCTGTGATGTTTTGGGACAGGAAGCATCTTTTCAACTCCAGTCAAGCACTCATCTTGTCCAAAAAAGGCAGAAAAGATATGAGGTTATATAAAACTACCAGACACAAGTCTGCCTTGGACTAAATCTCAGATGCATTTTGGAAAGCAAAAAATATCTAACTGAAAAAATATCTAACATTAGAAAAAATTCAATGGCTAATNAGAGCTAGAATGATTTTCATTTGCCATTCCAAGGAGATGAGTGACATTCTCGATCTTCTGAATTTTCAGCTATTCCATCCTGTTTCAGAAATTCTTTTGTCTGGTACTGAATACAGTGTTTGAAAGTATCAGAAGTCCTCTATCCCACCAGGTAGTTTTATTCAGAAACTTTCCCTTTAAATTATTTATGGAAAGTTAACTGGATGAAAAAAATTAATATAATTCAGCAAAGATACATATTGTTGATCCTCTCAAAGGCTTTTAACCATTAACCCAGTGCCTAGGTAAAGAGCATATGAGAGTTTTTGATGTTTTACATAAACTCAGATCCCTTACTTTGTATGGATTCATGAAGTAAGTCTTAACTCCAGAAGGATTGATAAGTCTTCTAGCCCACTACCATTCACTGTGATAAGTGCAACCTGATGTGTGACATCACTGAAAACTGAAGATACAGCCAGGAATAGGTGAGAGTTTTAGGGCTCTCTCATCCTCACATAAATGAGGATCAGCCCTGGAGGAAGCACTGAGATCCTTGTTTGAAGATAAATGGGTGAGAAACAGTGAGGGATGCTCAAAGAATCCATCTCCCAAACCCAAGTGAGAAACACCTTTTTATGAGCCAGGAAAAAGAAACTTATTAGGACAAAATGGGTTTTTTTCTTCTACCCAGTACAAGGTTGTCATTGCTTTGTCTGTGTTAGAGCATCCTGGTAGGATGGATCCGCAGAGAGTCTCTAGTGTTGCTGTTGCTGCTGATGTGTCTTTCTGAGGAGAAAAGTGAAAGCATTTCCACTTGGGCTCATGTTTGAAGTCTGTTAAATGCACTTTTAAATCAAAAATAAAAGAGCTTGTGGACCAAACAGCAGTGAAACACTCTTGTTGTCCTCCCATAGCTGGAATTTTACAACAGCATAAAAAAATTCTTAAATAAATTTTATGTAACATTTAACAAGAGCTGTTTGGGGAAATCAAAGCATCCTCTGTCTCATAGGTTTGATCATGCAATGTCAGGACAGATGTGTTTTGCTTCACACTCAATCCCTTCTTTTCAAACTATTTCTGACCACCTAACACAACAGCAAAATGAAGACAAAGAAGTATTCTGATCATGACTGTGGCATAATAACAGTGAGAAAGACTTTTTCTCTGAAATTGGATGGAGGATGAGAAAGGGAATGGAAGTTGATGACTCATCTCCCTTTCAACAAGACTGTTTGACTTGTGAAGTGATTGCATCAGCTTTTATATTTAAATAAGCTCTCCCTGAGCAAGCTGAAGTTTCTGGGAGAATTGACTGGAATATTATAGAATTTGTGCTAATAGCAAGAAACCTAAATGCAGTGTTCAGAAAGGAAGCAAAGTCAGAACTTCACAGATTTTCTCCTGCTGGTTTTGCAAACAAGGTGATGGGAAGAGAGGACCTTGGAAACATAGCAGCTGTCTCCAAAAAGAGAGATTTTGCCCAAGGTTGGGATGGATAATGCAGAACCAGACCTCTCCAGTTGCTCAGACAATTGTGAGCTCAAGAGATGTGCAAGTTCTGTTTACACTGGATCTTTCTTTTTGCTGTTGTGCAGTGGATGAAAGTCAAGTGACTGCCAAACAGTTAATTTGATACTTGTGTGAGCAGTGTCTGGAGGTGGACCTCAGGTAGTCTAATACTGTGCTTGATCACTAAATATCCTGGTCAGGCCTTCACCTTCTGCAGGTCACAACCTGCTGCAGTGTTGTGCAGACAGAGGCAGCAACCTCCTCCACTCCCCTGTGGATGAAGTCCTGCTGGGTGGACTCAAAACCCAAACCCCTGACACTCACTTATGTGTGGTTGAATTTTGTTACTGTGTCCAAGGGTCTGGACACAAAGATTCCTTTTCTCCCTCCAACAGGCAGGATTTAATCTTATTAAAAGTTATTTACCTCAATCTGATCATCCTGTGTGTCTTTTAAGAGTCAGTTTGGAGAAACAGACATTTCTTGGAGTTAATCTTCTACTTTGGAATAAACTCCTGCTGTGGTCCACCAACATCAGCTTCTCTCCACTGGCTCAGAATAGACCCCAAGGTATTTGGCTGAGATGGACACATCTCTTCTGCAGATAAAAAGTAGCAGAGACCAAATCTCCCCTGAGTTGTAGATTCCCAGAAGTCATTCCTCATTGAACCCATCAGGATTATATCCTGCTGGCTTCACTGTCATTGGGACCCAGCCCCAAAGGCACCATCACTCATGGGGAAGTTTATAAACAGGAATCAATGTTCCTAAAAAGAAGAAACATGTTCCCAGAGAAGAGGATTTAGATAAGGCATGGGAGGACAACTTGTCTAGGTGTTTCTATTTGTAGAGCAGAACTGGCCAAAGACCTGAAACTTGACGCTAAACTCGCTCAGGAAAGGCTGTTAAATTTGTGTTCAGCATTCAGAGACAACTGGCTTTCTCTAGGGACTATTAAATAGGACTTCCTCCAGGAAATGTGCCCACAGATTAGTGAGTTGAGAGCTTCTGAAATCAACATCCTGGAAGACCAAAAGGCACCGAAGTAGGAACTGAACTAGCCAAATGCAAGGTCTTTTCTGCTGTTTTGTTCTATTCCTCCCTTTAATGAATGTGGGGAAGGATCAGTGGGATAATGCAATCATTCTCCCAGGATTCATCTTATTTAATAGATTCTGGAAACAGCCTTGATAAAGATACAGTCTGTACTCCTCAATCAACAAAGTCATTCATCTTGTCCTGGCAGGAGTGTCTACAAGTACCAAGAGCTCTCTGGACACTTAAAATTTAATTAGCTGACCTCATCCTTTGCAGTAAGTTGAGTGGTACAAGAGAAGAATTAATAAAGCCAGAACCAGGACCCATATTTGTTTTCCTTTCTCTCACCAGAAGACACCTTTCCCTCAGTTTCCATTACAGCCTGTTCTTTATTTCAGATGAAACTGAACTGGTTCTTTGTCTAATGGCCTACCTGTTCACTGCAGGTATAGAGCTCATGGGTTACTCCCGGAAGAAATTGCAGAGTTCAAAAGGAGGAAAGCTGAAAAACTCCTTGGCAAAAGGGCCTAGATCTGAGGTAGTAGCTGTAGGACAGTTCCCATGTAGTTCTGCTGTTTAATGTCTGCTTGTGTGTTGTCTGCACTTTACTGGTTTTAGTGTCCTTTCCCCTCTTCCCTTTCCTTGTATTTTTTTCTTTCTTTTTTTTTTTTCTTTCTTTCTTTTATTTTTTTTAAATATGTGTTATTATTCTAACATGTGTCATTCAAGAGGTGCTTGGAGCAGCAGGAAAGCTGTAGCCTTGTTGGGTGATTTCCTAGTGAATTTATAATGTAGTATCCTATTAATTCCTGAAAGTCATCAAGTATTACTATGTTTATCTGCAGTGTGTTATCAATCCACTCTATGTTGATGCTCATGGTGCCAGGGAGAGCCCAGTACATGGTAAACACAGACATAAAACTGGAGTTAAAGCCTGGAAAAATCCAAATTGCCTCCTGTTGTTTTTGTGTAATGTACATCTCCTGCCTAGTATAATTCCATATCTCATGACAGAAACAGGATGCAGCTGTGATATTTATCATTATGGTACTGATGGGCGCAAGAGGTAATGGATTTATGGTTTGGGTGGAATTTGGAAGTCACATGGAATATGACAGCACAACCTGACCAAGAAGGTGTTATCAGAGCAAGGCTGGTGCAGAAGGGTGCACAGCCACACTTGCACAGGTGTGGTGTCCCCTGAAAATGATGTATGAGTGGAGATTTTTAATAATGTCTCTAAGAACAGATGTAATGCCTCTGCTCAACTCCTCTGGACTAATGTGTATTTCACTTCCACTTCCCTAAAAAAGAAGGGGTAGATGAAACCTCAGAGTGCCTAGATATAGGCTGGCTACAAACCCTTAAGACATGCCATATCAGGCTGATAGATTGCTATGAAGACTAAAGCTCCATCCAATTTCCTCACAAGGATAAAACCCAGCAGGTAACCGTTGGCTGTGTTCCTTTTTCCTAAATACATCTTTTAAAGATTCAGGGTCTGCTACCAGGCTGGTTTATCTCTCTTAACTGATATTTAATTTTTTTTCTGAAGTTCTCTCTATCAAGGACCTACAGGCAGAAAATCCTCATTAATAAAATAAAATGAAATAAAATAAGCAAAAATATTTGAATATGGGACACAATCTGAAGAGACCTGCATCAGCACTACCATATGTGAACACCCACTGCTATATATAAGCTCTGAGGCATAGAAGACCACCCTGCTGATTTACACCTAAGAGTGCCAGATAATCCTCAAAGGCCAGAGACAAAAAGGATCTCACACTTGGGTTAGCCCTGCTTGACAAAACCTGCACATATACTGATATATAAGTATTTAGTATATAAATCACCCACAGACACAGACTTCCTCATTGAAGCAGGCTAATCAGCAGTATATTATGGAGAACAGAAGGTCCTCATTAGTCAACTTGGCTTAATCCTTTGGAAATAGCAGAAAAAATCAATAAGACATTCATACCTGGATCTTTTCAGTGGTCCTAGTTCAGTCCTTCTTGTGTGCAGGAAGCTTTCAATGGAGGCAATTAAGTCCTCAACAGCCACTTATTCCCACATGCCCTCCTGGTGGTTTAGTGATATTTCCAGCTAATCTATCTTAGATGCTTCTGATGAAAGGGACTATGCTGCAAATAACCTTGTTTTTCTTTGATGGCAACAAAGGAACATTACACAGGGATCTCAGGTGTGATGATCTATAGTCCACTCACCCAATTAATGGCCCTATTTAGCTGGGATGCTAAAATGCTAACAGTCCCACTGGGTTCTTGCTGCAGGTAAATAGGGATCCCCATCTTGGAGTAATGATATATTTTGGAGTATTCATCTGGCCTGGAGTCTAGAGGAAGGTCAAGACTCTGCTTCTCCTGCTGAGGAGTCAATCTTTTAACCTTGAAAGAGCAGCTGTGGACTCTGCTGTCATTGGTGTATTCTTGATTTCAAAGAGAAGTGATGGTTCTGGCTGGATTTTGATAAAAACACTCAGCAAAGCATGAGGAACACCAGAGTGCACCTCCAGTAACTTGAAGATAAACCTCTGGGCTATTTCATTAGTGACCCTTATATTTTCTCCTGTGGTAAGGTCTGTGACCTTAACATGGACCTTCTAACCCACTCATGCAAGTGGGATTCAGCCCAGAGCACCATGGCTGTCACAGACACTTGTGTAAGGCTAGTAGATGAAACAATAGCTGAACACAATGTGAGATAAACCATGGCATCAAATGCTGCTGGACAATATCCTCAGGCAGATGAATCCCATCTATAGCATCTTACAACATTTCTGAAAAGGAGAAAGGGATTTCTCTCTTTAACCTCAAAACATGAAAGAGAACTGTGTCACAGAGGTCAGTGACTCCCCAGGATCCATGGACAGGTCTCATTTTGTAGATGAGGCTTAGTCAGTCAGATGCAAGTCAGTCAGAATTCATTGTGGAGTTCTCAGGGGTAAGATTTCACCTCAGTGTGATTGGTAATGGCTGTGTTTATGGAGGGACCCATTGTATGTGAATCTTAGTACAATCTGTAGTGCTCTCTGCTGACTTTCAGATGTGTAAGCATACAGGTGGTGTATCCTGCATGGACAAAAGCACCAGCCTCTAATTACCAAAAGTACCAAGGTTCAACTTTCAAGTTAATTTATCTGCTTTTTTTGTTGATGTTGTTCCTCAAGTATTTGACTCTCCTTGCATTCTGACCCCTCATCCTATGAACTCAGTGACAGGAGATCCCTTGACATTCTTTCTTGTTCAAGAAATACAGTAAATACCCAAATAATTGCAGCCTGCTGGCCAAACCATTAGCTAGCAAGGTGCAGCTGACCAGCAGATAAGATCATATAATCATAGGATAGCTTGGGTTGGAAGGGACATTTCAAAGTCATTTATTCCACTCCCCTTGCAATGAGCACTTTCATCATAAAAATTTTCGTCCTTGTATCTAGTCCTAATCTACCCTGTTTTAGTTTAAAAACATTACCTTTTGTATTATTTCCACAGGATACCTGCTTCACGTAGTCAGTTTATAACATATATTTCTATTCTAAAGTAATTGCACGTTCATTGCACACAATGATGGTGTGTGCAGTTTAAACCATGTATTTATGTATATATACAACTATTTATTAACTATTTCTTTCTAATCTCTATATAATAGCAATGGTGTTATTAGAGATTAGCATTTAGCTCTTTGGGGTTTACAACAGTTGGAATGATACTTTTTTCTATTATCCACAGTAATTCTTATTCCATATGATGCTTTATCCATGAAAGGGCAGTTGTAGATTTGACATTTTCCTAAAGCCCTGACATTTGCTGAGCTTCTGGCCTCTTACAGGTCCTCAATGTTTATTTTGTCTCTGAGAACCCCATTATGTTATAATGAATTTGCACCCACCAACAGATGGTGGCCCAGAACCTGGGCTTGAGGAACACTTGAAGTATTGCAGCAAAAGATCCACTTCAACTCCACCATTTAACATTTCTGCTTTGGCTGACACAAAATGATGCTAAATGAAAAGTCCTGCCTTGGTGAGCAGAGCCACTAACCCCTCTTTTCTTCTGTTTTGCAGCCACAATTGGCCAGATGTACTGACTAGGAAATTGAAATATGTCCTGAGGGATGCAAAGAGGACACTAAGAAAAGCAAATTTTAAAGAGCTGGGAAGCATGAAGGAGGCTGGAATAAATTTTGGAGAGGATGAAATCTGAGAAGAACACAGCAAAGATCTAGTAAGATCAGGAGGGACACCTTAAAGCCAATTCAACAGAGCTCACACTTCTCCATTTAGTTCCCAGACACCCCAAAGCAGTAGAATTAATGAAGTCTCTTAGCTCTTGAAGGGTGAACCTCAGCAGGTAGATGAATCCTGACCATCATTTCTTGTGAAACTAGGCACCAGCTTAGAGCTGTCTATGTCTGTGTTTTTGGGAGGGGTCCACTGGGGAGGAAGGTGAGGATGATAATGATGGCAGTTCCTGCTCTTCATGAGCAATGCCACAAGGATGAACTCACAGAATATTTTAACTAGGTCTGCATGGCAGCAGCAACAAGCCCAGCTGCCCTTGGGCCTGGATTCAAACAATAATGCCAAGTGCTAAAAGGTTCAACTGTTTTATGTTAAGTAGTTGTTTTCCTGTTGTTATTGTGGGAAGATCTGGTTTCACGAAAATGAATGCAATTGAGAAGAAAATGTTTTGGACAACAACAAAGAATATTTTTACTCCCCCACAGAAATTTTGAATCAAAATGTTCTGTTCCTCTATGTCAACTTAAGCTGAAATATTTTCTTTCAAATTGACATTTCAGCAGCAAATGCCAATTTAATGTTATTTTCAAAATGAAATAACAGTTTTGAATTGAAACAGTTTGGTATGAATCAATATTTGTTTCAAATGCCAAAATGAGATTCTGCTCAAAATGTCAAAATATGTCATACTCGCAAATCCAGATCAAAATTGCAAGAACTTATTTTTGCTTTATACACACACATATACAGAATGTATAAAACACTCTATGCTTTTCATCCCAAAGCAGAATGAAAATGGAATGCCAAGATATTGCAAAATTGTGATGCAGTTCCATTAGCTGAGTAGTACTAATAAAATATGATTTTTTTTCCTGCAAAAGTGGGGCTGAGGGATTGAAGAGAACACCATTAAAGCAGTGCAAAGCCTAAACCCCATAACTCTTTTCTCCTTCCAATCTCCAAGTGGTCTCTAAGGTACTTGTCTGTAAAGTAAGCCTCCCTATGGGTAAAAAGTTTTCAGTAAAGGGTCAAAGTTTGGCCTCTAGGTACTTTCACCAGAGCATACTTCCTCAAAGTAAAATAATTTTGGTGTTGGCCCCTTCTTCTTCCAAGTTCTTTACTCCTGTTCAACATCTGGTTCCTAACAACCTTCTGGAAATTGTTGTTCTCTCTTCTGCAAAGCTGAAGAGGAGAGTGGGTATGGTAATTTAATCAATATTACCACCAGGAGGTGTTAACTGAGAACACTGAGACCTTTCTCATGCTCAATTTGAACTCTTCTCATCAGACCAATCAAAACAGATTTTTACCACTCAAATAATAAATAAGAATCCACAAACCCTTGTCAAACTTTCAACGGATATTGAAAATATCTTTGTGAAACAAGGTGAGTTTGACTTCACAGAGTTAAGGAACACAGTATTTTTCATATCTAATTCACTGTATGAAGTATAAGACATGCACTGTCAAAGTAAGATCTGTTTGAAGTATAAACATCTAAAAAGCAAAAACAAGGGAAATTCATTAATGCTCTTTAATATGAGCTTTTACTCTGTGGCACCTGGTTTTGTAAAAGAAGCTTTTGCTCTTTTAGTGGTGAGTTAATATGCCATGTGAGAGAACTTGGCCCTTGAAGGATATCTGTCAAATGGCTCATACAACACTCAAGCTGTCAAACAGGGATTAGGAAAGCCTTCACTTTCTGCCCTGAGCTCACCTTCTGTTTGAAAATTCATTTAGGAAAAAAAGTCCTGTGGAAGAGACCTGGGGCAGGTAATTCTGACACAATGCACATCAAAGAACATTTCCAGAGAAGACTGTTATCTGGATTGGTCTGTGCAAACATGGGTTTAAAATCAAACAACTTCTGGATAACTAATGTCTTTTCCACTATTTTCCCATATTAAAAAAACATCTATCATTGCTATCTTGTTACGTAGCAGAGTGGGTTATATCAACCTGAATTTTCCATGAAAATGGTTGAAACAAGATTTCAACCCACACTTCCGCACACAGTTTTGAATTCTTTCTTCAGCCTGTAGTCTTCTAAAAATTTTTTAAAGGAATTCAAAGAATGTTGTTTAAGATAGCAAATCTGTGGGAAAGGGTAGCAGAGAAACAAAGTTCTAGTCACTGACGACTTTAGTATTCCCAGGATAATTCTTTACTCTCTTTGAAGCCAGTGGTGGTAATTTTTTCTCTTAGTTTCAACAGGAAGAGGCCAAGGACTCATCCCTGAGTGTGATTAACTCTGCTGTTAGAAATATATAAAACATTTATATTTTCCTGGTATTGCTCTGTTCAGAGATTTAGGTTCACTCATGAGATTTCTTCACATACAAGCTATGATTAATGTATTATGCTCTTTTGTTTTGTTTTGTTTTTTAAATTTCTTTGCTCCTAAAACTAGTGTTGGGATGTTGTAATGAGGAAGATGTGGGCTGGAAGCAGCAAATGGAAATTTTTGTAACTCCACATCAGACTTCTTGGATGATTGTGGACAAGGCACTTGGTGAATTCTTGGATAGGGAAGCACACATCATAGTAACCATTATAAAGAAGAACCTAGCACATGATTGCTAGATCTTTTACCACTAATGTTATAGAGTGAATTTTAATGTAATCATGCAAACCCACTGAGAATTGTAAAAGATGTATTTACATACAATAAACAATATCTGAATATCATTTGTATTTCATACAGTATTTTTAGCAGTCAATTTATAGCATATGATAATAAAGATCCTTGAAGACCAATCCCTCCACCCGAAAATCTCATTCTAGTTTGTGTATTAACCTTCAGCTGACTTAGTTTACTTTTCATCTCCCTGTGAAGATAAGGCACCTAAGGAGATCCCCTTTCACATATTTACTGGATTATACAGTAACTTAAAAGCAGGTCTCAAGATACACAAGCCAGTGGCAGGACAGTCAGGCAGAGAAGGTGTGAGATGTAAAAGAATCCAAGGAAGATATGGAGCAGCCACAGCATGGCTGAGTGCCCAAACAGCTGCAATGGCCCAAGTCTGGGAGAATTTCTCATGACAGGGAGTGTTAATGTCCTGTGGAGTGTTATCACTCTCCACAGCACATTTCTCATTAAAAAAATGTGAAGATTCTCCTCTGGAGTTTAGAAATACAGCCATGTGAATACAGGAGCTGAAGGTAAGTAATGCCAGGAGAAGTCTATGATTCTGTGATTCCATCCTCATACCAGGAATGAATCTGTCAAAGAGGTGCATGAGAGGCATCACATCAACTGGCTCCTCTAAATCCATGCAATGGACATGGTCTGGCAAGGATCTGTGCACAGGCAGGCTCTTACCTGCCCTTACCTACCCATTCACACACAGCAGCCATCAGACAGATGCATCACTGGTGCAGGTGCACTAAGGATTACGTGCTGCTGTAGCCACACATCCTTTCAGCCACGCCTCGTGTGGCACTCATCACCAGCCTCACCTGTGTTAAAAATAATGGCTTGAATCATATAATGAAATGATATCATAGAATCATTTACGTTGGAAAAGACATCTACGGTTATCAAATCTACCCACTAACCCAACACTGCCAAATCTGCCACTGAAGCATGTCCCCAAGAGCCACATCTGCATGTCTTTTAAACACCTCCAGGGATGGCGACTCCACCACTTCCCTGTTCCAATGATGACAACCCTTTCAATGAAGCAGTATTTCCTAATACCCTATCTGAACCTCTCCTACTGCAACTTGAGGACATTTCTTCTTGTCCAATTGCTTTTTATCTGGGAGAAAAGGCCGACTCCCAGACAGATACACTCTCCTTTGAAATAGTTGTAGAGAGCAATCAGAATAAAAGAATACATGGGAGAAGGCAGAGAAACTACAGCTCACAACCACAAACTGAAGTTGTGTGAAATGGTAGTGTTAGAGAAAGCTCTTATGGCTAAAACCCAGCCTGATGAAGAGCTATAGGATTGCTAGGTCAGCTGTAGGATACAGAGAGTTTTATGTACAGGGAGGTTGGGTTAGCACATGGAGTTGAAACAGCCCTCCCAAAATGCAGAGAACCATTGCACTAATGATTATTTCCAGACTCTGGATGATTGCAATCCTCTCCTGCAGCTGCAGTGTGAGCAGCAACACAAAGTGCTCCTAGGTAAGAAGCTACTGAGACAGGTGAGCAAGGGGAGCTTTTCTGTAATTATCCCACACCAGGGTATTCCTCTAGCCTTCCTAAACTGACCACAGGAGAGAGTTCTCTGAAGCAATTGAAACAGAATCCATGTTCTGTGCAGTGCAAGAAACACATAATGCTTTTTCTTTAATGCTCATTACTTTACAGCTGTTGGTATTAAATTTCACTCACCAACATTTTCCTCATTCACTAGAATTTCTCATAATCCTTCCCAAGCCTGACTTCATGATATTTGCAAATGTCAGCATCCCATGGTTCTTCTTCTTTCCCTGAGCACCCCTAAATTCTGCTGAACAGCCAGGACCCAGTGGAGGGACTGCAAGGACCACCCACAAAAGTTGTCACATGATGCATCCTGATAAAACAATTCTCTGCTTTGCTTCCTGACTCCACACCTGTCCTGACCCATGACATTTCCCCTTCACTTTGTCATTACTTGGTGCAAAGTGTCATCCTTTCCTGCACAGGACCTGTTTAGTCAAGAAAATTTTATCAGATTGTTCTCTTTTGTTGACTGCTTTCACTGACACATTACAATTCTTTTACTCAAAGGAATTAACCCTCCGCTTGCCATTTTCTGTTCTAACTTGGGGCTGTCCAGGAGCCAGACTTCATAGCACAGACTTCAGGCACAGTTAAAAAAACAACAGATGATGAAAGTAAATACACTCATCTTCACTAATCTAGGCGTCTGAAACATGTTCATTAACATATACAGAGAAGCTCAGGAAAAACCAATCAAGAGCCAAGGACCAATGCTGAAATATGTTATATCCACTTAGGCCCAATGCCCAGACGAAAACTGCAAAACCATGTATGTAATCCCAGTTGGTCTTGAACAGAAGGCATTTATTAAGTGCTGGAGCCTTTTTATTTTCTATTGTTGTTAAAATTGGTCAAATTGAAAACATTCTGCAGTTTTCAAGTGGAAAGTGGCCTGGTTTTCAGAGTTTGTTTGGCAGACACCTCAGCTGCCCATCTGCCGGGCTATTGCAGTCACTGATTCCAAAGTAACCCTGGAGGCAGACGTCTCAGCTCCAATCTCTACATACAATTTCCGCTTTTCTTTTCTTTTTTTTTCATTCAAAAGCTGGAACTGAAATAGCATTTCAAAATATTGAAATCCTGCAGGAAACCAACTGACCTTTCTCCACACTAGTCAGAAAAACGTGGGCAGGAAGAGTAGGCAGCAAAAAGACTCTGCAGGAATAAATGTCCAGCCTCGAGGTCTTTTCTCACCAGAAGACATGCACCATCCAAACATCACACAGTAATATCTGATGGCAGATGTGCTGCAATTAACTGCTTTAATGCATTTTGTGTCTCAGGGCTGTTTGCAGTAAAAAAGCGTGACAGGGGCACAGCATTCCTTTCCATCCCATGTTTTAAGCTGTCTGTAATATCTTGGCACTGTGTCCCGAGAACAAAGTGTGGAAATAAAGCTTTTGTTTAACCTACTTGTGTGGGCTCCCTGAGGAGGTGACTGCCTGCCCAGCCAAATCTGTAACTCTTAGCTCTCCAAACACTATCAGTAAATAGAAAGCACTGGAGAGCACAACTGCGGGTTGTTATCCAAAGAAAGTGCCAAAGTTTATTCATGGATTCTAAGTGGATTCAAAGTTTATTCAAAGTTTATTCAAAGTTTATTCATTTATTCATGTAATCAAGGTTTCTCTGCCTGACTGCACCTGTCAGGACTGCAATACAGTCAGGACAAAAGGTGAATGCAACCTGATACTCATGGTGGGTCCAAGACTTCAGTCCAATCTGCAGGGTGACCCCTGAAAGCTCCATTTCTAAAGCTATGGAGGGATCAGCATGAAATCCTTCTCTTCTCTATCCCTGTACTTTTGTCCTTGTGTTTCATACTGGGGTGGGTACAGACTATCCAACACTGGTGTGTGTGGAGAAGAACCAGCCAGCAGAAGCTGGGCAGGTGGAAAGGAACTGAGTGAAGAATCTCCCCAGATGGGGAGACCTGCAGCTCTGGTGGGAAAATAGTTTTCATATCCTGTGAGATCTCCACCAAATCATTCCCCATATCTGGAATAATGGGAGGCCTAAGCATTGGGAGGAACCAGCTTTGCATTGTCTATCTAGATTTCAGGAAAACATTTGGCACTGTTTCCCAGAGCATTCCCCTGGAGAAACTGCTCGTGGCTTGGACAGGTGTAGCCTTCTCTGTGTGGAAAACTGGCTGGACGACCAAGCCCAGATTGTGGTGGTGAATGGAGTTAAATCCAGTTGGTCACAGGTGGTGTTTCCCAAGGCTTGGTATTGTGGCCAGACCTGATTAATATCTACATCAATGATCTGGACAGGGGGATGGAGGGCACCCTCAGTAAATTCACAGATGACATCAAGTTGGGTGGGAGTGCTGATCTGCTGGAGGGCAGGAAGGATCTGGACAGGCTGGATCAATGAGCTGAGGCCAATTGTTTGAGGTTCAACTCGGCCAACTGCCAGGTCCTGAATTTTGCTTGCAGCAACTCCAGGCAGTGCTAAAGGCTGAGGGAAGAGTGGCTGAAAAGCTGCCCAGCAGAAAAGGATCTGGAGGGGCTGTGGCCACATCCCTGGGGACCCTGTGACTGTGCACATCATACCCATGTTGCCTAATGCTACAGGGACCCAGACACAGTGTGCCCATCCCTGTGCATAGTATCAAAACAAATTCCACGGCAAACCTGTAATCAGGATAATAGTCTGTAGAAGGGCTTGCAGATCTCAGTGGCTCCAAGGACTGAAGGCTGTTCTCCCTTCCCCTGAGGGGAAAACCTGTAATTTCACTTGGAAGCACTGAGTGGTGAATTAAGGTGTCAATGGGAAGCTTTTCTGTTTCACTTTCATCTGGACATAGACAAAGCCCATCAATGTGAATATCACCTTTTCTGCCCTTCCCACTGCAACAGGTCATCCAAAGAGACAATGCTGGAACACTGTGTTTAGCCAATACCCCTAATATTTGTGTGAGTCCTGAAAGCTGCAATGCTGAATGCATTTATCCTCACTGTCTCGTGCTCAGGGGCTGGAGTTTTCTAGTTGTGAAGGGCAGCATGGCAAATCCTTCTGCTCTTTGCAGCTATAAGGGAAAATGAGTGGAAATACAATGTTGAATCCTTGCTAACCCAAAAAAAAACCTCACCAAGGGTGAAGGAGCATGGTGTTAAAAATGCCAAGGCTGTGGATTTGATCCCTGAGTTGTGCTCAACGACTTTGTGGATCCTTTCCAACTCTGAATATTTTGTGATTCTGTGAGTATATGTCTTCCAAGTTTTTGCCATTCTCTTTGTGGCCTCCTGCTATCCCAGATTGTCACTGTGTAGGGAAAGGAACATCCATGCTGCTGCAGTTATGTTCTTGCTGTCCCTTATTTGCTATAAGAACTGGTCCTGGGAAAATTTTTTGCTCTTCATTTTGTACAGCTCATCCAGTTTCTGCTGAGTTTATTTATAGAGAGGAAAAGACCTTGCTGGTCTCTCAAGCTTGGGCAAATATTTCACTATAACTCCTATTATTGTCATTCTGAAATATTTTAACTGAACTAAATTTTAATGCAATCACAGAAAAATCTTCAGCATTAAAAAGACTAACCACAGCCAATGAGGACAGTTAACAACTGCTCACATCTGTAACATTCAAATTCAAGGTTCAATTCAGATGTAAGCATTTTATGCTGTTTATGTCAATGCATTTGTCCTTACATGTATATATATATACACATATACATATACATATGTGTACATATAAATGTATTTGCATGCATTCAACTAAGCAGCATCCATTCACCACCAGAGGGCAGGCAGAGAATATGAAAATTAATTGTCCTGTGCTTCCCTGCACATGTCAATGAACAAATTGCTCAGTGGACAGAAGGATATCACCAAAGTTTTCTCTGACCATCTCTAATGACTTTCTTAGCACAGAATCATAGAACAGTTTGGGTTGGAAGGGAGCATTCAAGTTCATCCAGTCCACTCCTCCTGCAATGAGCGGGGACACATTCAAATGCCTCTGGTGGCTCAGAGCCCTGTCCAGCCTGGCCTTGAATGTTTCCAGGGGTGGGGCATCCACCACCTCTCTGGGCAACCTGTGACAGTGTTTCACCACCCTCACTGTAAAAAACCTCTTCCTACTATCTAAACCAACCTCCTTTTAGTTTAAAATCCTTGTTCTATCACAACAGGCCCTGCTAAAATATTTTTGCCCTGAATCTCAACCCTTTCAACTACCTCATATTTCACAGTGTCATGGATAGTTTTTGTTTTGTTTGTTTGTCTGAGATCTAAATCTAGCAATGCTGATATGAACCAGTGTGTCCATTGTCATGGTCCTGAGTCCTAGGAGCTTTTGGAATGGTGCAATGAGGAAGGAAGGATTTCTCTTTCCACTCATGCTCTGGAGAGGATAAAAATATGTAAATCTTGGTTCCAGAAAGCAAATTCTTAAAAGCACATACCTCCAACCAGGAGGTACTTATGATATGGCACAGACAGACCTTCTAAATATTATGGGCCATGAGATCCATAAGCATCATTCTCTAAAACCCAATGCCTTTGACCTGAGGAGGAAAAGGGATGGACAATCTTGTCCAGAAGCTTCATCCCAATTTCACAACAAAGACCTTTACAACTGTGTACAAGGAGATGAAAATTTATGGAGGTACAGAGGTCCCTCATGGCAGGAATCCTGTTCAGGGCTTTACTCAATGGGATGGTGGATGTCAGACCCTCAAAATGACAGAATGGCAGAATCACTTAAATTGTTTGTAGCACATCCTGAAGTATCATCCCCAAGTGGCTTCACTTGAGGAAACCTGGAAAATATTTTAAGGGATTGCCACATTCAGCCTGGACTGGAAAGTTGGGATTTACACCAGCAGGATGCATACTCACAATCATCAGAACGAACCAGTTTTCTGTTTCCTGATGACAAGAGGGACTCATTTCCCTTGATTCTGAATCTGTGTCTGCAGCAGTCACGCACCAGTCCCTTCATCTTCACAAGAGAAAGTCAGAGCTTGTGGAGGTGACTCATCTGCTGGACAATTAGATGAATCATGAGCAAGACAGGCTTTCATTCCCCCCC
>VWYP01017660.1:72371-149309 GCA_013400435.1 Pycnonotus jocosus | reverse complement strand
CCCCCAATTATGAGACTCTGCAGTTCCTGTCATATCAGTTTACTTTGTCTAGGAGTTTTTCCCACATGATTTCCCTCTCTTTTTTCTCTTACTGCCTCACTGCCATGAGCCCCAGCAGCCCCCGCACCAGGCATTGTTTTCTTCCCAAAAGTTATCTGTGTTATCTTTTCTCAGAAGACTGCAGAAGACCCTTATCACCAAAATCACCCCATCTATATCCTATGGTATTCCTGCTTATGCTGGGAGTCTCCACCATATCTGCCACTCCAAGTGATGTACATCTCTCAAGGGTTCCATGAATGCCTTTTTGCACCATTATGTGCATTTTGCTTTCTTGCTCAATTTTCTAGCACTGTCTGCCCAGGCTTCAAGCAGTGTTTGAGGACCTTGCCACCCAAGAGTAGTCAGATGAGCCAGGACTTTACCCATCCTTCAAAACACTGCATCATAACATGGTTGCAGCTAACTCCTTCATAGCTGGCCACATCTGCTTTGGTAAGTGTGGAGTGTCCCACAGGAACTGGATATGCAGTTTTACTCTGCCATGTGGACCTTGAAAGGTTATGGTTGGTATCAAAGGGGACTGACACAAATCTAATCTGGGGAAACACCAAGAGCTGTTGACTTCAGCTAAAATCTTTCAGTTCAGTTCTTTGAGTTCAGATAAAATCACAGTTCCTGAGATCTGCAGGCACCATGTGATGAGGGCTGAGATGGGACAGGAATCACATCTGACCTGGTGACCAGGACAGCTTCACTGTTCAGCCCACCACCTGTATCAGCACCAGCTTGTGAAGCATCATCCTAGCAACAAACTTCCCTCAAGAACAGCAGCAGAAACAGAAAAAGAGCAGCTAGAGCAAAGCTCTTGGAATCCTTGTTCTTCTTGTATTTTTTAAAAAAGAAGAGGTTATAATCAGACCCAGAGACATGGAGCATAAATACCAAACTTTGCTTAGGCTGGGAAAATATAATTTATAATTAAAGATGGGCATCTTATTGACAAGATATAACTTTTTTTAACTGCAAGGTGAGCACATGGTCAACTTCTAATCTTTTACAAGTAATCAAAACCAGCCAGTTTTCCTCCTGGCTGTTTTGTTGGGGGGTTGGGGGTTTTTTTAGTGTAATTTCTAAAAAAGCTGGGCTAACATCAGCTCAAGAGAATGATGCTTATACTGGCAGTAGTGTCTGGGAGCATCTCAGTAGCTGGGAATTTTTCCTTCTGTTCTTACACTGCTTGTCTCCATGCCAGCCCCACCAACCAAGCCTGTTCCCCTCTCCCATGGAAGAGTGGGAATCCTGTGACCAGTTAGAAGGGAAGGAGAGGGCCCAGGGCTGACTTTGTGTGACACAGAACTGACCTCTGGCTTTTTATTTTTTTTTCAAGTGGGATTTTCTGGCTGCCACATCCTGCCACGCCTGAGTATGGAGGCGTGTAGGATTTGTGCATGGTGGATACCAGCAGAGATTATTGCAGGACTGGTGCTTGTAAGCAGTTTTTGTGGCAAGATCCTGCAAGTTTTCAGGGTGTGGTGTCCCTCCTCATAACCTCAGGTTCTTTCATGGGGTATGCTTGGGTGCATCAATAGTGTCAGATAAGCCAGCTCCCCGGAGTCAATCCCACCAAGGGTTAGTGCTCCCAAGGGCATCCTTTCCCACAAAAGCAGCTGGTTCCCTCCAAGCTGGGTGTAGTTCTGTGGTTTCCTGCAGGGTCTGCATCAGGTTTGGTTGCCTCTGCTCCGCACAGTCCTCCCACACTATTCCACAGCAGATTTGGATGCTATCCCCACAATATTCAAAGCATTCTCAAAGAATGCTAGCAGTGAAACAACAAATTCAGGGCTGGAGGGGAAGCATCCAGAGTCAGATATCTGAGTGCTACACACTGGGAAACAGTCAGCTTACTCTAGAGAAGGGACAGGTCTACATTGGTCCAGCCAGGGATCACTCCCTGGGAGAGATACCTTTACTGGGAGATGTAACTGGGGAAGCATCAGCAGCCAGGTGTCACTGGGTATTATCCATTGGTTGACCCAAGTTTCTGCAGCCCACACACCAGAGACAGACATCTAACAACAGCAGCATCTGTGTGAATAATTCCTTCTGCTCCCATGTAAGGCTGAAACCCATTGTCAGGAGACTTCCTATCCTTTCTGTGACAGGCCATTTTCCTTTAGCAGCCATGGACCACCTGGATAATACAACTGGCCTCACATCTCTGAGGAGCACAAATGCAGCCATCCTGCAGGCTTGGCTGCTGTGACATCGAGTTAGCCATCAGTTTGCCCTGGTGTGATTACAGGATGGGAGACATCTCCTTGGTGGCCTCCCTCTGTCAGTCCCAGCAAATAAGATAGTGTGGACCATGAGGGGAGGTGCAGCTTGGGTGGGAGATGGACATCAACACATCAGTGTTTCGCTGATCCCAAACCAAATAGCACCACTACAGTCATGAGGCATGGTGCCACAAGATAGAGCTATAGTGGACTCCTACTTTAGGCACAGCACACGGTCATTGAGGCTTTCAGAGCACATGCTCACTCATTGATACTGTGCTGTATTTTTTGGACCACCTATGTCCCATATAAGAGCTATTCTGGGGTCCTCAATAAGGTTTTGGAGCTGCTGTACACAAACAAACTCCTCCAGATCTGCTTCAGTTGCCAAGAGGAGTCAATGAGAAGTAGTTCACCTACTAATTGTTAAACCATTTGGCCTTAAAAAATATGCATTTACAGCTACACGTGTTCATTATCATACATGATATAATTAAGAACATGTATCACTATCATTTACGTCTTTGCCATAATATACACATTACTTTTAAATCGATTATCCTTGTTACATTCTTATTGCAGTGACACGTGCAAAACCTTCTCATTGTAACACGTAACAAACCACATTTTTCACATCTGTAGACATTTTCATCTTGAATTTTGCAGTATGGTGCAGATCTGAAATAACCCTGTCAGGAGCTGGTGTGCTAAAGAGAATGAACAGTAACCTGTGGCAGAGGAGCCACATTTAGCACAATCCACAAAGGTGTTTGGCACATGCTGTTGAAGGACATGGGTTTTATCTGATTTTCATAAACAGATCCAGGAATGTTGGGCAGAATTGATGCTGTCCCGTAGAAGGGAGTCAGTAGCCCACCTCTTTTTTTGGCCTATCCAAAATTCTTGTCTGTAATGGCAACTGTCAGTGCAAAGACGGGAAAGCACACAATGCTGAAGGCAAAACTCTCCTCCAGGCAGGAGGTCACTTAATTGAGATATTCTTCATGAATCCAGGGAAGAAGACTTGCAGTGGTCCCTGGGAAGCTTGCTTTGGTCTCTGACGCTTGTGGGAGCTCCCTGGTGGGGTGGCCCAGGTAGGGCTGTGCTTTTGCTGGTGAACCCAACACTCAGTTTGGTCTTGAGACACCCAGTGTGGAGCTGGCCAAACTCTCTCAGAGGTCTGCACTGCTGCAAACTATCACGCAAAGGCCAATGCACCCCTGCCCTGGAACCAGGGCACATCTAAGCAGAAAAAGACAACACAGGCAATGCGCAGGTACCCCACCAGTTTACACGAGTGCATTGCTTCTGAAATAAGAGAGAGATTCACATCCAAGGAAAAGAAGGAAAAATCCATCTCATTGCCCTTTCTGGAAGGCATTTACATTATTTCCCATTCGAGCATTAAATTGAATTTATCCTTTTCCCCAAGGGTGTGTTTGGTCATGCCACTGCTGTGCCACAGAGATGCAACTGAGCTGTTGGGAATCCAAACATGTGTGTTGTCCTTACTGCGAAGCTTCCCTCCCATACATCCTTTTCCTGTGCATCCCATTCTGCATGGACTTGGAGTTTTGGGTTTGCAGCTAGTTCAGTGCCCCTGATTCACTCCATCCCCTGGGAATCTGCAAGCTGACAGCTGTGGGACAGGCACAGATGACTTCAGAGATAAGCATGTGTCTGCAAAAACTGCAGAGGGGATCTTTTTGTGGAATTTACAGACTGTTCCATGTGTCAGTACGAGAGGAGCGTAATTACCAGCTGAGAAACTGCAGGAAATAAGCCAAGACTGAATGGACGAAATGGAAAATAAAGAGAAGCGCAGAGGACACACACATTTTAAAACTATTACGGAGGTATGTATTCACATGCTTGTGGGAGCCTGGGAATACATAAGAGATCGTGACTGCAAAGGAATGAATTCACGGACCAGTCTATGGGGAGCATTTTTTTTCCCTGTGACTTCAAACTTCTCTCGGAGCTCACAGAGTTTTAGTCAGCTGGCATGCAATAGAGGTACGGCTTCCCCAAGGAAACTCTTCCTCGACTTGCCCTGGAAAAGCTGCTGGGAGAATCTGTGAGCCAGAAGGCTGCAAGCAGAGGTGAATCCTGCTCCTCCTTCTCCTCCAGCCACAGAGCAGGTATGTGGAGATGCATGCGAACCTGGGAGCACGCTGGAAAGTTGAGCTTTTGACTGCAGGAGAGATGAGGGCTCTGGAGACTTAGAGCGGCAGCCTCTAAAAGTAACACGGAGGAGGAAGGTACTGTATAAATAAAATATACCGTGTTTGTGGATAGGCTGGGGAACTGGCTGAACACACTGTGTGGATGGCTCTATCCACACAGCTGTAAATTTAACCCATCAGGGACTTGCACTGCAGCGAGTCAGATCCCTTGAAGATGTTAAGGAGGCACGGATTAGTTTACAACAATACAGTTGTCATACGCCAGGTTTGTTATTATTCTCTGTGTTTACAGTAGTGAAAGATGGGGACGTGTCTGGGTATTTTTTCTGTCTTTACAGGACTTTAGTCTGTTTGTGGAATTGCTGCATTGTAGTGCTCTGAACCAGGAGTGCTGCAGAGATCAGCCCTGTGCACTGAGGAAATGCCACTCGCCCAGCTCCCCGACACTGAATCTTAACACAGCCTTGGGCAAATCACACAGCCCCCGGGTAAAATGGGAAAAAAGGCTGCTTGGCTCCTCTGCTTTTCTTACTATCAGCACTGTCATTGAGCTCTCCCTGTTGGAGCACGAGGTGTGAGATGGCAGCATTATTGTGCTGCTCCTAAGATCCTGACAGCTTGAATGTCACCTTGGGTGAACAATGACTTACTGAGAGGGCTTTGCTGCATCTGGATTGTGACCACAGGAATTAACACTTAGGCAGTGTTTGGAACTGACAAAGTTTTAGAAAATCCTTATTTATATAAAAGTTACAGATAAATTGATGAAGTCAAACCCTGTTGTATTTTGATAAAAGTATTTTTGATTAAAGTGCAGATATGTTTCCTTAAATAGAATCAAAAGTTAGGTTTTCCACAACAGCAGAAATTTGTTTGTGAGTCTGGGGTTTTTTTTACTAAGATGGAATAATTTCAGTTTAAAATCAACTTACTATTCTAAAATGCTGAAATCCTTTAATTTTCAGTGGCAGAAATTCACAAGTAACCCTTTTTTAAAGTAGATATTTCCATTTCAGTGATTGTATCAGTGCTTTACCTTTTACTAATATAATAATGGATAAACTTAAGGAGGGGTATCAGTATCATGTAATCAGATCTATCATAAACAACTATCTTCACCTCATTTTTCCTCCTCTTGGATCACAAAAATGGAATAAATCTTTTCCCAGATACTGATGCCACTGTCAATGAACACAAGTTGGTGAATTAAAAGACTTTTTTCTCTCTCTTTTTGCTGCACTAAAATAATATGAGAAATTAATATTTTAGTTCCTGAATTTGAGTTTTCCTGGGAACTGTGTTTTCCAGGAAGATAGTTTGTTTTCATGGTCAGACAGTTTAATCTGCAAATCACTTTCTGCTGATACAAGTGTTGTCATTTTCTCATCTCCTACTGTCCCTTCACCCAGCCCCTCAATCAGCAAGTCTCCAGCTTGGTGAATTTCATGCGATTGTCAATTTACTTTCTTTTTCTTTCCTGTAAAGAGGAGTAGAAAAAAAAAAAATAAAAAAAGGTGAATAAAATAGGGAATCTGGCTAAACCTCATGTATCCAATTAATTGAAAATGTTAATTTCTGGTGGGGAAATTCCTTTGGCTAAACACCTGATACCAGTGCAAGTAGAGAGAGGACAGAGTGAGGAACGAGGAAGGCAGCAGCTTCAAAATACAGGAGAAAAGCCATGCTGGGCTTAGAGGAGATGTAGGAGTCCTTATTTTGGTATGCAGACTTGACTTGGCTGTGACTTTAATGAAGCAAAGTCCTGAGCAGCAGAATCAGTGCATGCCTTTCCCTCCTGGTTCGGCATTTGTTTCTGCCCAGGCTCTTCTTCACAGTTCACCTGGCACAACTGTTTGGTCACTTGCTAAAACAGCTTGAGGAACTGAGCTGCTCTTTTAAAAAGCACAACCAACAAAAATCTCTGCTATTTTTATCCCTGCAAATCCAAACTTCCCAAAGTGCTCTGAACATCCATGTGTAGAAAATATAAAGCTGCAGTCATCCTGGTCACTTGTTGCTCTTCATTACAGGCATGATATTAGTAGTCCATCTCTAAATTAAATCAAAATATCCTATTTTTTAAAAGATATATATTTTTCTCATGGAAGCCTCAGATGTTTGAGGTTTGTCTTGCAAAAGTGTCTGTGCATTGCAAGTGCTATTGCACACTGCTGACAAAGCAAACTCTAAACACAGAGCATCTGAAAGGAATTTAAACTTCTGGACAACACAGAAGTCCCCAGCTTCAACATAAGACCCCTGCTCACCCCTAGGGGGTTGCAGATAGGGAGCTTGAGTCCAGGAAGCATGCCAAAATCAGCACTGCAGCCAGCTCCAGGCAAGGGAAGCTCAAGACACAACATTCGTGAGGGAAGATGGTCAAAATGAGTTTGACAAGAGCCCAGTCAAGAGGAACCTGTCTGGGGTTGTGACAATCTCACTGACAGACTGTTCTCTTGTGAGCTTAACAGGGATTTTTCTATCCATTGCACCTAATTATGCCTTCCCCTGTTGTCTTTTCATAGTATTTTCATGGCAACCTGGGCTGCAGGAAGGTGTCCCTAACCTTGGCAGAGGGGTTGGAGCCAGAGGATTGTTAAGGTCCTTTCCAACCCAAACCATTCTGTGATTCTCTGATTCCATGATTTATGCCTCCCATTTCAGGGTGCATTGCAAAGCAAATGAGGTGTTCAGAGCCCAGCTCTTTAGTATATTGTTTCAGCCATGGGAAAATTGCATTGCAACAGTTCAGGCTTGTGGCTCTGGGAGAAAGCAATGGGAGGATCTGTGTAAAGGTGAGGTTTCCAGCATCAGTACTTAGTTAGCAGAAGGGAGGAAGTGAGCAATTAGACAGCTGCTTCAGCCCTAGAGGGCAGCACAATGTAATAAATACAAACCTGAACTCACAAGCCATCTGAAATCATCTTCTGCATGACAGAAGAACATCTACCAGGGTGGTGTCCTGTTGTGGCTAATATCCTCAGCTTAATTTGTTGGATCTAAACAGAATCCATTTCCATTTGAGAGCTCTTTCTACGTGATGCCAGACATATTGCCCAGCATGAGAATCTGGACTTCACTGGGTTGCCTGGATATCATCTAGGCAGCATCTGGAACCACACAAACCTATTAAATGCTTTGCATCTTCCTCTTCTCACCAGGCTCAAAGGAGTGCAAAGCTACATAGGTAGGTCCTAAGTGTAGTAGGCTCAGAGGTGGGTTAATTTATTGCACTGCTTGTGTCCATCCCCATATTAGATTATGATCTGGTGCCAGCTTTCATATGTGTTGACCTCTGTGTTCCTCTTTATTGAAATCTAACCATAATTGCTTTAACCTTCAGAACCATGAAACTGAACATCATCTTCTTGCTGGCAGTGGTGAACACAGGAGCCTCTAATTATCATCCCACAGAGGGGACATCCTGTGAAATGGTAAGGAGGGATTCCCACTCAGGCCCTTTGGGATCCACAAAGAGGCTGGGACACGCTTGTTACAGGCACTGTGCAAACAGCCACGGTCTCTGAACAAGGAAATTCCCCAGCACCAGAATTTCTGTGGTGGCAGAGGTGGGATTTGCAGGGTTAGGGGATGGGTAGCAGGCACTTCTCAGGCTATGTTTTCTGTAGTGACAGCACATAAGAGGGGTGGAGGAGGGGTGAGGTGGGAAGAAGGGTCATTATCTCAGAGGGTTTTTTTCTAAAGTGGAACTGGTTAAAAGAAATTTGACCTGATTTCCTTAAGACCATAGAGGGGTTCTGGGACTGAGACAGAGAAAAGACTTAGACCTAAAATCAACTCCTTTCTATCAGGCCTAAGTTCTTTGTGCTTTAAATGAAGAATACTCTGTGAAATATATCTATACCAGCCCTTTTGTAATAGAAGGGAGACTGACCTCCTCTGCCCTGACACAGCACTGCTGCCTGGGAAGTTGCACCTGACTTCTGATGGAGGAAAAAGAAGTGACAAAGACTCGTGCTCTAGCACAAAATTTTCTCCTTGGATTTTTGCAAGCACCTGGTACAACACTGGAAATGTTATTCAGACCTGAACTTTCTACCTTCCCTATCAAAGTGTTTCTGACTGTAACAAGGTTTTAAAAATATCTCTTTTTTTCCTGAATATTGAAGCTGCTTAGCACAAATCTTCAAGAATTTCCAAAACAGGGAAAAAAAATACTTACTAGCTGTACCCAACTCCCTTATGGGACTCATTGCATTCCTGCCCACCTGCTGTGTTGCTGCACTGCCTGAATTCCAAAGACCTTAAAACCTAATTTATATAGAACAATCTTGGGAAAGTAACTGAGTAGTTCAGTTCATTGGCTGGAGAGGGCAGACTGATGAAGCTTGGGTCCCATGTATCACAGTCAAGTGAAGGCTGGGCAGGACACACAATAATTCAAGCAGATTTGTCCCATCCCAGTTTCTGGATGGGGCACAAGCCTGTCTGACTGCTGAGAAGCAAACACGTGCTTGTTTCCACCACTTCACTGTAAGCTGGTTTCATCAAGCCAATGACACAAGGCTCCAAGCAGTTAACTGAGATAAATTTAGCTCTGACAGAAAGCTGCAGTCAGAGACTGGGATGCTCTTCTCAAATAAATGAAAGCTCAGCATTGAGGATGTCTGATCATCTTCCTTCACTGGATGTTTGCTCCAATGAAAGTTGTGTGTAAATCCAAACACTGTTTAAAGAGAGAAAGAGCTACTGGATAAGCTGCTGGGTTAATTGAAGTCCTGCATTACTGTTTTCATCACAGCCTCACTGTTTCACATGGTACTTTCCCTGTGGTGACATCTTTAGGACAGCAAGGGCTCAGAATTTAATACTTTCATCCCAAGTCTCCTGGAAGAGGATGAGTCAGAAACTTGTGCCCACCTCTGACTCACCACTAGTACTGCTGTCATTGAACAAGAACCCCAGAATAGGTTTTAGGAAGTAAGCAATCCCTACCAGACCCTTGACAAAGGAGTGAGCTGCACTGATTATACAAGTTATGTCATATCTGCTTGTGTGTAAGACAACAAGGCACAGCTTAAATGTCAGAAGGTTCCTCCTGACTTGTGTTGCCTTCCAAGGACAAGCAAAGCTTCAAGCAGATCACATTCTACCTCATAAAGATGTTTCTGCTAATTCATGTTTGCTAGTGGAAGATAAGCTTTGAAATAATTTACAGAAGGGAAGAGATTTTAGGAAATTCTGTCTTACCTTGGACTGAGGGGGTGCAAGAACAGGCGCATGACCAGTTATCACAGATGAGCTGATGTGGAGTACCTGGGCAAACTGCTGAGGTTTGATTCTGCAGCTGAGACTCCACCTGGGAAGCTCTTCTAGGAATGGCCATGGACACCATAAAAGTGTAGGTCAGTGTCAAGTGGCTGAGGCCCAGATTCTTTGGTTCAAATGTTCATGAGCTGACAAAGGACGACACAGGTGGAGGCTTGGATCCAGATGCTTTTTTTGTAGGGCTCTTACAAACATGGATGACAACTTCCTCCCAGTGCTGAGCAGTGAAGAGCTGAAACAAGAATCCAGATGATGCTCAGCTTTTGAGCTGCTGGATTTTTTTTTTTTTTTTTTCCCCAGCACATGAATGGGACCAGATACTGAAGGGACAAAATGCTCCTCACCCTGCAATACTTCTTGACAATGGACTTGAAATAAACTGATGGCAGCACTGGAAAAAAAAGATGAAGTCAGAACATGAGACTGGCAGAACCATCTTGTCCAGTCTCAGGCTGCCACCTCATCGGGCTAAAAGGTGGGAGGAGGGGAGATACACCAAAGACATGGTCCATCCCATTGAGATGTGCTTTATCTTTTCTTCCTATTCCTGATGAGGAGGAAATTCATGCAGTTTGAGCCTCAGGGGAATAAAGAAGGTGTAGAAGATAAGAAATATGGTGAGGATCAAAATAGTCAGCAAAAAAGGAATGGTAGTTTTAAAAGAAATATGAGAGGGCAACTATTATGGGAGAAAATGGCAGACAGTGGGAAGTATAGATTTTATCCGTAGCTTTTATCCCCGGGACAGTTCCATGGATGCAGATTAAAGGTCAAATCCTGCAAGATACATGGTGATCTGGGACTGACCTCCCAACCATTAACTTCAGTGAAAACCAGCTGGCTGGCATTGACAGGAGCTGGATCAGAACTTTGCTAAGATATTTTCTCCCAGAAGGACTGAAGGGGGCTCTACACTTGTTGAGATTTGGCTCAAAGTGTCTAAAGAAACCTGGCATCTGCCTTAGGCTGCAAAGTACCTGCTGCTTTTTCACTCTGGATTTTTTTTTATCCTTCTGGCTTCTGCCTCTTCCACAAACCAAATTAAAAAGGCTTCCTTCTCATGCCTTGGAGCTAAGCCCAACTCTAGGCATATTTTAGCTCAAAATGAGCAATCCTACAATGGCTTTGCAGGAAAAAAAATAATTTCAGGGAGAGACCAGAAAATTTCTTTCTTTCTCCCTAATATTTTTAGCTGGGGGAGATTTGAGTGAATTGGAGGGAGGGGAAAGGGTTTCAGGTTTTTGAAGTCAATTTGCTTGGGATCTTTGGGAAAGATTTATTACGGGAAGGACTGTGGAGCAGTCTGACTATATCTAGAGTTTAGATGAGCACTTGTACTTCTCTGACACATTTTTGTGTGATCTCCAAAATTTGGATTATGCAAAAGAGATTCACAAAAGACTGACTAGTTCCACCTTCTCCCAAGCAGACGTGCCACTTCATTCACTTCAAAGTTCACGTGAAACAGATGGGTTTTAATATTTCTTACTTTCAATGTTTCCTTAATATCTGAAAAGATTTGCATCATGGAATCTGGCCCTGCCCCTCCACGAAAATTAAGATTCAACAGATTTTTTCTTTATGTATTTCCTTTCTGATCTTTCTACAAATACTATATGGCCCAGACACTCAAATATATTCATGACAAGAGTTTTCCTCCAGTAAATTAAATGCTGCCTAAGCCTTTCACATTCCACTTCTTCACACTGCTGTGTGTCCTCCTTATTGACAAAATATAACTTGATAGTTGTGCAAGGATGCTCATGTTGATGTTCCCAATCTTCCTTAAGAAGACACACTCCAAATTTGGCCTGGACACAGACTCAATCCTAGCTGCAATTAAACAGACCTGCTTCTGGAAGATGGATTTGATTTTGACATTTGTGTTTTTTCTCTGTCTGCTGCTGAGAATTGGCCTGAAAAAGTGTGACCCTCACTGCACCTCACAGCTTTTTTCTCTCTCAAGTGCTGGCTTTACAGAATTTGTCTTTTCCATGTTGTGTCATGTGCGTTTTGTCAGAGCGGTTTCACAAGGCGCTCTCCCCTTGCAAGAAGGGAACTGTTACCTTAGCAAAAGGATAAACATGCATAGTAAAAGCAGGAAGAGTTTGGAGATTTACATCAGAAATATTTGAGTCATTGAATGACCCATTTTGGATAAAGGTGCATTACTGAACTAAGCCATGGCTAAAGGAAAACATGATTGAATATCTGAGGGTGTGACTATGAAGGAGAGACAGGTTTTGTGATGTAGGATCCTTACATGTTTTTCCACCTCCTTGCTTTGGGATCCACACTGCCAAGAGAATGAAGCTTTTTCAAATACTGCTTACTCTTGCAAGTTGAGTTCGAAAAACCTAATACAGAGAGGAAAATGAGAAAATTAAACATCAGAAGAAAAATGAAGAAATGGTGCTTGATTGCAATGGAAAAGGGGCAAAGCTCCTTCACTTGGGACTATTTAAAAGAGTCCAGGAGAAAGGTACAAAAAGGAGAGCATTCAGTAGGTATCACACAGAGAAAAAACTCTAGTGTTGTAAGTCAGAGATGCCTTTAAAATGAAGAGTGTTGTTAGCTGCAGAGAGGTGTTAGGATTGTTGCTCTTGCTGTCTGACTGCTCAGACAAAATGCTGGGATCAGTGTTTCAGGAGGATGTTCTGCCTGGATCTTGAATGTTATTTTCCTTATATATATCATGCAAAAGTGTTTTGAATTCTCACCTGACAACTCCTTTTCTCTCTTTTTCCGGCAGGTAAACTCACAGGCATTTTGCCACAACAAAGACCTCCACCAAATCCCTCACGAGCTCCATCTGAATGTAAACAAAATAGATCTGTCTGGAAATCTTATTCAAAGCATCCCTGAAATGCCATTATCATTTTACACTTCTCTCCAGTATTTGGATTTAAGCTTCAACCAAATAAGCTTCATCACATCTGGAGTGTTTGCACACATGACGAGTTTGCTGGAAATAAATTTAGCCAACAATCATTTACATGAGCTTGCTCCAAATGGGACAGAGGGGATTGGACTTTTGCCCAAGGTGGAAATAATGGACTTGTCCCACAACAATCTCTACAATGGGATGGCTGAGTATTTCATTAAACAAGCTCCAACACTGCGGTATCTTTCCTTGGCAGACAACAGTATTGTAATGATATCGCACAAGATGTTTCAGGGATCCCCCAGTCTTGAGGAGATAGATCTTCAAAGAAATATCATCATGGAAATAGAAGAAGGTGCTTTTGAGACTCTAGCAAACCTTTCCAAACTCAATCTCTCCACAAATTCAATTACTTGCATCTCTGATTTCAACCTCAGGCAGTTGGAGGTACTTGACCTTAGCAGGAATAGCATCGAGACCTTCAGCATCACAAAGTCAAATGATGAATATAGTTTAAGATGTCTAGATCTTAGTGAAAACAAATTGCTTCACTTTCCAGTCTTCCCTCGGGTAAATAAGCTGGTAACTCTGAATTTATCAAATAATTTAATCCAGCTCACTGCTGAGTCCCCTTATAATAAAATGAACTACATGGATAATGAATGGCTAGATGCCTCTTTTCATCTCCTTGATCAGAAGCAAAGTAAAAACACAAGTTCTCTTTATTTATCCCAGCTTGTATATTTAGACTTAAGTTATAATGAAATCAAATCCATTCCAGATGAGTTCTTTGAATCAATGTTGTCCCTTCACAACCTGAATCTCAGTAGAAACTGTCTTCAGACATTTGCAGTAAGTTATGACAGTGCATTGAACTCCCTAACTGTCCTTGACCTGAGCTACAATGCTTTGCAGAATCTTCTCCTCCATGCTGGTGCTTTGCCAAATTTGAGGGAGTTTCATATTCAAAACAACAACCTTCAGACTCTGCAATTTGACACCTTTTCCCGTCTTTCTAGCCTCAGACTTCTTAACCTACAGAGCAATAACATCAGCCTTTGCCACACGCACTCAGGATTAGCTAGGCAAAGACTTGCTGGAGAGGAAAGTGGTTGTGTGTCGTTTGTTGATTCTCCTGCTCTCCAGTACCTGTGCCTAGCAGACAACATGCTGAGCATCCTACCAGCACACACCTTCTACAAGACTCCACTGCTTGGCTTGGATCTCTCCATGAACCCTGGACTGAAAATAGAAGCTAAAGCACTAGCAGGACTGGAGAAGTCTCTGGAATACTTGCATTTACATGGCAATAGCCTGATAGATTTAAATATTGACTTGCCTTGTTTTAGTCACCTTAAACATTTAAACCTCTCTGAAAATCAGCTGAACTGGCTGCCTAGGTGGGGTAGTGACTCTCCACTGGAAGTTCTAGACCTACGGAACAATAGGTTCAGTACATTACAGGACAGCAATATTTTAGCACTAGAAAATTCACTTAAAAACTTGTATCTCTCTGGGAACCCACTGAACTGCTGTGGAAACATCTGGATTTCATCAATGATCCAGAACAAAAATGTCCAGATCCCCAACGTGGAGGACTTAACGTGCCAGTACATTCAGAGCTTCGGGTATTGGGAAGAAATGCACATTGGGAACATCAGACCAGAAGACTGTGAAAAAGACGATCTGAAGAAAATCAACATCCTCATTATATTAACATTTGTACTAGTTTTATCTGTGATCATCATTGGTGTGGGTTCATTTTTTTGCTTCCGAAGGCAAAACTTCAGCCATCAGTTTAAAGCGTAGGAACGCAAAATGCCTTGAAAACTGAAGAAATCAGGTGCTACCCTGGCACTGTGTCGAAATCAAGGATAAAATTCTCATCTTTGAGTTTTAACTGTGGATTTTAAGATGGTTTTGAAGTGTCCCTGTACTGTACCACTGTAGTGGTCTGGGTTGCAGGGACTTGGAAGGAGAATTTGCTCTGTTTTGCACTTGCTTCATTCACATGCAGATCTGCTTAAAAGATTACACAGTGTTAGAAGAGGCCACTGTAAAGTTCTGCTGTTGTTTTGTGAGATATGTAATTTAAACCAGCTCAAAAGAAAAAGGTCTCTAAGGTCTTGAGGCCTGAGACTTTTCACTAAGCTCCGATGATGCCATCAGCCAATTCTTTTTTCAAAGTTATGTGCCTCCACAAAATGTTTTCATTTAGTCTTTGCTTACCTAGCTAGTTAGCTCCTAACCGTTCTTAAACTGAAATCACACAAAGATATGCCAGAGTGGGTCAAAACACAATCTTCACTCAGTGAAGCTGGTTGCAAATTCCCCTTGAGTTCCAAAACAATGAGAACTTAGCTAAAAAACAAAACAAACCCAAATGGAAATTTTAAGTTGTGTCCATTGTGCTCCTGCCTACCACTTAGACAGCTGACCATGGAAACCAAAGGCCATGTGGTAGGAACTTCTTTGGATATCTCATTTTATTTGTTAGGACACTGCTCCATTCACTGAGGCATGACATGAGAGGTAGATGAGGTCAATCAGTTCTGGCACTTAGTACCCACAAGGGATGTAAAAGAAATCTCAAGCATGAAAAAACTGCTGATATGTTCCCCAGATCTGCCTAGAAGGTCGCAGGTCCACAGTTTAGCTAAAAGAGGAGAAATTTGCCTCTCACGTGCAATACATATTTAACTGGGTATAATGTGAAGAAATTAATCTCTGGGGTGAATACTTTGCAAAAGAAAAATCCTGGAGAATGAATATCAGCCAGCTGGAATTAGACTGAAATGCTTACATTTCTAAGGAAAACTGGGGGAAATTCACAGCATGCAGTTGCATTTCAATACAGAAGAATAATATATCTATTTTTAAAGGTCACAGAAGGTTAGACTGCAAAAAGATACCATTGTGAAATGATACACAGGGAACCTAGTCCTGTGGCCTTATTCAGATCAGATGTTCCCTGTGTCACCCTAAAGAGATGTTATAGTCTAGAGGGTGGGCTGTAAGAAAAGTTATGTAGATCCTCATTCTGTGATGGGTTTAACACAGCTAACATGCTACATTGCTAAAAGTTGACACTGACATATATTTTGTTCTGTACCCTGACAGAAAATTCACCCTTTTTAAGTGAAGAAAAGCTCACCAACAGTAGGAGCATGACCTGCTGATGGGGTGCAATGGCTTCAAAAGGAACTATATCAGGTCTTCTGTTAATGCCACAAACTGTACATTAAGGCATAGAGCAGAAATAGAGGTCAAACCAAAACCTGTCCAGGTAAATAACTCAGAGTCAAATTGCTGCTTCATTTCTGTTTCTTCAAGCTAGTGAATGAAAAAAATAGCACACTACAAAAAGGTGTATAATTCTATTTTTAAAGCAGCTATGTAAGAAACTGGCTGGTGGATTCCACTGTGGAATTTTATATAATAAAAACATATTTGAATTTTGTAAAAAGCACAGGGTTGTGAATATATTAAATCACAAGTTTTAAATCCTCCACAGATGAAAAGAAAATACTTCCTATTTTTCCTATGGTGTTCAGACTCCACCTTGGACCTTTACCTTCTGGTCCTGAAGAAAGGACAGCTCTTCCACACCTAAGAGGGCAACCAGTGGAGACCAAGAAGATCTACTGAAGATGTAGGCAAAAATTTGGAGTAGGTTTTTCAGAGAACTTGTGGATGACTCATCCCAGAAGTGTCCAAGGCCAGGATTGATGTTGGTTTGAATAACTTGATCTAGCAGAAGACGTCCCTGCTCATGGCAATGGGGTTGGAACTAGATGGTCTTGCAAGTCCTTTCCAGCCCAAACCATTCTGTGATTCCGTGATTCTACAAATTTGCACAAACCCTCAGCGGCAATGGGGCCTGATCTAAGATCTACAAAAGCCCATGCTTGAGCCCATCATTGGCTCAAGCCTTTATTCAAGTAGGGAAATAAAGTCTAGACTTTCGTGTCTAGTCAACTAGATTGCGAAGTCTGATGTTGAAGTTGCTGAGCTTTTCCCTTGGTGTGGAGGCAAGCTGAGCTGTGTGCCTAGACACAGGTTAATCTGCCACACACTGAGTTTATGGCTTTTGTGTCAAGCACCTCCTTCTCAGAGCCAGTATTAACTTGACTAGCATGACTGGAATTAGTCAGTAACCTGATGACAGAGTCAAACTTGTTTAATTAATAGTTTTCACACCGCTTTTGTTTGGCTCTCCCAAAACGAAGCACTTGTTATTACTACACATCTGGGACTAGTTAGATTTCCATTGACTTCCCCAGGATCAAAAACAGTTTTCTTAAGAATAAGCCTCAGGAGTAAAATGCAGAATGGCTTGTTTGGATTTTTCTGTTAGCAGGATAATCAGTGACATGACCCTGCTCCAGCCAATTCTATTGTTCTGGATGGAGCAACGAGCAAGAAGAGGAAAAAACACCCAAGATTAGAATAGCAGAGAGGAAAAACAGGGAGAAATGTGAGCCCTGCATGATATTATGCATCAAAACAGGGAGTATGTAGCTGACAGCCCCAGCATTTGCCTCTCCTGTCTGTTACTGAGTCTTCAACAAGCCCAAATGCCAAACAATGATCCCACATCAAACACAGGCATTGCTCACACATTACACATCTTCCCACCAGTCCACTCCATTTTCCTAGTAGGTTGGTGGCATGGTTTAATAAAGAAGAAAACTAACTCTCTTCCAGCTGCCACCAGGATAGTAGGCACAATACAGGCTGTTTCGACCGGAATTTTGTAAGCAAGAATTTTCACCCTCATTTACTGCTTTTTCATAAAGTCCTTGCAGCAGACTTGCAACCTGGTCTTGAACACTTACAGGAATGGGGCAACCTGTCCCAGTGTTTCACCATCCTCTGAGTAAAGAATTTCTACATAACATCTAATCTAAACATGCCTGGCATCAGCTAGATAGAGGTGCTGGAAACATTAGGAGTGCTAGAAAAACTAGAAACAGAGAGAGGCCCTAAATGCTCAGCAAGTCATGACTCATGTTAGCCACCCATGGAAAGTAAGTCTCAGTTTCCAGAAGAATGTTTTGTTTTTGTTTTGTTTTTTCCTCTCCAAAGCACCCTTTTATTTTTCTGCAAAGTGCTCTGTACCCTAACAGAGCACCAGGACCTCTAGCTGCAGACTCTCCTGCAGGGACTCCACTCAGCCCTAAATTAGCCACAGTAGGTCAGTATACAACTGTAAGTGTGTATACAACTGTGTATACACAGTAAGTGCCTCCTTATATTTTGGGAGCCCAAAGCAGTTGTTTTCCTATTCTATCTAATCCCCATGTCATTCAGTACCCTCTTACTTTCCCAGGGAGAAAAAAACCTGCACAACAGCTTGGATCCTCTGTAGCTCCATGAGAAAGAAATCCAGGCGAGGTATCCTCTAGCCATATTATTTTCCATAAACAATTACCTATTCTGTTTGTGCACACGTGTGCAGAGGCACAGACTCACAAGGCTAGTTTAAGAAATAGATCATTTCAGGATTAGCTTTGTTTAACCTAAATTAGAACAGCCTGTGCTAAATGATCATTTGTAATAACAAACAGCCTGTGGTGCTGCTGCTTGTGGATTCCTATTTCATGCCTGTCCATGTGAAACATTTTGATCAAGATTTTCAAAAGTGATCACAGATTGATTTCAGATGCCTAAATCTGCAGCCTGAGTCTTGCCAACCCTGAAACAAGTCACATTTTCCAGAAAACTGGGTCCATTTCCTCTCAAAACCAAGGCTCTGTGGTATGTCTTATACAAGCCCCCGGAAAAAAATGAGGTTGTCCAGATGTATATACAATTATTTCACTTAGAGCTTTCTAATGATAGTTTCTGTTCTGCCAGAGTTGTTTGGAACATCTGAAGAGCAATGTCAACACCTCCTCTGCCCTGTACTCTGCCCTCAGAAGGATCATATTAACCCAAGTTAACGATAACTCCCCACTCTCACTCCCATCCTCAGCTATTGTGGGTAAATTTGAGTGAAAAAAAGAAAAAAATGACGTAAGAAAAGAATAAAAATTAAGTGTAGTGTCTTCAGCTTCCTGTCAGTGCTGCAACTTTGCAGCCAGAACAGATTTTGGTCCCATGGATCCTGGACTGGTGAGGGTCCAAATATACTTTGCCAAGAAAAAAAGAGAAATGAGGAATGAGAGGAGTTTAGAGCCATCAAAGTGCTCTGTGAGTGATGGGGAAAGGTGAAAACAAAATGTTTTGTGATGTGATTCCCTCTGAGAAGTGAAGAAATGAAAATACTTTAGAGGAACAGGCAGTGGTAGGTACTTACCCACTTCTCCCCAAGAGTTTAGAGAAGATCAGAGAAGCTTCACCCAATCTCTTGTAGAGAAAAGGTGAGAAGAGAGCCTAGGAAACACATAATGGAACACAAATGGAGGAAGACAGAAGAAGTGAAAGAGAATGGAAATGGAGTAGAGAAGAGAGTCTCATATCCTCCTGAAGGGGAAGAGGGAAGTGTAACTGGAAACTGAAGAGCATCAAATAGAGAGGGATAGGAAAAGCTTTGCAAAGAGGTGGTCAGAGATGAGCTGTGCAGAGCAGGAGGAGACACAGGTACCTTGGTTAGACAACATGCTGGCTACTTACAGGTGTGTAATGCATGAAAACAGAGGAGGACATCAGTTCACGCAGGATGGCAAACAAGTGTGAAGTAAACAGGGAAATGGGATGAAGCTGAAATAGGAGGAAAAAGAGACAGAAGAATTTTCTGAGGAGGGTCTGTCAGATTGTACAACACTCTTTCTCCCTCATCTGGAGGCTGATGCAACATGATACTAATGAAAATTTTGGCAAAAATGAGGGAACAGTCTTGTAACACTGGGAGAGTCACTTTTCTCCCAAGCTATTGTTCATGGCAGTTCTGCTGCACTGCAGAGCCAAGCCAGTTCCACAGATTTCCTCCTCCTGTCCATGTCTAACAGTCTTTGCTTAGAAGACACGTTTGGGAGACACATGGGACACTTTATTGCAAACAACAAAAAAAAGGAGAGCATCTTTTTAAATGGGCTTTTTAAACAGGACATGAAGGAATAGTTTTAAATTAAAAGAGGGGAGATTTGGATTAGACATGAGGAAGGAATCCTTGACTGTGAGGGGGGGAGGTACTGGCACATGTTGCCAAGAAGCTGTAGATGCCCCATCCATGGAAGCCAGATTGGACAGGACTTGGAGCAATCTGAGCCTAGTGGGTGGCATCCCTGCCTCTGTGGAACTAGATAATCTTTAAAATCTATTCCAGCCCAAAACATTCTGTAATTCTATGATTTTTCCAGTTCATAAGCAGCCTACTTTGTGAAGAAACATTCTGGGAAGTGACTGCAGAGGAGATTCCTCTGTGCTGTTCCTAACTTTCCCAGAAAGTGGAGGAGAGAAGGGAGTCCAGGGTGCCAGAGAGAAGAGCAGAAAAGGGGAAGACTCCATTTGCAGGAAGGAAACCCAACAAAGAGAAGAAAGTCTGGCACAGACAACAGGGTAGGAGGTGTGGCATGAGGTGAGCAGAAGAGGAGTAAGAATAGCTAAAACAGGATTTTGGAGTACAAATCGAAGACTCACAGAATAGTTCAGGCTGAAAGCATCCTCTGTAGATGGTCCAGCTACCCTGCTAGAGCAGGTTCACCTAGAATATTTCTAGAGAAGGAGACTGGATGGGCAATTACAAGGGAGACAGCATCATCTCCTCCCAGAAGGATTCAGCTGAAGGACAAGATACAACTGCTGCAAATTGCAATTGCAGAAGATTCCATAAAATATAAGGAAAAAATCCTTAATAGTGAGAGCGGATGAACTCTGGAAAATCCTTGTAGGCTTTCAAAACTCCTCAGGGTAAAGCCCTGAACAACAAATTCTGACAGTGAAGTTGGCCCTGCTTTTATCAAGCAGCTGGACTGAGTTTTCCAGAGGCTCCTTCCAATTTAAATTATTCTCCAAACCTTTGCAAAACAGATATGGGACATGCACTTAGATGAGGAACAGATAGCAGAGAAGCTTTGGAGCAACAGAGCCTACAAGCAGGATCTGTTCCCTGTACTGATGCAGTGAAAAGGGCTTGACAGTAGAAGTGCCCAGAGAGATGGCAAAAGTGGTTGAAGATGTCACACGTGGGCACAACAGGTCAGATTACTGGAGCCTGAGTTCACATCATCCTTCCTTTTTTTTATTATTTTCATTTTTTGTTACTAAAAATTAAAATCAATCTTTTCAAAATTTTCCATGAAAGTTCTGAAAAATGTGAGGTTGGGAAATGTGTTCTCTGTAAGCCCAAAGCTTCATTTTGAATTCAGATATTCCTACTGCAGCAAGCACATTCTCATATAATAAAATAACTATTGCAACATTGTTTGCTTTTACTATCTTTGTTCAAGAGTAGATAAGGAAATGTTTCTATCAGCTAATCCTAAATAACATCCCTCTCAGCTATCACTAAAACAAACCAAAGCAAAATAAAACAAAACAAAGTAAAAAATATATTAGGCTGTTGAAACTATGTAATTTTTTTCATATATTTACATTCCAATTAGTGCAGGGACCCAGGAAGAGCATAAAATAAAATAATGGTAGCAAACTTATGAAATTCCAGAAGAAACCCATCAGGTAAAATTTTAGTTTAAAAACTTCCTTCCATCACGAGTACTTACACTGTAATTTGTGCTTTTTATGATACTTATAAGTTTTATGACTCCACTGCCTTTAACTTTAAAATGTTACAAAAAATCCTGGCAAGAGTAGTGGATTGAGGAATTTCAAACCTCCAGCTTCATTAATTGTTGTTTACTCTTGGAAAAACCTCCTTGTAACAGACTTTAGCATATGTGTCTTGCTTTACATATGTGATTCAAGACCATATGTTTTCCCTAATCTGCCCCTTGTGTTTTACCACAGACATCAGGCAAGTTATTGCATTGCTGAACTGGACCAAACACACCTTAATCGAGCTGTTTGGAGGGAATGATGCCCAATTAGGTGAGGTTCCAGGTGCTTTAATTGCCTCTCTAGACATTTTAAGTCCAAAATATAAATCTTTACTGCCCTTCTGCAGTTGCTGATTCTTCCATGTGGTGCCTAGGGTCTTCAGAGGACTGTGTTTAATGTTGAAATTACCTATGAATTTCACAGTCTGTTCATTGGCACATTTAGAAATGCCACAAAGAGCACAAAACTAATTTATATCTGTGCAAGCCCCAACAGGGTTCTCATGTTGAGAACCCCTGTACCACATCTCCCAAGTGGGTAAATGTTGTAAAAGCATCACTGCTGGAAAAAACTCTGCACAAAGTGCAGCTGGAAGTGGACTTGCCATGATAACTCCATGATTAGATGACCAGTTCTCTTCCCTACCCTGATGGATATTTTCTGTTCCCCAAGTGGTGCCTTCCTTGGCAGTCCTTGGGGAATGCCATCTGGATCCTATCAATTTATCCTCTTTTTTGGCTCCACTTATAGAATGTTATGCTCCTTACAGGGCATTTAAATAATCTCTGGAAAACTGAACACAACAAAGTGACCACTGGGACCACAAAAGCAGAGGGGAAGAGCCTGAACAAGACTGTTGGGAAGTACCATCCTCTCATGTTTCCTGATGTATTCCTTAAAGCAATTTCCTTCTTGCAGGGAACACTGACCCACGGTGTGCCACACTCTACACAGTGCTCTGAACACAAGGCTGTATGAGAGAAGGGAAAGAAAAGTCACCACAACTTCCAGTCACTGTGTCTCATGTGGAAGGTCTATGGATGTGAACCACCAGGAGCCAGTTCTGCCTCCCTCTATAGCCCAGATTTTGAGGCACTTAAGTCACTGAGGAAGGATAAAAGGAAGGTGCCACCATGAAGGAATATGACATCAGCAAACCCCAGGGTATCTGAAAGGCAGCTGAACACCAGTTTGTATGTACCCAGTTGAGCTCACTGTGGGATAGGAAGTCAGAATTGGCTCAATAAACAGAGGCTCCAAGCGTTTTACCTTAACAGGTTGATGTGCTAAACCTGATCTCTGAAGCCTTAAGTCAGACTTTACTCTCTTAAAAAGTAACCAAAAGTAGAAATCAGGATAAATTTTCATTCAAGAAGATTTTGCACAGCTCTCTGCCTGTGAACACCCAATGTCATGTTGTCCTCTTTGTTTATTTTTTCCACCTCCTGCTTCCTTAGACTGCTCATAAGGAGGTTTTCCAGTAGATGCAATAAAAGTGCAATGGCATCACATGTTTGTGCACCAGAGAACGTGTCACTTCATTTGGTTTGCCTCACATACTTCCAACCACTTTTCAGTAGGCCTCTGGATTCACCCACACAAAGCTTTTTCAGATGTTTCCTAGCAGAGCACCCAGCTGATGCACATTCAAACTGCTGTCTGTGGAGCACTGCTTTCAGCATCTCATCCACCAAAGGGTGTTTTTTCCTTAGCACTTCTTCTTTCACAACTTGTTTGTTGCAATTTTGGTCTTGTGCAAGAGTTGTTATGGGAATAAAGTCTTATCTCAAAGAAAGGTCTTGCTTTGTTTGGATCAAATAAAATGAGCAGATCTTCTTGTCTTTCCTCTTCCAATAATAATAAAAAAGGCTTTATTCCATTAATAAGGCCTAAAAGACATGCCTAGCACATAGCTAAGTTTTCTATACAAACATCCAAACGTCTCTTGTTTTCCACTGCACTGCTTCAGACATCCCACAGGTTAGAAATAAATCCACAATATGCTATCTGCATTGGAAAGTAATGAAAATTATTTTTCTGGTTAAACCAGTACAGTTTTTGAAGATGTCTCAACTGTAAATGAATGAGAGCAAGTTACAATCTGTTCACCAGCCAAGACCTCACAGCTCTCTACACCTCTCCTTGCTTGTGAAGCCGTTTAAAACATTTTCATATTTTACTTGACAAATGTGACAGGCTAAGACTATCTCCAGTATCATTAACATCCTGACTAGGGATAATTTATTAGGACACAATTCTGTGGCAGCTGTTCCTATCTGCCTTGTGCTGTCTTGCTTTGCAGAGCTCCCAGGTTTGCTCCTCAAGGAACACGGTCTCAAGAATAAGGTTACAAAACCTGGCAAACTTTTCCACCCAGACACTGTGAGAGAGTTCAGAGAGGATCTGGGAGCAACTGGGAAAAGTGTGAAAAACAGGACCTTTGCAAAAAGGTTGTGAAAGCTGGTTCACAGAGGAAGGGAGAGAATTAAATCATATAAACAGAAAAGGGAAATCTGGATCAGAGGGGAAGCAGGAAGAAACACACAGAAAATGTAAGTCAAATGTTGGGTGGATTTTTACAGTCTTACTGGTGGCACAGATGTAAATATATGTTGGGATCAATCCTGAACCTGGGGTATGCAGCAGAGCCTGCCCCCTGGAAGAGGCTTTTTGCATGGGGAAAGAAGTGGATGCTTTCCCATCAGTTTGGATTTAGAGATGTTGAAACGTAAATTATTCGGGACTTTTAAGACAATTCTAATTATCTTTGGTGGCTTTCATACCAGCCTGAGTACATAAATCCTTCTTGTTCTACGAATAAAAATTGTCCCAGAACAATTAAACCAACACATGTAGGTTCCCAACTGGGGGGAGCCCTTTGGTAGGATAGCTTCAGTCCCTCCAGTGAAGGCACTGCTGCCATTGGTGCTCACTTTTTGTTTTGCCAAAAACATGTATGGGACAGCTGATGACATCAGGCCATGCTCATCAGGTTCCACGTATCCACCAACTTTTTGAACTGTGCTCAGAGGACAACCAAGGGGAAAACTGCTGACACCAAGGTGAAAACCTCATCAAAAGTGAGGCTTTGTACAAAATATTCATTCTTTTATTGCATTTCTTGCTTTTTCTTACCCAGCTGTTCTTTATATTCCATCCTGACCACTGACCTCCTCTCCCTCTGCTCTTCACTGGACTGATCCCATCTGTTTCAGGCCATCTGTCTCAAACAGAACATAAACTCAACAAAATTTAAACCCAAGCTGAACTTTTGAACTGTATCATATTTGAGTGCACCGGAAATTAGGTCAGGGAAATTCATGCACGCATATTTCATTAAGAAGTGAGGCCTCTCTTCCTTGTTTATTATTTCTAGAACATTTAAATTTTTTAGAAATAATATTATTGACTAGAAACAAAACTACTCTAATTGTAACAGTCTTTTCAATGTGTAGAAATATTCCAGTACCAATCAAGTCTGTGCTGTAAAGGGTGCAGGCAAACATGAATTGTGGGCTGGCACTGTGTCAAAAATGCAGCTGTTCTCAAAAACTTCTGACCAAGGGAAAAGGGTGTCTAGTCTTGACTGTTCATAGTGTAGGCATAAAAACACTACCACAGTCCTGTTGAAAAGGTAGAAGGTCAAATCTTCATGGGGATTATTTTTGCCTTTTGTAATTTGTTCTTCTGAACCTGTTGATTTCTACAATGTAGGGGTTTGGATCACCAAGCACAGCTGAAAGCTTTTTTTCATCCAACATGTCATGGAGTGTGTTATTTGTACCAAATATAAAGGACTTCAAAGCAGCAATCATAACTTATAAACCTGTGAGGTTCTTTTAAGGTAGATTTTTCATCAGAACCTACATAAAATTCATTTATAAATCAGTAGGCTCTTTGAACCTAGGTAGAGAAAAAGGAACATATTATTTTACATGCTTCAAGGGAGAACCTGTCCATCTTACAGTCCCACTGACTGCAGGAATCAGGACTGTCCTGTGTATCAAAACATGTCTGAAAAGTTTCCAGTCAAACCCAACCAAAAATGGTTGGAGAGGAGAACGACCTGGTTCCTCTCACAGATGGAAACTCTAAATAAGAGTTTCCAAGGACACAGAAAAACTGCACAGGGTGACTCCATTTGGAGCATCCATGTACAGTAAGAACTAACTTGCACACTGTTCTCACCCTGCAGTGTGCACACTGTAGTGTGCAGTAGCTCACACACTACATTGGCAACAAAATGCATTTTGCATTGGCCAAGGAAGAAATTGAGCACAAGGCAGGGGCACTGCACTAACCTCAATGCATTTTTACTGAGTTTCCTTGTAACAGCCATTCCCCATCTCTCTAGATCTCCTGGAGTAGAAGCTAAACTTGAGGCTTCCAGTTTAGCAACCAGACCAGCAATGTGCTGCTTGTCCAAAGCTCAGTGGAATGAGGCTTCCCCATATTGTTCTGCTATCCAGGTGGCTGCCTTTGTCCCTCCCTTAGGTTGGGAAAGCACACATGTGGCTGCCAGAAGAGAGCTGGACCCTAGGATGCTGTGAGAGAAAGCACCTTTCCACTGCTTAGCAACACCTGTGTAACACTGAATTTTGGACACAGTAGTAGGGAATAAATCATGCTCTCCCTTGGTGCCACTGTTTTCCTTTCATGCAGTAACATGTCTTATAAATAATGTCTTTGTAACTCAACATTGTATCAGGCTATAAGCACATATGACATATTCCTCTATTAAAGAAACAGCCCCTTGAGGAGGCTTGCTCCAGACAAATCCTGTGCCAGGGAAAATGCTTCTGGGGAAAAAGCACTGGACAACCCCTGCCAGCAGCTCCCTTTGGCCTCCCCGAGGGTACCCTGAATGGATGGGTACAGACAGCTGTTCTGATATTTGCTCTACCCTGGTCAGCCTCACACCAGCTCTGTGTGGGATCTGGATGGCTTCGTGTGCCTGAGCTCACAGGAGCTTCCAGCCAGGAGCTTTGATGGGCACAGCCCCGGACAGGGTCAGCTCACATCCCACCATGTCTCTACATCGAGAAGCACAAAGCAAAACTAAAGGCTGAAGAGCCAGGGGGTGATGAAGCTGTCCTACAGCACTCCACTTCATCAAATTAGGAATTAGCTATGCAGCCCCTTGGTCCCCTCTGGCTGGCAAAAATGACTTAGCAGCCAGAGAGATTGCTCTGATGTCCAGTGCTGCTTTTAACCAGAATAAGGGACCTGGCCCAGAAAGGGCAGCACAGTGTGCTCTAGCATGCCTCACAATAAGTGGTTTGCCAAATGGTCTGAAGATTGCTGCTAACATCACAAACCCAGGACTGATGGGCAGCTGGGGTGTGAGGGATAAGGGCTTTCTATGTATCATCCATGATCAGTCAACACAAGCAGCCCCATTTCCCTTTGGGGTTCTGGAGAAAGCTGTGGTACTTGCAGGATAGCAATGCTCCAGAGAAAACTATATTTGTGCCTGGAGGTGAAGAAGCAAGTAAGGATGGAACCAGTTTTGCAGCCTAAGGATTGTGTTAGGTGCAGTCCACTCCTTCTCACTGAGGAAGAGTGACCCAGGCCTCAACAGGATTTTGTTTTCTCTGCAGTATTGTGGTTACACTCCAGCAAAGCACAGAGATAAATGGAACAAACTTAAGCAGTCCCTGGGTGCAGACCACAGCCCTTTGCTCTCTGTGTACTGAGAGAGAAGATAGGCTGGGAGGGGTGAAAAGGGGCTATAGAGCAGCACAGAGGAGGGATTTTAGGCTGATACAGCAATGTAATTCAAGCAGAATCTTTGGCTGCCTGCTCCTGACTGGGGTGATTAAACAAATAAGTAGTTCCCTGATTATCAACTGCAGAAGTGATAGTCAATTTAACTATCCAAATATTACATTCTTCTCACAGTGGGAGGATTGTCACTGTTGGAGTGGCCTGGAAAATGCCCAAATGGGAACACAAAATTGGCTGGAGTGCAGGCAAAAATCATGTAAAGTAGGAGACTCTCTTTTCCTGGGATAGTTTTCAGTCTTCAGCCTCTATTTGAAAAGTTCCAGGTAGCGCAGATTGGTGTGCATGTGGACATAGGGCACAGGAGATTTTTTTAAATAATTTGTCCTGTTGTCACCATTTTTTTCTCTACCCATTTAATGGCAGTGAGCACAAGGCATATTAAGCATCCTTCCTTCAGGCACAGCTTTTCTTCTCCTGTGTCCTCACTCCCTGTTCAGGTGGCTCTCACTAGAGATAGAAGGATACATAGAAGGATCTCTGTTCTTAATTTTCCCCATAAATTCTGGCTTGAATAACAGTTCACATTAATTTTATTGCTGGGAGGGCAGAGGTCTAGAGGAGAGCAAGTAGCTGTCATCACTAAGTAAGAGTAGAAATCACTAATCAACATTTCTCATTTATTTACAATATTTTAATTAATTATCACTGTCTGAATATCTAAGCCCTTTTTTTTTAAGGTTGCCCAAACCATCATACTCCCATGTCACTACTAGGTTCTTGTAGAATATTGAAGCTGAGCCTTGGAGGAGTTAATTGAGTGTAGCAGTGTAGGTGGAAACTAAATGTAGAAGCTGTGAGTCACAGTCAATTTCTCATTTCCCTGTATTGTTTGTATTGCTTGCACTGTTTTCAGACCTTCAGTTTCTGAAAACTGCCAGCTTTAGCCAGGCCATAGAAATAAAGAGCAATCTATAATTAACATCAGAGAAACAAATACCCTAAAGACTAACCAATACATATAACCAGCAGTTACCTGACATCCCCAGTTTGAAAGGTTCTGCTCGTTGGATAAGATTAACTGATGGCATAACCAAAAAAGGGCCCTGTGAGGTTTTGGTTGGCAGAGGGCGGCAAGAGTCCAGCCAGGGCACCAATGCCAAGTCAGACAGGAAATGTGAGAACATATTGAGGAAGCTAAAGGAGCACAGAGGGAACTCCAAATTCAAGCCAGACAATGGAACACTATTGATGCAGAAGGGGGAGGAGCAGTGCTTGTACACACACTGTACTTGCTTAAGACCTCTGACGGCACTCATGTTGATAAGGCACAAAAATATATCACAGAGTTATGGGGATTCTCATACTCCCATACTCCCAGACTCTGTCCAGCCCTTGCAGAGAAATGGCTTATTAATAGCAAGACGGCTCTTCAGGTGTCTTTTGTAAAAGCAAAAGCTTTAATAAATGAAAAATAATAAACATTACAGAAACAAAAGATAAACCCAAGCACAAGTGTCAGAGAAACTTCTGGAACCCTGCAAAGACAACCCACAAAACCCTTGAGCTCCTTTTTCTTAAATACTTAATGTTTCGGGTGGGCTGTTTGGCCCTTGGCCCAGTGAAACAGGTAACAGGCTTTGAGTTACACTTTCCAAGCCAAATCAGTGCTCTGTGCTCACACTGAGCCAATTACTGACAGGACAGCAAAGAAGTTTCTGGGTCCTTTACCTTATAAGGAATACAAGGGGCGAGTCTTAAACCCTTTCCTATATGGAAAACTTGTGCTTGGGTGTGGGGTGCATACCTACATAGAACATTTTGGGTTGAAAGAGACCTTAAAGACAATTTAGTTTCAACAATTTCCACTAGACCAGGCTGTTCAAAGCATCATCCAACCTGTCCTTAAACACTTCCAGTACCAGACACAGCTTCTCTGAGAGACACATGCCAGTGCCTCACCACCCTCACAGGAAAGAATTTCTTCTGAATTTCTAATCTAAACCTTCCCTCTTTCAATATGAAGTCATTACCCCTTGTCCTGATACTCCATGCCTTTGCCAAAAGTCCCTCTCCAGCTCTCTTGCAGCCCTTTAGGCACTGGAAGGAGCTCTAAAGTCTCCCTAGAGCCTTCCCTTCTTGAGGCTGAAAAACTCCAGCTTTCCGAGCCTGTCTTTCTAGCAGAGGTGCTCCAGCCCTCTGAACATCTTCCTGTCCTCCTCTGCACTTGCTTCAGCATGTCCACATCCTTGTGTTGGGAACCCCAGAGCCGGATGCAGCTCTCCAGGTGGGCTCTCATGAGGGCAGAGTAGAGGGGCAGAATCCCCTCCCTTGCCTTGCTGGCCACACTGCTTTGCATGCAGACCAGGATGTGCCTGGCTTTCTGGGCTGTGAATGCATATTGCTGGCTCATTCTTATTCATCAGTGCCATCAAATCCTTCTGCTCAGGGCTGCTCTCAATCCATTCTCCACCTAGCTTCTGTTTGTGCTATGGAATTGCCCCCTCTTGAGTCCAGGACCTTACACTTGGCTTAGATGAACTTCACAAGGCTCACAAAACTCCACCTCCTCAGTCTGAACAGGTCCCTTTGGATGACATCCCTTCCCTCCAGTGTGTTGACAAGATTTTATGGGATAGAGAATTACAGTTTCAAAAGATTTCAAAAGCTTATCAGCCTGAATTCCAACTGCAGAGTGTAGTTTATGGTGGAACAACCATGGTTACTGTACAGGAGTTTTTTTGACATAACATCCTATACCACTGAATTGCATATGCTCTTTGTTGGGTAAAATATCAGTTTGTGAGAGGTTACCATGGAGATGAGGAGAAATAACAGCCTCAGTCCTCAGTCCTACTGGCTTAACCCCAGAACTCCAGTGTTCTGATTCCAGAACAACTCATGTGGCTTCACATATGTGCCATTCAGCAAAATCAAGGGAGAGGTCATTGTGCAGTATGTCACTCAGCTGGGAGAAGAGGAAGCAGAATGGAGCTTTGATCATGCAGCTTGTGGACTTGAGAAACCTCACTGCATAGACACGTGGCTCTAACAAGACTGAAGAGTTCATTTATTTTTTTCTAAAAAATTGCATCAGATTGCCTTGAAATCATGACTTCACCTGGGCTGTATGTCCTGCCAAATTTCAACATGAAAATTTGCATGAACAACCATGGGGAACAAGCATGAAGCTGCTGATAACATTGATGACTGATGATGACTCACATGACAGCTTTCCAGATGTTACTGATGGAGGTGCTGCCATGGGGCAGCCTGGTCCAGGGATCCACACCCCATGCCAAAGAAGGGCAGCTTATGAAGGAAAAACAGATTTCTGTGTCCCAAATAATATTTAAGCCTTGGAGCTGTACTTGCATTCCAGAGGCACTTAACCCATGAGCCTCTTAACCATGGTTAACTGCTGGGGAAGAGATTGTGATGGTGCCTGTGTCCTCCATCCAACTCAGCACAGTGAATGGCACAGAGCACTGAGGACACATCCAAAATTTTGGAGTGGGGCTCTCTTCACTAGGCATTTGAACCATTTTTCTCTATTCCAGGGATATTCCTTTTCCCTGGGATTGATATTGAGCTGTTCCTAATCTTCCACTTCATGAATGGCACGTAATCCTCACCTTGGTTTCTGCTGATTTCTGATCTAAATAGATCAAATTGTACAGTTCAACCTAACTGTTTTATTTGACCACCTCAGCAGAAAACGGCTTACAAGTTTCATTTCAGGTTGATATAATTTATCTGCTTAGTTTCTAGTCTGGTAATTGAAGCAGTGATATGTGTGATAGGATTAATCTTTATTGACCACAGCTCCACCAGCTCTATTCTAGACAGAAGCAGTCACCTTTTAGAACAGAACAGCCTTTAGCCAGACCCAGGAATAATTGGTTTGCTAGTAAGATGCCACTTATGTCTTTCATTTTCAGGGGGGAAAAGTCACTAGAAATTTATAGCAGAAAGCAACTTTGCAGTAATCCCAATGAGATAAAAAGCAGATGCCTTCAAGAAACAAGCAGAGCAGAGCTGACTGATGCCTCTGTTGTGCAGACAAATTTGATCCATATTTCAAAGACTGAACTGAGAGTGGATCTGTGGTTGCAAACTTGATTTGTGCTTCTTTCATAAAGGAGATATCAAAAACATTGTATTTGGGGTTGTTTTCTTATAAATAATAGAAAACCCATATTCATTGTTCCTTATAAACTCTTCTCTTTCCTCTTAATCTCTGTGCTTGGGAATGTCTGTTCTCAGTTTTGACTCCTAGCAGATATTTTCCTGAATGAATTCAGATTTATTGCATTCTAGTTTTGGTATTCCAGTCTAAGATGTGCCATTTTACATTTGAACATATCTCATTTACTTCTAAACCATTTCTTGAGATTTGCAGAAGACCTGAGACTCACCTAAGCTCAAGTACAACTGGTTGAGCACGTGAAAAGCATCAAGAGTCAGTCTTAAAAATATAAATCATTGCACCACTGCTATTGAAGAATGTGTCAGTGTCAGCATTTTCAGAACATGCAGACAGCGTTCTGACACCAAGAGAGATTACAAACTTGTGTCTGGGCTTCAAAAGAAAATTATAAGGAAACAATTATTGGGAAAATTAGCTTGGTTCTCAAAATAATACTTTCCATTACAGCAATGTGTTGTGTTGTGCTGGGAAAAATATCCAAAAGGAAAAAATCTTCACAGATCATTAATGAGTGTAATAATAGCAAAAACAATGATGCACTGACTCTGATAATTAGAAAAATCACCCAGCATAATAAAATGAACTATCATCAAAGGAATCTTATATTAGAAAAATATGCAGATTACAAAAGGAGACTGTTAATGATATATAGAAACTGCATAATAATGTAATGCTGAACAATCAGTCATCTGAAATCCTCTTTTAGACACATAAGCAATTCCCTTATTTACACAATGGTTGTCCTCTTATTCCTTTCCACAATATTTACTTTCTTATGCACTTTGTGTAGTTAGTGACATAACTAGAACTCAGAAGGGCCTTTCAAAGACAGAATTCAGCTTACCCAAGCAGTCCCTTCAAGTGCCCATTAAAGCTGTGATATGACAGCAGCAGCATTTACAATCCTGAGAGTCGAGATAATATCCTGGTGTACACTGCAAATGACAGAAAAGCTCTTCCTGTTGCCATCAGAGTGGAGTGCTGAATTTTTAAGATGCACTTTATCCATCAGGCTCTGATGGAAAAATAATAATAGCAAGTGGGAGAGAAGACTGATGATCTTCTGGTCATTTAGCTCTTCCCATTTGCTCTCTTCCTTGCAAGAATTTTTATGTCACTTTTGAATCAAATCAACCATTTAAGGAGATCTGATCTTTGTCACTGGCAGGTATTTTTCCTTACATAATCTCTTCTATCTAAGCTACAATGGGTTCACATTGAAAACATGTTTTAAGTCTTTATTTTGGTAGAGGATACTTTCTTTTTCCTTTTGTTAAAAGTTTTTAAAAATTAATTTTAAACTAATTGAGTTTGGAATCTGATCACCCTCAGGGTCATCTTGTGAAAATCTTTTTTTCAGATATGGGCTCTGAGTAATGGCCAGATAAAGGTCAGATTAATCCATCTCACGCCATCATGCTTAAAGCTGGGCAGATAACTTGAGGTGCTTGTCTATAACCAACAGAGAGACAGAAGTAACTCCAGTGGAGTCACATCACTAAGAAATGATTTTACATATTTTGGGGCAGAAAGGATGCTCTTCAGAGATTCTTTTTGCTCTCTGTGGCCAAGAGTGAACAACTTAAAGCAGGTGCTGAACTTTACAGAAGCTGAAATGAAGTGTCAGATACAAAGAATCCTCAGTTTTTGAGGGATTAGCCATCTGTGCGTGTCTTTTTGACTGAAGTCAACACAGGACCTGGTCTTTCCCTTTCATTAGTAACAGCTCAGCTTTTTCAAAGGAGGGTGCAGGAGTACCTGATTCACCCCAGGAGACTGAATGGGGGTGCAGGTAACCTCTTCCAGATCTTCCCAGCCTGTGTCTCTAAAATATTGTATGGAATAAAGATCAATTACTGCATCAGAGTCCTCTACAATCAGTCTCTACAAGTGCCTCTTTCTCTCCAACAAAAAAGAAGTGAGCTCAAACACAAACATCAGCATCAAATATGTTTATATTTAATCTGGCAAATCCCACCATTAAAGTTCAAATAGAAAGCACATCTTGTGCAATTTAGTCTCAAATATTTACAGTTTGGTATTGCAGCTGGGTATCTCCTACTTTCTAGCAAAGGACAAAGATTTCCAAAAGCATTGCAATGCATACAATATTTATTCAAAGTAAAGTCTCTCTGATATCTGTTATTGAGTGATAATGTGAGAGGTTGAAGAGCAAACTCACAGTTTATATTTCAGTACAATTTCTGGTTGTCTAGAGACCAGATGTTTAAGCAAGGAGATGATTAGCACTGAGTAGGTGGAAGGTTTGAGGACAGGATGATAATGTACAACTGAAGATTAAACATTCTCCAGAATCTTATGTGACTATAAATCAGTGGGCTTCTTCAAGCTGCACCAGGCAAGAAATTCCATGTATGCCCTCCATCAAAACGAAAATTCCTAACAGTGGGAATAGTTATGATCTGGCTTTGACAGACATTAGTTAATAAACTAGTGGAATGCAAGCAATTTTATTTGAATTTTAACATAGAAGGAATTTAAAAATCAATTGAAGTTCACCTTCTACCATACTGTTACAATGAAGTTGAATGGATTAATGAGTGCAGCACATATATGTCTAAGAAAATCTTAGAACTGGTCTTTGGAGAAGGCAAAGATTTTTTTCCTTTGTATGTGGAAAAGGATTTAAATCTTTGACCCATTCACCAAAATGCCAAATCACTGACTAATACAGCAAACTACTTCTTTCTCTGTCCTTCACAACATTATGTTGAATGGGCCTCTCAAAAAAGAGCAGGGAGGAATTAGCTCAGTCACATCAGAACATGGGTGACCGCAGTTTCAGGTGCATGGTACCTCTCAGGTTTCAAATCCCTGCCATTTCTAGAAAGAGCACTTCAGCATAGTTCAAGAAGACATATAACCCTCATTCCACCTCATTTCTACATCTGATGACATATTGTCTTTACACTACATGCTGACAGTTTGACATATATTTTTCTAACAAGTTCAAAACCAAGTGCAGTGGTAAAATTCTGGCATCAGTAAGTTCTAATTTGAATGTTACAAAAGTTTTTTTCCCAATGTCTGAACTTTGGACACTTTTTCCTTACTCTGGACATTTTGAACCCAGTTTTAAATGTTGTAGAATGGATTCCACTTAGGACAGACTGGCTCAAGCCCTCCGACTGTGTCCTCTTGCCACAGCAGCAGCAATATTATTGCACAATAGCAAAATGATATGATGAGTTTTGCATAGAGACTGAGTTATGAGACAATAGTTTATTTTCCTTCAGAGACATGAGAGATATAAACAGGATCTAAACTTTCTTCCTGCAAACATTTACTTATGTTCTACACTTCATTTGTCACAGTGGGGTTATTGACATCAGACACTCAAGCACACAAAGTTAAATAAGTGCATGAATACTATCACTAGCACAGGGGGTCAAAAACTAAATGAAAGCCCTTATGCAAGCAGTTATATGTATTCAAGTGGGTGGTTGGGAGGTTACAGCTTTTCAGCTGAGCTCTGGTACTTGACTTGTGCATGTTCTTGATGTACAAGGGCACAACTCCACTTTGACATGAGTGTGGGAGGAGAGATTTAAGCACGAGCATCTACCAGGGCAGCTGGTGTGCACCAAGAGCAGGAACATGCACAGTGGTGACAGCTCAGCAGCAAGCAGCATCTCAGCAAAGGTCAGCAGAGATGTGCTGCCAAACCTCTGAACCATCCTTCAAACCCACCTTTCAAAGGTCACCACTGCAACTGATGGGAGGAATTGTGCAAGTGATAAGGAGTGTTTTCTATTTTAGCTCAAGGAGCTGCACAAATCTTGCTGTAAGCTTTGGGAAAGAACCTGTAGATCCCCAGAAAAATAAATCTTTATTTATCTCAGCACTGCCTTTTTCAAGAAAGAGCAATACTCAAAAGATTTGCATAGCTGAAGTGATTACTGAAATTCCTCTGAAGCATTTACTCAAACAGATTGAAACCTTGACTAGCAGGAAAAATTTTAAAAGACTATATAAAACCCTTTTTCTTTACAAATTACTTTTTGTTGATTCTCTGCTGACCCAAATTTGAGAAATGCCATGCAAACTAACATATTTTAATGTTGAACATGTTATAGAAATGTGTCAGCTTGTCTGGGTCTTCTTCACCTATGGAGGCAAAACCAATTCTTCAGAAACAAAAGCACGACATGAGTTTTATTTAACAAGCCATCATGCAGAGGAAGGATGACAGTGTTACTCAGCACTTTGTTGATAAGAGAGGTGTACGTGCTGAAAGAGAGGCTCTTTGTGCCTTCCAACAAAAGGCCTGAAAGGACATAAAACAATAAGTAAGCCTGACAGCACTCAGGTCTGACAGTCTGTTAAACAAACCTGAGTTGTGTGAATTACAATAGCTCATTTGTTAGAAACACGGAGGTGAGAGAGAGAAAACAGAAAAAAAAATAAATCTTGGCACCATCAGGGAGCACACATCAGTCTGTAATAGTATCAATCTCGTAACATATCTGTTTTAAAAAAGGCTTTGCAAAGGACAGGAGATTTGAAAAGAGAGGTTGCTCCAAAACACTCATCATAGATCCTGAGAAGGACTTACCTTGGTCTGAACTGCACAAGAGGATGTGATACTGTAAGAATCACATAAAACTGAACTGTTCAGTTCTGGTGCTCCTATCATGAGAAGGACATAGACCTGCTGGAGAGAGTTCAGAGGAGGACATGAAGATGATCAGCAAGGGCTGGAGCACCTCTGCTATAGAGATAGGGTGAGAGTTGGGATTATTCAGCCTGGAGAAGCCTCCAAGGAGACCCTAGAGCCCTTTTGAGTGGCTAAAGAGGCTCCAAGACAGCTGGAGGGGAGTTTTTGACAGACATGGAGTGACAGGACAAGCGGCATCAGCTTCAGACTGACAGAGGGGAGGTTTAGAGTAGGTATTAGGAAGGAATTCTTAATCCATCTCTGAGGATGGTGAGGCATTGGCGTGTGTCTCTCAGAGAGGCTGTGTGTGTTTCATCCCTGGAAGTGTGTAAGGCCAGGTTGGATGGGGCTCCGAGCAATCTGGTCTAGTGGGTGTCACGCCTACCAAAGGCAAGGGGCTTGGAACTACATCAGCTTTCGAGCCCTTCCAACCCAAACCATTCTGTGATTCTGATTCTATGATTATGGACTGCAGGAATTAAAATGGGGAAATTATTATTACCAATAATTTTAAGCACCAGAAAAAAAATTTTCTTCATCTCTGAACTTATCCCAAGTTTTGGCAGAATTTTCCCAAAAGCTTTGGTGGGAAGGTTTAGGACAGGTGAGGAATGCAATGTAATCTAAACGTACCCTCCTTCAGCTTAAGACCATTTCCCCTTGTCCCACCACTATTTGCCCNAAACCATTCTGTGATTCTGATTCTATGATTATGGACTGCAGGAATTAAAATGGGGAAATTATTATTACCAATAATTTTAAGCACCAGAAAAAAAATTTTCTTCATCTCTGAACTTATCCCAAGTTTTGGCAGAATTTTCCCAAAAGCTTTGGTGGGAAGGTTTAGGACAGGTGAGGAATGCAATGTAATCTAAACGTACCCTCCTTCAGCTTAAGACCATTTCCCCTTGTCCCACCACTATTTGCCCTTGTGAAAAGTCTCTCTTCAGCCTTCTTGGAAGTCCCTTTTAGGTACTGGAAGGCACTCTAAGGTCTTGTACAGCCGCCTGTGCTGTCCTAGCAAGCATGGCAGCTGCTGGAGTGGGAATGGAACCCCCGGCTGTGGCAGGCGCTCTTGGTGTCGCTGGTGCCTCTGCTGCTGTTGCGCTCAGGAGCTGCAGCACAGCCCCGGGAAATGTGGCAGCACGGAAAGCTGGTGCTGGCTTCTCCCTTCCCCTCGGTGTAACCACTAGATGGGGCGAGGCGCTCGCCCAACACGCTCCGCGTACCGGGATGTTCCCTCACCGAGCCCAGGGGCAGCTCGGACACCGAGCACACGGCGCGCTGCTCCCGCAGAAAGCGTCCAGGCAGAGCGGGGTGCCGGCCGCCACCCTGCCACTGCAGCTTTAAACTGGGGCTCTGTGCTCTCCTTCCCACCTCAATGTACGTAACATTATTTACTCGTGTCAGATTCCAGCTCCAAAACCGACAATGTCCAGCGACTGCTCCCGCAGAAAAGGTGCCAGGCTGGAAAGCTGCTGCGTGGTTTTTCTTTCCTCACGCCGGCTGTAAACCACACCAGAAACGGGGGGGCGTGTGTTTTCCTCCTCACCCAAATGTGCAGTCTTCTCTTTTTAACAGCCAGCTACTAAGCTAGAAAACTGTAAGCACTTATGGATTGCACCCACACAAAAAGCTGCCAGGACAGAAAACTCTTGCTGGCCTTCACTCTCCTATTGCAGCCTGTAAACTGCTATAATTTTTGTTAAACTGCACTACCAGCACAAGCTAAGATCCCAGCTAAACTCATCCAGTACCAAGAGTCACTTCAAACAGTGAAAAAAATGTGACTGTACACTAAAATTAGGAAGATAAGTGCGTAGTCCCAGTGTCAGTGCTGCAGTTTGTAGGATGCACAGGGAAAGAGCCAGCTACAGCAGGAAGGTAAAGGCCAGCAGCATTTTTCTGATCTGTCACCTATTGCTTTGGAGTTGTCACCAGGTATTTTGAGTATCTGAGCTTATTTGGTGTCGTGATGCATTTAGCTGGCTAGGCAGGTTCATATTCCCCTCTGGATGCACTGTTGAAAGGCTACATGGAGAAGGATAAGACAAGGAACAGCTGTTCTGTCACTTTTTCTGTTGGAGAAGCCACCAGGAATTTTCAGTTTTGGAGCTCTGTCTCTGTCGAAGTCAGAGTGTGATGGTACACTTAGTTGGCTAGGCAAGCATGTAGCTTTTAGTGCTGGTGCTGCTGCTGAAAAGCTACACAGGAAAAAGCAAAAGCCAGTAAGACCTTTCTGGCACCTTTCCGTGGGAGCACTCACCAGATATTTTCAATTTTGGATCCGTGTTCGGGGAGAGTTGCAGAGTGTCACGGTGCATTTAGGTTCTTCATCTTGACTTTGTAGCCTTTCAACAGGCTCAGATGATAGTGATGATTTGGGTGTTAAGCACAGAGCTCTGGTTCGGGTGGGACTGGAAAATGGGTTTACAATTAGTGTAAGCCTTAGCTGGCAGCTGGCCTTTTTCTTGCTGGCTGTGGTCACCTCCGTGGTTAGGTGTTAGAGCAGAGACAGAACTCTGGTTTTGTGGCTTCGGATGGGAATGCCATCAGCAGCTTTTGGCCTTGTCTGTTCTGTGTGCTTGTCTGTGCATTTTCACCACACCCATCACCACCACTCCTAGTTCCTGACAGTCCCAGGGTGGCTGGGGACATTTCAAGACATGTGCATGATTGCTCATTAATTACTAGGTAGTCACCCAGAGACTATAATCCCAAACTGATACTATTCCTGCACACCTTGTTAGTGTGGTTCACTAGGCCTGGAGAAGACTTTACTGCAGAACAATCTCCAAACCAGCTCTGCTGTGGTCTGTGGTTGGAGGACCTCATTCCCACCTGCTCAAGAGAGTCCTGAGCTATGCAGCTGGACTCGTTCTTGTGTTCACTCAGGAGCAGCTATATTTATTAGCTCTTATGGAGCCTGAACTAGGGTCAGAAGGGTGCAAAACAACAGTTGTGCTCCAGGATTTTAGTAAGTAAACATCTGGCATTAACAGGAGCGTGTATAAATACCCTCCTTGTACTGCAGCACCAGTACCCAGAAAAATTGATTGTAGACTGGAAAGGGACATAGGTCACTTCTTGATATGTTCAGTTTTTCCTTAAGCATCAGTGGCTCAAAGCATTTGTTTTCAGTATTGACTGAACAGTATTCGCTGCTTTAAGAGAGAGATCATTTGGTCCTTTCAGATTCAGGCACACAGAAAATTAGAGCAATTACTAACATAAGGGAATGGGTCTTGGTTATACAATTAAAGGCACTTTAATTCAAAGTAAATATGCATTAAAAAATGCAGGTTTGGGCCACACCTAGACTTATTGTCTTATTCCACTTGTTACTGCAAAGGCTTGACATATTTCTTGGCTACAGAAATGTAAAGCCCCTACTTAGCAATATGCTGCCTCCAGAGACATGGTCTTCAGTGCAAGGGCTCCCTATGTTCAGTCATGCAGTTACATTTGAGGATATCTAGGAACACTGAATACAAATTATACATCAAAGCATTTCTTTGTTAATTTATGGATTTTTTTTTTTCCCATGTGGCCTTTTTTTTTAGGAACTCAGTAGCTAGGAATGCCTAAAAATTGCTTATATTTACTCAGGCAAATAGAGAGAGACTGGGACACCGCTGCTTTTGCTCATTTTCTTTTCCTCCTAGGAAAAGACTGGAATAATGAGCTTACACAGAAGTCTGCAAATAATGTACTATGTTTTCAAGCTCTGATCCTGTCTTCAACATCCCTTCTACTGAATGTCTTCCCTAACCAGATAGAAGACAGATCCCTGTTCTTGTGCTTGAGTCCTTAAATGTCTCTTTTAAAGGACCCAGTGCAGAAGAGTGTTAAGGCAGGCAGAATTTGTCAGCCAGCAGAGGTGAAATTCCTGGTGCAACTAGTAGTGAGGCTGAGGTTGCTGTTCCTAATAGACAGATGCACACACACACCAGAGATACACATAAATGCATGCCACCACACAGATCGTCTGCAGAGACACACAGATCACTCCCATGATCCCAAAAGGCATCAATGGCTGTCAGGGCTTTGTACCACCAGAAGTGATTCGCCTAGAAAATGAAATGTCCTTAAGGGAACAACCTGCAGCGTGATTTTACTGGTTGGAAAAAGTGAGACGAGCACACAAAGTGATTTGATCTGCAGAGTCTTTGGTCCCTGGTCACTGGAAGAATGACTGGCTCTTCAGAAAAATGAGGAAGAATAAAAAAGACTTATTTGTGCTGCCTGAAGAGTCACTCTTAAAGCCTTCTCCAGCATTCTTTTGCCTGCAGATTAATAAATCACTTGCTGCCCCTTGCAGAATTACAGCAGACAACACAGCAGGTGTATGTGACTTGAAACTGCATGTGGAAGTTGTTTCCCATCACCGGAAGAAAGCCTATAAGCCTTTGTTAGATTAAATAACATCCTTGAAAAATGCTTTGTACTAAATGGAAATCTTGGAGTTGCAAGGCCTGTCTTGGAGCTATTACTTATATATTGTTTAAAAGACTGGAAAAATGAGGTCTTAACATACAAAGACGGATCACCTCACCTTATACAAGATCTCTCCTGTCTTTGAACTACCAATTCTGCTGAACATCTGGCAGCACATAGGATCATGTTAATTAGTTCTCAGGTTATCCATTAAATTATCTGGTCTTTGTAACGTTTACAGTCTGAAGTTTCATGATCAAGATGTCTGGTTACCAGCATGGTGCAGCCTCCTTGTCTCTGTCTCTTTGGACCTTGCAGCTGGGGAACAGTTGCCCACAGGTTCTTGTTCCAACTGTATTCCAGCTGATACTACAGAGTGAGCAGCTCTTTCCTGGCTAGTGGACCAACTACAGCCTCAGCCTGAGCAGATCTTGTGAAATGTCTATTGGCAAGGATCATAGGATCATTAAGGCTGGAAAACCCTTCTGAGATCATCGAGTCCAACCTCTGACTGGCCACCACCTTGTCAACTAGAACATGGCATAAAGGGCCATGTCACGTTGTTTCTGGAACACCTCCAGGGACGGTGACTCCACTACTTTCCTGAACAGTTCATTCCAATGTTTAACAACCTCTTCCACAAAAAAGTTCCTCCTGATGTCCAGCCTGAATCTCCCCTGCCACAACTTGGGGCCATTTCCTCTCGCCCCATTGCTGGTTGCCTGGGAGAAGAAATCAATCCCCACCTGCTTACAACCTTATCTCAGGCAGCTGTAGAGAGTGAGGAGGTCTCCTGTGAGCCTCGTTTGCACCAGGATAAACAACCCCAGCTCTGAGCCACTCCTCACAGGACTTACCCTGCAGACCTTTCCCCAGCTCCATTGCCCTTCTCTGGGCACGCTTCAGCACCTCAGGGTCCTTCCTGAACTGAGGGGCCCAGAACTGGGTCAGCTCAAAGAAGGAAAAGCAGCAATGTTTTTGGGGTATAAGTCTCAGTTTCCTTAGTTTTCTCAGCTGCTTTGACTGGTAGAGTTTGGATGTTTCTGAAAGGGTAAAACCAGAGGATTCCATAAATGGGAGGTGTTTGAGTGGACTAGTGGGGGGGGCTCATGTATTTCTGTCTTTAAAAAACAAAAGGATGTAAAACACAGATGAGGTCCTTTAACTACAAGGTATGGCAGATTATTCAGAACCTCAGTCTGGAGTGAACTGATTCATTTTCCTTGTATCAGAATACAAAAATTGAGATGATGACATTTCAAAAAGTAATGTCTCAAATAGGTTTCTTTATTTTTACTCCATTATTGTCTGGGTGCTTTAAAGCCTGGTGAGTCAGTCTGCCCATGTTGACCCAAAGCACAGAACAACATGAATAAGGGAGCAAGGAAAACAATGAAGACAGGAAAGCTTTTCTACTGAAGTAAAAATTAATTTTACTCTTCAAAAGGCTCCCTTGTCACACATTTTTGTCCTTTGTGATCAAATAAAATACAAATTCATGGTTTCTTGTGATAAAGGTCTGTAACAATCAAATCTTAGCATTGAATATGTTGTTTTTTTCAAGATTTTAAGCTAATTCAGAATGTCAGCAACATAATTACTGCATAAAACGTGCCTTCTTCATAGATTGCTGGGTATTGTGTTTTATGATAAATGACTTTTTGTTTCAAGTTGTTCATTTAAATACAGTACTGTTCATTAATAATTAGATTAACTAAACCAATAAGTAACAATACTGATTGTTTACACTGTTCCTGCACTCTGCCTGACCTCATCTGTTCTCCTTACATGGCCCAGTGGATTCTGTTGCAGGCTTCCTATTTCTGTTGTTTCTGAAGAAAGACTAATAACTGGTTTTGATTGTCTCTGCTGGTCCTTTTTGAACTTTCTTTTTCTTAGCCTGCCCTGCTACCTTTACACTCTCCTGTTTTCATCATTTAGACACAGTAAGCGTTTTTCAGGGATGTCTGTATACATTACATTACTTTATAGATAAAGAAAAATTGTTGGTATTTCAAGCATTCCATGATATATGGGGCTGTAATAGTTAATTTTTCAGAAGCAGAACTAGAACACATTTAATAAATATAGTGTTGAAAGCTCAGCAGTTAATTTACTACAGTCTCAGTCTGTAAAAAAACCTCTCAGGTACTGGATAGTTTATGGTTTGCTCTTCTCAATAGAACAATGTTACCATGTTTAACATTACCTGATCTTTATTACTGCAGAAAATGAGCAATATCAGGAAAATGTTCCATCCATTCAACACGAAATGACACAGAATACTCTATCAACCACACTGTGGCCTCCTGCCAGTGAACATTCTGAGAAATACTTTCACTTGCAAACCTGAAAGCTTGCAGAAAAGGATATGTCTTGGAAAAATAGAAAGCTGTGTGGGCAAATTTATCCAAAGTATGTAAATTTTAAGACATGCACAACACTTTTCAGAGATATGTTGGCTTTTTAAAACAAGATGTTTCATCACTGTGCATTTGATGAATGTGTTGTGGGAAAGCGTATATCAGATTATAATTTCCGAGAAAATATAGCCTGGGACTGTTGTGAGAGTGTTTGCTTAAGTCAGCTGGAAGCTGGGGCTCTGATCCCACATCCACCTCGTTCAGGTACAGAAATCAGGCAATAGAACAGGGATTGTAATGTGTGGGGTGTGGTGGATTGTCTGTATGTTACCTCAGGTGAAGTCATGGCTTAGAAAGTACTTGTGGTCCTTGCTATGCAGTGTTACGCAAATATAAAGTGAAGCCATAGAGCAGAAACAAGTAATTATATATTACTCACTCTTCTGGAAAATCCAAGGCTTCACTGCTGGAAGCTGCTCATGTTTCTCATTAACTTCCTGCTGATTCTCTGACAAAAAGGAAAACAGGCATGACTTAGATCTGTGTTGACCGAGAATTGGAATGTCTCAGCTCCACATTCAGACTGTGCAGCATTCTGCATGCCAGATCGATATTGTTCATACTGCTTTATTCTCTAATTTGTGACTGTATCTAGTGCCTAGATTCTGCACATACAGATATGCTGGGCATTGTGGGACAGCGTAGGGATATTTGACATGGCCTACACAAGCTAATTGGGGTATTGTATGGGACTAGTCACAACTTCACAGAATGCTCTGTTCGAGCAGTGTACATGCTCTGCATGCATCAGTGTACACTGAAATACTCACAGAAAATGAGTGGACTCAGCTTTGGTTGAAAAACTTCACATGCCCTGGCCTGTATGTGTACCCAGTTGGAAAGAGAAAAGAAGCCGAGTGCATTTAGCCTGATAAAATGGATTGGCAAATTCAACTTTATTTAAAAGAAAATTAACTTGTGAAAGACATGTTTTCAATGCAACTCCAATCATCACTTTGATTCACCTAGAGAAAGAATGGAGGGTGGGCAGGGCAAGAAAGTGTGTGTATACAAAATATCTTAGTAACAGAGAGCTAATGCAGTAACTTTCTAAAGTCTGGATGGAGTGAGTTGAAGACAAGTTGATTTTTCTGCTGTCCAAAAGGCATGTGACACAATTCTACTTTGAAAATCCAACATACATCTGTATTTGCATGGCTTTGGTCTTGAAGTTGACACTGCTCCTTGTTTCACCAAATTTCTAGCCAAACTGTGATATCCAGTTACATCTTTCCTTATGCCAACACAAAGTGCGTCCACAGACTGGTTTAAGAGTTCCAGTATCAAGGAATTTTCTCCATGTCTTTCTTGTAACTGCTGCTTAGTTCATCATGTCTCCATATTAAATCATGATCTCTGCACTTCTAGATTTATGCTCTGTGCCCCCTAGTTTCTTAATTATACAACTGAAAATTTCTTCTTTTTCCCTTCCTACCAAAGACACCTGGAATAGTTTCCTCTTTGCACTGGGATCTGAAGAATTATGCCTGTCTTGATACTGATGCATTCTTATCACAACATTGCTCCAACACAAAGAGGTCCTCTGGAATCATTAATTACACTGAATTACTTCAATAGCTTGTTTCCAGAAACATGTGCTTTTTAATTGTTCTGAACATAGTTTCTTCCAAGGTTTCAGTTTTTCAGATGCTTTATCTTTTTCTTTTCCATGTCTGGTTGTTAACAAGAAAGCTCTCTTACCATCCTGCTAAAGGCACCCTGCACTTAAATAAAGAGTGAACTTCTGGAGCAATTTACAACAGGACCCTGGGGTTGTTTGCTATTCCCTCCTCCCTCCTTAATTCTTTTTGCCTGTAATTTAGTACCTGTACTGTTAAAGTAAGAGATGGGGTCTGAGGCACTTCAAAGCTGCAGGTATCTATGACATACTGTTAACTGTCTTCTGACATCATTCCAACTAATGCAAGCAGCTTCCTTCACAGTGTGACTGCTCTCTTTGCACACACACACCTGCCACTCTGCATTGTCACTGTAGGGCCACATCATTCTGGGAAGCTTTGTGTCATATATCTCACTAATAACATAGTGGGAATAATAACTCCAATAGCTCCAGCATCATCTGGGGTAGTTTCCTTTGTGTCCCAACTTGGTCACCAGCAAGGCTTTAGGAAAGATGAGTGGGTAACCCAGTTAGGCCTAGTCAGCTATGCTCATAGAAAGAATAATTTAATTTGTTATTAAACTTATTATTTAATAATAAATAAGTGTGGCTGAATCATTAGCTAGAAGGTTGAAAGGACATATTTTACCTTTAAAGGTGAAATTGGCAGAATCTGGATTTTAACAGGCACGCATCAATTTCTGCACCACTTTGCTATAGTAGTCCTCATTTCCTCCTCATACTCCTTACCACTGAAATAGCTTCATGCCCTCTCTGCATTGCTCAACACCTTTTTTCTGTGCCCCCAGCTCTTTTTCGTGTTCCTAATTACTGCTGGAGTATACTCAGCTTCCTCTTCCCGTTTATCATCTGCTTGGTTGAGAAGACAAAGTGGAAAGGAAAGTGCCTGTTATTTCCCTGGGGCTGCAGTTACAGACTGTTGTTGTCTAGCCTACATTATTTTTTTTAGGTTGGCTCCTTTTTCCATTTCCTATGTAAGGGTGTGAGTCCATTCCCCAATCACTATGGATTATTTTGTTTCCTTGGTAGTATTAACAAGAGTTTAGCCAACACGTCAAGGAAACTGGTTCTTCCCCTTTGTTCAGTGGTTGGGAGACCATAATGAGGTTCTGCATCCAGTACAAGAAAGGCATTGAAAGACTGAAGTGAGATCAGAGACTGGGACAAACCTACAGAAGGAAACAGTCTAATTTAATTCAGCCTGAAGAAACAGAGGCTACATGGGGACATAATTTCAGTCTTCCACAATGTAAAGGGGGATTACAGAGAAGAAAGAGGCATATTCTTCCTGGAGGTGCACAGTGAAAGGGCAAGAAAAAATGGTCACATGCTGATATTTGGGAAATTCTGATTTGAGGAAAAGAAGTGTTCACAGCATGGATGGTTAAGCATGAGCAGATGTCCAGAGATGATGTGGACTCTCCATTCCTCTAGATACTCAAAACATTACTTCTTTTAAGCTAGCCCTGCTAAAAATGGGAGATTTGAGCACATAATGTCAGGAAGTTCCTTTCTGTCTATATTATTTTGTGATTCTATATATTAATTATTCTGAAACTTCTTCTCAGATTTACTAAAATTCACCAGCAGACTTGCAAGTCATTTAATGGGGGGAGCAGGCATCAGAGGGAAAATGTAGACTGACAGACAGATGAGCAAACAAAAGTAGTGCTATCAGTTTCCTTTCCCTAGAGATATACTTGTCCTGACCGCTGGTAAAAATGGTAGACCACAAGCCAACTCCATTCTTGCCAAATGTTAATGTCTGCAGGAAGAAATCCAGATTACCATTAGAAGTTTCCTTTAGTGCTATTCTGAATGCAGCTGTAGCTGGATTGGTGTATTCTTACCCATGCTGGCTCCCATGCAGACATGAAAAAGCAGTATGTTATGATTATTTGTGTTGTGTGATGTGCCTACAGGACACCTTTGCAGAACAAGGAAATACTTAAGCAGTGGCAAATACTAACAGGTTGAAACATTAAGGAATCCTTACCCAATGACATGATAATCAAAGAGGTAAGCTGCAATGAAACAATCATATAGGCAGGAACCGGTTTGTCTTGCAATAAATCACAGAGCTATGTGAAATATGAGAGCTTTCCAAAGCTATGAGCTCAAGGAGTGTGAGAACAGACAGTATTGAGGAAATTGAATGTATGCAAATTTTATGTAAATAACTTCTGTTAGACTATGATTGACGCTGTGGAGGAGGAGCACCTTTTCTGGCCAATTTAAAAACCAGGGGCAGGGTGTCAGCTTGAGATCAGTCTCTCTTCATGCACAGACATGTGGTCAAGGATCCTTCTTGGTATTCTGTTCTTGAACTGGTTTCCCATAGTGTCTTCTGAAACGTAAGTGGTCACACCTTCTGTGTCTTTATGATAACATATTTTATTGTATTTTCTACCAGCTTATTTTTTATGGGACACTGCTATATAATAAACAGGATATTTCAGGCATAGATCCTTAAGTGTGTTGGCTTAGAAGTTGATGACATTGAAGGATGGTTTGGAATGGTGCTCTCCGTCACAAAACTGCTGTGAAATCTAGTGCAAATGACAGAAACCTGGAGCTTGAGTAGCTGAAGTGTGATGTGCATGGATAAAGTGGCAAGGAGACTCAGGACCAGCCTAACAAGTAATACCAATAATTAGGATTGATATGCATCAGCAGCACAGAGAGAACATGGTGTATGGAGAGGTGCTGGAGGCCAGACAGTGGCTGGGACTAACATCATGCTGAATGGCAAACCCAGTACAATTAGTGTTCCTATTAGCACCGTCAGTGTCCATGGCTTTATACAAACAGAAGATTTCAGCCACAGTATTCAAAAATACACCAACATTAGAGCTTAAAATCTCTTCTCAAAAAATCTAAAGGAAAACACTATGAAAGACAGCTTAGCTTCCTTCAACACACTATTATTTTTAATATTTTTAATTTTGGTCTTCAAATTTCATGCAGCCTGAATTGGGCAAGTGAAAATAAAAATAAAGGCAATATGAGCTGGCAAAACTGGGAGAAAAAAAGGGAAAGTATCAGATTAGAAAGAAAAGATTGTGTAATTCATGTTGTGCTACAAAACCAACTCATGAATTCTGTAATACATTATTTGGAAAGAGTAGTTAGGGTAGCAAACTGGTAGACAGGAACAGAATTTTAGACAAACATAGCAAATATGAAGGAATGTTTTTCAGAGGAGTACTCTGCAGAAGGAAGGTTGCCCTAATTATATAGAGAAAAATTCTAAGTAAAAAACTTCAATGGAAGAAAGAAACAAAGAAAACAACAGAGGGAGAAGCATGGAAACAGAATCATGGAAACAGAATTGAGCATGCAGATTAAATTGAGCATTCCCTGGAATTTTCTGCAGAATGAAAAAGCAAGACCACTTCTTGTGCATTAAGTGGATTGACTTATGTCAGTTCTAATCTGAGAGATATCCAGAGAATGATAAATGTAAAGACTGTTGCAACTCTTAACTAGTATTTTTGTCATTGATCTCAAGAAGATGCTAAATATCGCTCCTCCTTATGGGAGGCTGCAGAGGTTTAAGTACACACATAGGTCATGAGAGGACAAATACAACTATGCTTTAGCCACTTCAGTAATTGGAGCTGTGTAAATACCTGGAATGGAGAGGTGCAGTATCATGCCAATTAAGACACTGCACAGAATGATGCCAATCCCCCAGGTCACAAAAAACTGTGAGGGGTTGAAAAGTTGACATTTGTACTTTCTTAGCGTATTATTTAAAATCCATTGAAAGAAATTTAAATCCTTCCATTGGCTTGAGCAAGCTTTGGATTGTGTCTTCCTTCACACCTATGGCACTTCTGTGGTGTTTTTCTCTCCTGTTTGCTGTGGCTTTCCTGCATGACTGAGCGTTCTGCTGTGGCCTTGCAGGCAGTATGTGCTGCTGGTCCCGTCGGTTGTGCGGAGCGGCGCTCCACAGACGGCTTGTGTGCAGTTACACGACCTCAGCGAGCCTCTGTCCCTGAGCGTTGTCCTGGAGCATGGCAGTGTCCAAAAGACTCTCTTTGAGGAACCCATCATAGAGAATGACTTCTTCAAGTGCAGCGAGTTCAAGGTATTTCCTCTTTTGAAACTCCTGAACAGGGTGTAGTAGCTGGAAATAATTCTGATTGCAACTCTCCTTGTCAATGAGGAGAGGAAGACAAAGTGTTTAAAATAAGATAAACTGTTGGAAAAGCTGACAAAATAGGGAAAAAACCCTATGGATTGTAGAAGGGAGCTAGAGAAAGGCTTTCCATCTCCATTCACAGAGTGAATAGAAAAAAGCTTTAGATTGTCATCACAATTACAAGCTCCTTATGGAACTGTTTAAGTATCAAGCAAGAGAATCCAAATGAGTCACAGTTGTTCCCTTTCCCATGACTCTGCAAGATCTGTACACACAAGAAAGAGAGTCCCAAGATGAGGTCTTCCAGAATGCAGCAGGAGAAAACACTTCAGAATTAAAGGTATATGGCTGTGGCAACCTGCATGTAAGCAGGGAAATGCATAGGAGCACAGCTTCAAATCTTATTACCTGGTGACAGATTGCAGGCCTTCCACAGCAGAAATTCCCAGAAATTATCTCACTGACAAAGGTGGGGCTTCTCATTACTTTCCATAAGCTATTTATGACTCAACTGACAGTACCTTACTCTAAAACCCTGGGCATCAGGGAACCTCAGCATGTCTCATTTACCACTTTTCCTCTGGGTTTTTTTTCCTCTCCAGGTCCCTCCTGCTGCTTCTGACCCCATGGCATTCATTTCCTTCTCAGCCAAAGGTGCCACAGTCGACTTAGCTGAGAGAAGATCAGTGGCAATTCAGAATGTGGATGGTGCTGTCTTTGTGCAGACTGACAAACCCCTCTACAAGCCAGGACAAACAGGTGGATGAAGGGTTTGAGTCAGCCAGAAAAGTGAGAAACTGAGGGCAGGTGTGGGTCAAGGATGACAGAAACTTCCTCTTGTGGAATAAAAACCTCATCTGAGTTTGGTATCATCAAAGTTAGTGAAAAATAGAACCAATTCACGGCAGTGCAACAAAGTAATAAAATTCATGTGCTTGTACTTAGTTAATTGCATTTACAGAATCTCAGGTTCTGTCAGGTTTACTTGAGGAGAGTCACATAAAAAGTATCCTTAAAAATACAGAAAATAATAAGTTATGTTTGGAGCTAATAAAGTTAATATAAAAATGAAGCAAGCACCTCATTTCCTGTCAACAGTTCTTTCTCCTTAACTGTTGATCTATTTCAAAGTACTGATTCCATCACAACATTTAAATGACAGTACTAGCTGTGGTGGAGTTAGCTATCTCTTTAGCATAATTATACTTCAATGCTGTACAGAGTCTACATTTAAAAGAAAGACAAATTCTTCCTTCTCTGATTTTTTCATTGAACTGGTTTGTATAAACAGGCTTTTTTAGGAAATGCTCCAAAGAATGGAGTCTTTCAAGAAAGATTGAAGGCAGTAAATTTCATTTACTACAAAGATTTCTTTAGTCCAAGTCAGTAATAATTGAAGATGTTTCAGCTGACTTTCATTTTGATTTTCTTTTTTCATTGGCTAAGATAATCCTTTCATGTTCTTTGGGCACTCTTTAGTTTTCCAAAGAAGTTTAGGCAAAGTTGTGTATTGAAAATTATTTATCACCACTAATAAAATAAATGATAGAGGCATCTGCATGTGACACTTAGAGAACTGACACTTGGTGCCAGGTTGATAGTTCGACTAGGCAGTCCTGGAGGTTTCTTCCAACCTTGATGATTCTGTAATCCTTTTTTATCCTGTGTCTCTTTCAGTGTTGTTTCGTGTGGTCACTTTGAACAGCCAGTTCAGACCTGTTCAGGAGACGGTGAGTGATAGTCAAAACTTTTCATGTACCCTCTTGACGTACCTCTTCACTGAGACTCTCTCTATCTTAGATATTGAATAAGAAGGGCCTGGAATAGGCTTCCTGATATTTTTTAATATTTTTTATTTTTGGATATTTACTGTAACTCCTTCTCCCTCCATCATTTCCCTGCCTTTGTAGAGGGCAAGGCTCTGAAAGGACTTGTGGAAATCTCTCGCAGCACACAGATTTTGTAAACCCAGATATGTAGAAAAAGACTGGATATTTTTGCAGAAAATATAAATTCACAAACAGGTTATCCTCTTAAAATTATCTCTTTAATTACAGACATCAGATGTAAATTGTTTCCTTGGCCCATTCTTCTCTATCCAGAAAAAAGCTGCTCACAGCTTTCCTTATGTTCTAGTGTTTATCAACCTCCACTGTTAGATTACTTTTTTGATAATTTTGTTTCTCTCCCTTTATTTCCTCCTCCAGTATCCCAGAATCATCATTGAGGTAAGAGAGACAACATGAAATTAAGGCACGAGTTCCTTTGGAAATACTGTGGTTCATCATTTCCCATAGAGTCAACAGCTGAGGGAAACTCATCCAGAGCACACCATTTAAAGCCAATGGATTTGAGGTTGAAGAGTGGCAATATCCTCTATCAAGCACCAGAGGAGAAGAAATCAGCAGAACTGGAGGTCTTAGTCAGAGATGGCGTGAGGTTGCTGCTCTGCCTTTCATTGGAGTTCAGACAGGAGTGTTCTGCCCAGGCTTACCTTGGGAGGACTGCAGCAAATAACTGGTGAAACAGCCTCATCCTCATACACAGGCATAAGAATAGTGACTTTTTGAAATGCTGTGTTCTCATGGGGACGGGCTAACAATGAATCATCTTCTACCACATTTCACATCACTACATCTCCAAGCACTTTCTGAGAGAGACCAGCATAATATTCCTGCATTACAGAGGCAGTTGAGTCAGAAAGATTTATGCTATGAGTGTCATAGATAGGCAGCCTGTGTCCCAGACACAACTTATGCCCCAGTCAGGAACTGTTTCTGAATGATCTGAGCCCATCTGTCAGTGTAGCTAATTCCCAGTTAAACATAAACCTAGGTTTGTTAAATCCACAAGCAGAGATGGAAAGTAAGCACACGTCATCAGCCCCAAAGTACTCGTAGCCAGTGACACATTTAGCCAATATGTCAGAAGAGAGGCCTTGAAAGAAGCCAAGAAATGGTGATAAAGGTTTTGCTACATCTCTTTCTTTCAGGATCCAGAGCAAAACAAGATCTTCCAGTGGCTGGAGGTGACATCGAAGGGTGGAATTGTCCAGCTCTCCTTTCCACTAATCCCAGAGCCTATTCTGGGGTCCTACCAAATCACTGTGGAGACGAAGTCAGGTGGAAAAGAGTACCAGTCCTTCAGAGTGGAGGAGTATGGTAAGCAAGGACTCATAAGCTACCCTGTGCTGCAGTGAGGTTCTGCCTGAGTCAGATAAAGGCTACTAGTGCAGAGTTTAAGTCCTTCGAATTCTCTGCATCATGCCTGGAAAAGAAAGACATGGTGAGAGCTGGGCAGACTGGTGCATGAGAAACAGGCCCTTCCCAGCTATGTTGTCATTATTGCTGGTGACCTGGGATAAAAGATAAGTTGAAGAGAGGCAGTGTCAGCAATCTATTTGATTTTATTAGTTCACTTAATCTGTTGCCTTTCTCCTTCACTGCAACTGGGTTGCATAATAACTTTTGTTCTCGAGGGCTTAACTAGTTTGAGACATTGGCATTACTAATTTTTCTTTAAGAAAAGAGATTAAAGTGATTTATTATGGGTTTTGCTGTGACTCTTATAGTTATTATCATTATTATTATTATTTGATTTTGAAGAAGTTACTCATCACTGAAGGCTATTGTTTCTATTGTAATATACTACAGCCAGTTCCTAGTTAGTTTTTTCTTTGATCCATTTCCTCTCCCTTGTTGGTGAAAATATCTTTGCCAACTGTTTTTTTACTGTCTTATACACACACATACCTGTGTATGGCATGTAATTGCTGATCAGTCATATTCACATTACATTCTCAGTGCTGCCAAAATTTGAAGTGACAACCACTGGGCCAAAGACGATTTCTTTCTTTGATGAAGAAGTCAGGGTGAAAGTTTGTGCTTCGTAAGTATCAGAACTGAAGACAACACAATTGTGCACAACAAACTGTATAGGCATTGGATGGTGTGCTGTGCTGGGAAGCAGAGATCCTGCTGCTGGTTCAGAATGTGGCTTAGAGCAATTCCTTTATCTATGACTTTCATGATATAAAATAGGATAACTCTTGTCCTGCTACACAGCAGAGTTAAAACTGGGAGACTTTGTGTGTGTCCAAACCAAGCACTTCCTACTTGCTAGATGTTGTGCTTTGTTATTACAGAAAATGAGAATCTATCATTAAATTGGTGGCTGTGATGTGGCCCAAGTGCAGGGTGCCCCGAGCTAAAAGGGTGAATAGGGTCTTTCTGCAATGTGTTCTGCCTTGTGTAAGGTACTAATGAGAAAAAGCTGCAGGGAATGATATCTTGAGTCCAGCACTGCTTTAGAGCCTTAGATCTTAAAGAATGACTGCACCAAAACAATGGTGAAGCAAGGGTTTTCCAAAAAAATGGCAGAAACAGCCTAAAAATAGTAGAAGGGAATTCTACTAGGGCTGGCTGATTCCCAGCTGCTCTTCTGTCTGTGCTCTGGGTACTGTGGAGGGATTTAGAGTCTGCATTGCTCTGCAGCTTTTGCAGGTCTCATATTAAATCCACATGATTGAATTCTCATGTTTCTTCCTCTCCTAGGTACACTTATGGCCAGCCAGTGCAAGGGAATGCCCAAATTAATGTGTGTCAGCAGAGATTTTATGGTCCATTGTGTAAACGAAACTGGAAGAAAACCTGTGAAGCTGTCACTGGACTGGTATGACACATAACAAGTCTTTTTTTCCCTGTCAGCTTTGCTACCCAACATGTAGCGCAGTATTCAGTGGCCTCATTAATTTCCAAGGGAATACCAGAGAGATAATCTCAGTGGTGTGGTTTTTCTCACTATCTCACAGGCAATGTGAAAGGTCTCACTGAAAGACTGGGTTTTCCCTCAGAAATAATCAGTAGGAAGGAGGGAAGCTTATGAAACTGTAAATTTGTAATAATTTCTGAAACACTGGGGCTGTGTTCTTACCAAATCTAATCATCAGATCTCTGCTGGGAGTCCTTGAGGACACTTAATATTAAACAAATGATTAATTTGTCCACTAGCTCAGACTCAGTGTGCTGTGGTCACAGTGCACAACCATCATGCAAGATGGCTTTAAGAAGGAGCATGAGCATAGAGAAGACTAGAGGGGATAAGGAGAGAAGTTTCCAGGTGCTAAAGTAAATAACATTGAAACAGTCATCTGGGATGGGGGTTGGGGAGCAAGAAATGTAAGGTAGGCAGGGAGCTCTTCAGAGGCTCACTAATACATAATAAGGAGCAATTTCACAAACCTTGAGAAAAATGGGTTTTCCCCTTTGTGCTACTGTTTCAGCTGGGAAAGGATGGCTGCCTCAACGCTGTCATCTCCATCAAAAAATTCCGGCTTTACCGCAGCTACGCCATGATGTATGCCAGCCTCAATGTAGAAAGCATCGTCACTGAAAATGGGACAGGTAACACCAAGTGGATGTTGGGAGTAACTGATTAAAGCTAATGAATGGGTCTTCCTGAGAGGAATCCCCTGGATCACCATCTGTGTGGCAAACAGGCAGCAATTATAGTTATCTTTGTGTACCTGTCCCTCCAGAGCATCGCCACCCCATACAGCTTTTCAAAAGGAACAGCTTTCTGCCTGTGTTTGATTTCTGTTTCCTCCCCTTTGTACTGGGTGTGTCTCACAGGTATCCAGATGAAGGCCTATGACTATGTTTCAGTCAACCAAGAAAATGACCATGTGATGTTCAGGAATATGGATTCCTATTACAAGAGGGGAATTCCTTATCATGGTGAGGTAAGTACATGAGAGGATACATTTAGACCCAAACTCCCTGAGGTCCAGCATGATGATCTCCATGTTGCCCCATTTATGGCTGTCACCTGAACGTGCTGTCTGCTTCCCATAATAATGCTGCATAACAGTGACTGCATAGTTCTCTTGACACTCCTAGAGAAAAAAAGAAAATTGTGTCACACCTGGCTTGTCAGGTTCTGTTTTCTGCTATAGTCAGAGGATGCCTAAAAAGTGAGTAAGTGCAAGGTCATATGAGTGGGGAGAGGAGTCTTCAAGAAAATTCTTCAGGAACAGTTATGCCTAAAGTAAAGGTAGAATTCACCCTGTGTTGTATCATGCAATCTCAGAGATGCTTACTTATAGCAGTGTAGATGTTGGAGCACATTCCTACTTCTTAGCAATCTACACATGCAGGATAAACCAGGCACAAAAAGGACAATGACCTGTACAGCATTATCCTGACAGGCAGTGGAGACAGTGGGTGTGCACAGGTGTGTAGGAGTTGAAAGGTGCTACTGAGTTTTACCAGTTGCCTGTGGCCATGAAGTCACCTGGTTGTTTTGGGTGTGTTAATCAATGTTCTTCAATAAATATTCCTCCTCCCTTTGTGACACATAGCTTATTCTGCACTGATGGGAATTTCCCACTGATGGGAATTTTCCTATCATAGAACTCCCATTCCCCCAAAATACTTGGGAGCATTTGCCCCTTCAATACATTTCACCCTTGATTTCCACTCCCTGCAACAGTCCTCAGTGTTTAAGTGAGCATCCTCTAGTAAACAGAGCTTTTCTTTTGTTGTTGTTCTTTGTTTTTTTCTGAATCCCTTGGGTGTTCATTCTGTTCAGATCACTGTGACAAGTGTGGATGGTGAGCCTGTTGCCAACAGCACTGTCCTGCTGGAGCTCAATGGAGATTATCTGGCCAACTATACCACCGACAAAAGTGGCACTGCTGCTTTTTCCATTGACACGTCCAACTTCTTCGATCCCAGTTTGAAGCTGACAGTAAGTAAACACAGTAAATTCATGAATAAATACTTCATGGGAGAGAGGGTTTAGAAGGAATACATGCAAATCTGTGAAACTCATATGAGCAAACACCAGTGCCTGAGAAGAGGCACACTGCACCCCAGCTGTGGTTTTGGATTGTAGTGATCTTCAGTTCCTCCCTGCTTTTCTCTCCCCTTTAGAAGCTCTTTCTACATCCATCTTCCTTCTCTTTATTCTCTGTGTTAGAGGACCTTCCTCAGAGACTGCACTGCCTTCCCTACCTATCCATGGTGCATACCAGCATCTTTCACTGCTGCTGACTGCTTCCCTGCATTTCTGCTGGCACAAACTCATGCCTGTTATCATCACATGGTCTTCTCGTATTGTCATGCCTTTGTTCTGGTGTGATGGGAAGAGAAAAAGTGTGTCATTTAGAACAATGCCATTCTAATTCAGTGTAAGTCTCAGCAGTTAATGCAACTGGTTCCAAGCCTGAAAAAAAGCTGAAATAACCCCCCTATTGCAGTGTGCCAGGGGCATTCGGAAGACTGAAGGTGTCCAGAAGGCCGCTCACTCTGCATCGGTGAAAGAAACATCCGTCACACCAGTTCTTGCTCGTGGCTTTAACAGCCTCACAAAATCAGTTTCCCAACAGAATGTTTTACAGAAAAGATGCCTTTGCCTCTCACCTGCCTTGTGTTTTCTTTTTTTCCACACTGTTGATTCCACATGTATGGTTTTCTGTGTTGTAGGTCAAACAGGCACCACATGAATGTGAAGACTTTATCTGGGGGATTGACAATGAGCCCAAAGCCTCGTTCCTTGTCCAGCGTTTCTACTCACGGACCAACAGCTTTCTGAGGATTGAGCCAGTGACAGAGGAGCTCAGCTGTGGCCAGCAGCGAACCATCAAGGTTCACTATGTCCTGAACAGAGAAGGCTACAGCAACACCACACACACAAACTTCTACTATGTAGTAAGTCCTGATGTTATTCCTAAAACACCTTTTCTTCACCTGCCTTCAAACACCCTATAAGGCAGAAATCTCGCAATCAGACTGTGGTTATGGATCATGGCTCAACATGATGGCCTTCAAGGCTTCTCAGAACAATACTCAAAATCAATGATTTCATGGTGGAAGGGAGAAGGTGCTTTTGATCCCCCTTCATGAGATTTTTCTGTGCCTAGGTGATGACACAAGGAAAAATTACTCTCAGTGGCCAGAAGCAAGTCAGCATTTCTGGTGGTAAGTTCCAGACCATATTACTACTCGTACTGCAGAGCATAGTAAGTTTGGCAAGTGTTGAAAGCAAAGAACTGTGGCTAAATCAGGTACTAGTTCCTAAATCCCATGACCTGTTACTGCTCAGAGAATCATTTTCTTTTGCTGCAGCATCTAGCCAACCCCCCATATCATAATCACTTTTATCTTGTTAATAGAGAATCATTTTCTTTTGCTGCAGCATCTAGCCAACCGCCCATATCATAATCACTTTTATCTTGTTAATTGAAAGACATTTTGTTGTGATCAAACACATGGAATGCAACCTTCATCTGTTTTATTGTATTATTTTATAATGCCAAGGAGTATTTATGGTCTCACAGTTATTGTGTGACATCTTAGTCTTCACCAACTAGAATAATAAAACATTTTAAAGTTTGGAATAATAGGTGTCCCGTTTGAAAGGGATATTTAGCAGTCAACTCTTGAAATTCATTGCCCTTTCAGAAGTCTCCAAATACCCATAAATGACAGTGATCCTGACCTTTATTCTTTCATAGTTAAAAATAACTCTTCTTGCAGAACCTGGTCTATTTGCACACTTCATGAGATGGCTTAAGTAAGCTTCTCTCTATATATAGGACTTGTTTCACATTTACTATGTTTGGTCTTAAGCTTAATTCCCTGCGCATGCACTCATAGCTTTCATCCATGTAGAGAAGAATTTCACATTTCTTAGTGTTAAGAGAACTCTCCTGTAACTCAGGATATTCCTCTATTGCCTCTGGTGTAGGAGGTTCTAGTTTTGAGACCCAAAGGCAATGTTATGCTCTTCTCATAGAAATTGTGCACAGATTTCCATGTTTAACTTCTTCCCAGTGCAGACTTCTCTGTGCAAAGCACCTTGGTCTCAGCATCCTCCAGTTTGTATCTGTTATCTTGCTGATGGGAGCTGTCCCTCAGGCTCTGAGAGATGAATCTTCCGATATCCAATTCCCTGGGGTTTAAAGGTGCTTATAGGTTATGAATAAATACGTGGTCCTTCCACCAAAGCTAAAGGTTTGTCTGACCTCTTTTTCTGGCTTGTCCTCCCCTGATCCATGTTCCTTCCACAGCTTCCAGAGGTACCTTCTCCATCACACTGACTGTCACTGAGAAGCTTGCCCCCAGCGCCAGGTTGCTGCTCTACACGGTGCATCCTCACGGAGAGATAGTGGCTGACAGCGCCAGGATACACAGTGATATATGCTTCAGAAACAAGGTGGAAACCTTCTCTTTCTTACTAAGGGATATAGCAGGGTTTGCTGAAAAATGGTCAGGAAATGATCTCATCAAGAGCCCTGCACTGGGGATGGCATTTGGGAATGGAAAAGGTGTAGGTATGTCTGGGATCATGAGAAGCTGGAATGGGCACACATGGTCAGGCTCAGACAAAACTCTCCGCACAGCGGGGAGAGAGGGGTGCCTAGGGGGTTGTGTGAATTTGTACAAACGGATCCAAAAGGGACATCTAGCGGTAGGAGCTTTGTCCTACAGAGGACAGCGAGTGCCGACGAAAGGTGAGATTTAGATCTCTGCGCCAATCCGAGCCGCCTAATTTCCGTGGGATTGTCTTGGATTTGCTCATTTCCAGGTCCAGCTCAAGTTCTCTAAGGAGCAGGGTCTCCCGGGCTCTAAAGTTGGACTCCACTTGGAAGCTGCTGCCAACTCCCACTGTGCCCTGCGAGCAATTCAGAGCGTCCTTCTTCGGTCTGGGCAAGAGTTATCTGCTGAGAGTGTGAGTCACATCCCCAGTCCTGGGCTCTTTTGAGCTGGAAACAGCCCAGTTCCCACCTGTGATGTCTCTGCTGCTGACTGTATTTTTATTTTTCCTTTGGAAACAGACATCTGTGATTAAATTGATAGCACAACATTGCTTTTGGGAATGGTGGCAGTGTAACACATATCTCAAGAATATGCCTTATGTTAATCCTTGACAGCATATTTCCTCACTGTGGAGTGATTATGTCAAAATTGCATTTTTACAGCTCATATAGGCCTTGGGCCCAGAAAAAAAGCTGTAGATGGCAGCTGTGTGATACATGGAGTGTATCTCCATGCTTTCTGCTCAAGTTCACTCCACAAAACCATTGCAGCTCAGAAGGAGGAGGGTACAGTTCAGTCCAAATTTCTCATTCATCTCTAGGTTGGCATCACTAGTTAAGCCCACCAAAGTCTACAGGATTGCTCAGGGAGCACCATAAGCTTTGATTATTTGTAGTTTTGCACCTGCCTGAGACCTTCCTTGTGCTTACACTAGTCATTCTCACCTCCAGGTGTACTACCAGGTTGGTGGGGGTGATTTATATGGCTATTACTACAATGGGATCAACCTGGAAGATGACAGGCCACAGCAGTGTATCCCATCCAGAACCATCTTTTCTGATGGCTTGTACTTTGAACCTGTGAATGTCAGTCGTGATGGAGATGCCTACAGGATTTTCAAGGTATGTGGTCTGTGTAGGAGGCTCTTTAAGTGGGAGGGATTCCAGAAAAATTCATCTGCATTAGCATTCAACTTTCTCAGGTGGTGGTTCTTACTGCTGAGAGAAGGCAGCTGATATCTGAAACTGCCTAAAGCCCCCCATCACCCAATTTTTGCCTTTTTCTCCTCATCCCTGACTCAGGAGGTCTGAAAATCACTGTTAGAATATCCCTGGGTTGCTGCCCATGGTTCAGCTGACATTTCCTAAGCAGGACCATGGCCCTGGCTCACGACTCCAGGCACTTCTTGTAAAGATCTCTGCAGGACACTTGGTCCCTGACACACTGGACTCTGTTGCCCACTGGCCCTGTGCCCTAAGACATGAGCCAACATCAGACTCATCATCACTGCTCTCTGCAGAACACAAGGTGTCACTACTCCATAAGAAATACACAGAGGTTGGCCACGTAGAGCTGAGACATTCAAGGCTGAAAAAATGGGATTAAATGGGATGAGTGATGGGAGAAATGAGGAACAATAATCAGTGACATGCTCTGGCAGCTCGTGGATGAATGACCTGAGTAATTTGATAGATTCTTTCACATTTAGGGTATGGGTCTGAAAGTGTTCACCAACTCTGCGCTACGGAAACCAGTTCTGTGCAATGAAGAGACATCAGACATGGAAAATTACCCTTCTCACTATTCTGAGAGCAATCTCAAGGCCTCAGGTAAAAAAAGTTCATTCTGTATCTCCAGTCTCACTCTACCTGGCCCTTAAAGCTGTTGCCTGTATAAAATAACAGCCAGTATATTGGGGGGGGTTTGGGAAATAGGCCTGTGTGTGTCCCAGTTTGCATCCAGTAATCTCCTTCTGGCAGTCCTTGCAGTAGAATCCATTTGGTTTCAGGTGCAGGTGCATATAGAAAAGACAGGGAATACTGTGATGCTGCTTCTTTTATAAACTAATATTGGCTTTAAGGGGTTTTCAGGTCAGAACCTTTCATCAAATCATAATTTAACTAAATATTTAAAAGTCAAGACTTCACACAGCATGTGGCACACTTATCACAGTCTCCAAAGCCTTTATAGATCAGTGAAAGTTAAAATTATCTCTCCATCAAGTCAGATTGCTCACCAGAAGAGCAAAAGTAGCAGCCATAAGTTGCCACAAAGAAAAGTGTTATTCAACACTAGCAAAAAGTTCTTCCTCATGAGAATTGTAGTACACTAGAAGGGGATCTCCAGGAGGTTTTAGAATCTCCATCACTGTTGGTTTTCAAAACTGAGCTGCGCAAGAAGCAACCTGATCTGACTTTGAAATTAGTTCTAGTCCAAGAAGCTGGACTAGAGAATTACAGGGCTTGCTCCCAACCTAGATTTTTTTTCAATGATTCTGTGATTCTAAGTCATTGTAAAGCATTTATAAGCTTTGATGACAACACTGGCTGCTGGTGCCCATTTGAAAATCAAAGAGAGCTGTTTGTAGAGGATGAGGAACACATTTTTCTAAGCTAATGAAAAGACCTTTCAGAATGAAATGAAGTGAAATGTCTTGTAAAATACCTAGTATTTCCACTATTTTCCCATGGGAAAAGAGAACAGATAAGAAATTGTTTCTTTGCATATCCCTGTATCTCTTGGAATTTTCCCTGTTATATGGGGGGACGGGAAATTAAAAAAAAAAAAAAAAAAGCTCAAACAGGACGCTTAGTGTTCATTTGTGGTGGTGAAGCATGTCTGACAGAAGTTCAGATTCTTTTCCCATGATGTCTCTGATGCTATCCTTTAATCATATCCCCACTTCTAGCTGAGGCAGGGATTGCTGTTGGGGGTGCTCGTTTCAGCAGTGTTCGGAAATACTTCCCCGAGACCTGGATTTGGGAACTGGTTGACACTGAGTAAGTGTGTCTATCTTCACTTCTTTCTTCCTTTTTTAGTAGAGTCATTTAGCTAAAATGGACTCTGGGAAGGAACCATGGAACACAGGTTTACTTGTAGATGTGGGTCTACTTTTCCTGTCTTGGTCTATGACAATTGCAGACAAATATTCTGTGCCCTGTTACCTGTCTTTCTGGTGGGGGAAAATAAATAGGGGCTAAGAGTGAAATAAAAGTATTTTTTAAGGAGAGAGAAGGAGCTTGTTATTTTTAATCCAATTTTTAATTCAGCAGCAAAAAATTCAGTTTATTTTATTTTCTTTCAGGCTATCATAATATCTACAATGAGAATATTTCCATCTTAACTATGCCTTCAGAAGCTGTTCTAGAACATTAATCTAAATTTATTGATTCTAATCTGTGTGGCCGGACATTCTGGTTTTTCAACAATTGGTATTTCCAAATTTAAAAATTTGAGTGTTTGAGTGCTTTAACATGTAGTTAACCAGCACCTTTACCTTTACTTCAACATTATAACATTTTTTTAATATATGGAAAAAATATCTTGTGGAAAGTGAAATGAAAACAGAAGTTTTAACTCAAGCAGAGTTGAAATAATTATAACTATTATATATTCTGTAACTTGTCTTGAAAAACTCCAAAGATCATTTCTTATTCTGTGTTTCTTATTCTCTCCAGTTCCAGAGGAGAAGTCGATGTCTCTTACACCATTCCTGACACCATCACAGAATGGAAAGCCAGTGCTTTCTGTGTGCAGGATGATGTCGGGTTTGGCATCTCCCCACCTGCTTCCGTGACAGCATTCCAAGAATTCTTTGTGGACCTCACCCTGCCATACTCTGTCACTCGAGGGGAAAAATTTAATTTAATAGCCAATGTCTTCAACTACCTCAACAAGTGTGTCCAGGTACACCAAGTTCCCTTTCACTTCCTGTGTGGTTTGCTTGTTTCCCAGAGATCTTTTTGCTCTTGAAGGAGGAACCTCAGCAGAGGGTATGGGTACTGTGCTATGCAAAACACAATAAGTACTGAGTAATGCAGCGGCCTCCTTTGCCCTGCAGCCTGATATTAAGGCCATTCTCTTTCATTTGTAACCTTGCTCCTTCTTTCCTTGTCTCAGATCAGTGCAACACTGGCACAGTCAAGAGACTATGAGGCAGAGATCCTTTCATCAGGGGGCAACACAGCAACAGTGTGTGCCAATGAAAGAAAAACATATATTTGGGCTGTTAGCCCCCAAAAACTGGGTAAGTTTGCCTTTTTACCACCTTGATATATCCCTGTTTGATCTTTCTACTCCCACCCTTTAGGGTAGCATCGATAATCCACAAGCAGGCATTTCTGGACAGCTCCATTAACTGGTAATAAATTTGCTAATAATTTTTGACTGGATTCTCAATGGGAAATAAGGACACTGCTCCTTCCCAGTTTTATAGCTATGTTAATCTATATTGCTTTCAAGTCCACGTTGTCTTTTTTTTAAAAGCAGTTGTAATTACTTGCATGTGTAAGTGCTCCAAAAGTTGAAATATGAATAAAGGCAGAAGAGCTATAATTAAACTATTGCAACACTGCCCTGGGCCAGAGAAAACCCAATACAAGGCTAAGAAGAGGTGGAAATTGGTACTGAATGTTCATTTTTTGGCCAGGATGACCCCTCTTTCATTCCTCATACCAGGGCCCCAGGCAAGCACTCCTTTCCACTAACAAATAGATATGGAATCTTGGTGAAATTTGATTTTACTGGGCTGCCTTTAGAGAAAATGCATTTCTCAGCAGTTCATCAGCCTAGAAGAGGCAGTCAAAACCAGAGGTAGTTATAGACGTTGAAGATAACTTCATTTTCTTGGGCTGTTGTGTGGCTTTCCAGGTGAGGTGAAATTCGTGATTACTGCTGAGGCCAGTCTGAGCACCAGAGGTGATGGAAACAGCACATCTCCGGAAGAGACCATTTACAGTGACACCCTGTTTCAAACCCTTCTGGTTGAGGTACAGTAGGAAATCTGCAGGGGCTTTCTGCCTCGTGGAAACTGGAATGCCTGGGGCTGAGGGTTAGAAGCAATCAGGAGGGAGGGAGGGATTGCAGTACCTGAGGAGGGAGTACAGTACCTGTGTGCAGTAGGCTTTTCCATATCAAAATAAGAGTGAAAATCATGGTGGTCACAGTATCCACTGCCCTCCTGCCACTGTCTCCCTCTTGGGACCATGAGTATGTGTCCTGACAGCCCATGTTGCCAGAAGGGACGAGATTCCATACCTTACTTTTAAGCACCTTTAGCATGTGACTCGAATACTAGGAGGAGGGTGGAGGGAAGATATAAAAGGAAAAGGGTTTATTTTGAGCATCATAAAGCAACAGCTACATAGGATTAATTGGACAGAGTCCCTCTCAGAGGCTAGAAATACCTATTTTTTTAACCACTCTTTGAGTAGGAAGGTGCTCTGGAAAGGGCATTGGGTAAGAGAAGAAGCCATGGGCCAAGAGATGTTCTAGTGAAGCTAGAGTAGGACTGGGTACAAGAGGTGCCTGGTCTGGGTAGCCATCTTCACATACTGTTTTACACTGCTAAATGTCATGGTTTCATGGTGATGTTCTGCATTTTTCTTTCTCTTCCTGACCACTTCACTGCAATCAAACAGCCTGAAGGTATTAAAAAGGAGTTGACTCAGAGCTCCCTCGTCTGTGCAAAAGGTAAGGCAAGTTCCTTCCTTCCTTCCTTCCTTCCTTCCTTCCTTCCTTCCTTCCTTCCTTCCTTCCTTCATTTATTCCAGGGGGTTAAGTGAAACTGATTCACTGTCTTGTAGATCTTTTCCTACAAAACCAGACACTCTTCCAGAGAAGGAAAGATATATTCAGGGTGTCCTAGAGTGACTAGGGTACAGGGTCAGGGTGCTAGGCTAAAATTCAGGATTTTCAGATACCTTTGGCTCATTGGGCAAGTCTCTGTGGCATATTCTTTACCCAGACTGAAGACTATAACAGCCAGAACTTCTGTAAAAAAACCCATAATTTTAACAATTCTTCTTTTCACATTTTCTCATCAGGCAAAAAGATTTCTGAACAAGTGTCTCTCAGCTTGCCAAGAAACATAGTGCAGGGATCAGCCAGAGCTTATATTTCTGTTGTTGGTAAGTTTAATACTTACACTAAATGCAAAATGGCATTTCTCTTGTGCTGCACCAAGTGCCATCATGTATACATACACAAATATTATGTAAAGTTGAAGAGTAATTATTCCTGATTTTAGAAGGTAAGTTTTCTACTTTTCTAAAATGGCAGTGAGAGGCAAAATTTGCTCACAATTGTCTCATATTAAGAGGGGACAAATTGGTCCAATAATTTCCATTTATATTGCATTTCAGATTGTACTGCATTAACATATCCAGTTCAGTATAGTAAAACAGCCAAGTCAGATGAAAAGTAGCATAAGGCAGACTTCTTCAAAAAAAATATCTTAATTTCTTGGAAAGAAATCTTCTGAACTTCACTGACTGCATAATTTGAAATTTACCATTTTGCATAATGAAAAACATTTGTAAGTCAGTAAGTTCCCATGGGATAAAAGTTTCAGATCCCAATCGACTGTATTAATGTGAAAATTATTATTAAGATTTAAGGGTTCTCTTCAGTGAAAATTTTTTGATGTTCTGAACTCAGATTGTTTTCTAAATGCAGTTAGTTTTGGTGCCTGTGTCTGTGTGAGGCGTGCTGATGCTGTGCAATTACAGCCTCTGCAGCCCGTCAGCGTCGTACCCCACATAGCATCTTCACATGTACATGCAAAAACAGGAAGGAGGTTGTAAAGGGCAGGGAAATCTAACCCTTCCAAGGATTCATAGCTGTTTCTCAGAAGCCATGACAGCTGGTATTGGTGTTCATTTTTTTTCTCTCAAATTCTCAGTTTCTCCCAGGTGTCTATCATCCAGATAAGAAATGAAAAATGGGGACAATTCAGCACTTTTCTTCTATGATGTGTCTTTGGTTACTATGATTATATTAGTCATTGCCCTTAGGTTCATAATGAGAAAGTATAGACCAATGTATAATGCTGTCTGTGTAATAAAAACCTGTCTGAACTGAGCTGACTCCATACATTTTTCACTCTTCAGGAGACATTTTGGGTACAGCCTTGAGGAACATAGACAACCTCCTCCATATGCCTTATGGCTGTGGAGAACAGAACATGGCCTTGTTCACACCCAACATCTACGCCCTGGATTATCTCAATAAGACTGGGCAGCTGACTGAAGAGATTAGACTCAAGGGTACTGGTTATTTATCCAGAGGTAAGAGATTTTCAGATTCTTCCATCTTCTTCCCCAGGGAAATGGTTGCAGGACCAAGCCTGACAAAGTTTAAGCAGCATTTGGACAGTGCTATCAGGCAGATGGTGTGATTTTTGGGGTTCTTTGCATGGTTAAGAGGTGATGGTGATGTGATCTTGACCAGTGATGGTCCCTTCCCACTCAGAATAAGCTGAGATTCTGTGATCTAGTATTGTGATGGTTTGCCGTGAACTTTCAGCTCTACATGATGAGCACTGATCTCTGAATTCCAGTACCACAATAACTGCATAGCAGCAGGCAATGAGAGCAGCCCAAAAGCAGCATGTCATTCTTCCAGGAGCAAAAGCAGCTGCAATTCAGAGTGGCTGGCATTATGCACCAGACATACATTACCTGATACTGAATCCAAAACTCTTACTGCTTCAGTTGGACAAACAGCAGAACTAATCCTTTCCTGTGATTAGAAAATGTGTCTTCTTTATTGTGTTTTCAGGCTACCAGAAACAGCTGTCATATAAACACCGGGATGGATCCTACAGCTCCTTTGGGTTACAAGACAGAGAAGGGAGTGTATGGTAAGGGATGACACTTTCTATTTCCCTAGAACAGGATCTTTAGGCTTTGAAACACAATCCAAGTATTCAGTGATTCTTATTTTTAATAGACTAAATGAATATAGTTCAATTAATTTGAATCTCCTAGTAAAGGAGAAATTAATAACTGGAAAGAGGGCAACAAAAGGATGGTATGATCACTGGGAGCTGGAGTACATAATGTTCAACAGGAAACTGAAGGATCTGGGTTTGTTTAGCCTGTAGAAGAAGAAGCTAATGAGAGACCTGGGTAAACTTTTCTGCTGCCTGGATGGGCACTGTGGAAATACAGAATCAGATTCTTGTTGGAGCTGCACAGAGGAAGGACAAGAGTTTTTCCTTACTCAAGTTGCTACAGACAATTCTGGGTGGGTAGAAGGAATAAAAATCTTCCCCAGGAGAAGGCTGTAGCACTGAGACAAATGCCCAGAGAGGATGTGCATATCTCTATTCCCAGAAACTTTCACATGACTCAACAAAACACTGAGCAGCCTGACACAGCTCTGAAGTTGGCTTTAGTTTAAGCAGGTGGTTTAACAAGAGACTTCCAAAGTTCCCTTCCAATCTGATTTGTTTCACAATTCAAATAACTAAGACTAGAAATTGCTAACCTCAATCATCAAGCTGTGTCTTCATACTTTGCCACTGCTCTAAAATAATGGTTTCAGCACAGTAATGGAAACACATCAGGTCAATTTTTAGTATCAGGATTTTATATATTATTTATTTAAAACTTAGAAAACACTTTCTTCTTTTACCTCAACCATTATGAAGTTATTTTAATGTAGTTTTCTATGCACATCTTATGCACTGGTAAATGTCCTTGGCCTTGTTCACACCATATCTGCTTTGTGTTTCTGGATCACCTGCAGGCTCACTGCCTTCGTGTACAAGTCACTGGAGCAAGCCAAACGCTACATCTACATTGATGACAATGTCCAGTCTCAAACTTTGATCTGGCTGGCAAGCAAACAAAAGTCAGATGGCTGCTTTGAAAATGCTGGATCACATTTCAACAATGCTTTGAAGGTAATTGAGATAGATATAGCAGCAATCTTCCAGTGCTGCCATCTGGATTTATTTAGATAAGACACAAGCTTACTCTTCATCACACCCTTACTCTTCCTAGTACTGTTATCTCGTGTTTCTCCTATACAAGCAGGGCATAATTCTTATGTGTGTTCTTGATGATGAGGTAAAAACAAGTAGAACTTAGTTATAAGTCTTGGGTTTTATTTTCCACCACTGCATTGTGTGCTCAGCCACATGCTATTGTCTGCTTTATTACACACATATGAAAGTCAAGAAGATGCAGTCAATTATTTTGGCTTTATCCTGTGTGAACTTGATCTTTCTTGTTCCTGTGCACACAGGGAGACAGAAAATACTGCTGATCTCAAATCTAACTGGTATATGAACTATGAATTGATTCATACATTGTTTCTTTCTAGGACATTTGTCCTAACCGGTTCTTTGCTTGTTTCTCATCAGGGTGGAGAAGAAGCTGAATACTCCCTCACAGCCTATGTCGTGGCATCACTGCTGGAGGCTGGACACTCTGCTGCAGTAAGTGTTTGGTGCTGCTAGCACAGTCAGCCATTTGTCAAGCTGCACGAGTCACAGTCCTTCTTTTGCAACGAGGAACTCTAATACTGATTGTAGGACAGTAGTTGACTGTAGACAGTAATTTTCAGAACCCTGCAGTCCCCTGCAAGTATTTAATGAGTGTTACAAATCAGTTACATAACTAATGCCTATGGATTCACCTGACACACCCCCAAGGAATCCAGCTGTTTTAGACAATGGTGGTCTAAGTAGGTGCAAAATCCAGACTGAATTTGCCCACTCCATCCAGAGTCCACTTTGGAATTTTCTCTGAATTTGCCCAGTCCAAAGTTCAAGCTATCCAAATCTTCAGTCAACAAACTCACGTTGTGCACTTAGTTCCAAGTTGTGTTTCCATTTCCCTATGGAAATCTTAATAATGGAAGGAAACAATGAGCTGCTGGTTGTAGGCATTGGGAAATGAGCCCAAGGTCTATTCTCTGTAATATATTTCCTGCATATCCTTGTGACCTTGTTTTCATGCTGACTTTGTTCTTTATGTAATGGGGAGGAGGAGAATTGTTCCAAATCTGACAAACATGTTCTAGATGTGCTGATTTTTTGAACATCCCTCAGACATGGGGTATGGTATCCCTCAGACATGGGATATCAAGGTACATGAGACCAACAGAATGAAAAATTTGTGTAGAGTCAAATATTCCTATAGCAACATGAATTTCCAATATCTTCATAAGAAGCTCCCAAACCTGGTGCCACAGGTTTAAGTGAAGCTGCAGAGACATGACATGGTTAGTAGTGTGCTGGTGATGTCTGAGATGAAGAAGAGTTCACAGAGATAGTTGATAAGGCTAAAAGGTCTGAAGAGTTACCTTTGTAGTTACAACTGGAAAATGAGCAATATCCATTTGAGAGAATCTGCTTAACCATGAGATCTCAATACACTTTACATAGTTCTGTAAAAATGGTCCCCATTTTATTGCTAAAGCAACTGAGGGACAAAGGTTTCACTTGAATAGGGTCATCTCATGAGCCAGGAAGAGAAACAGTGCTTTCTTATTCTGGCAATGCTGCCTCTAAATAAATGCAGAAAGGAGGCAGCGTGATTGGAAGGGCATTTTTTTACAGGATGCACTCAGTAGGACCTTAAACATGCCACGGACCATGTGCATTTCTACCATGAAGAGTCAGAGATTGCAGCTCAAGCAATGATGGAACTATTTAAAAAGTATTGTGTGGAGACCCAAATCCAAGTACCTGACACCCTGCCGTGTTTTGCATTACCAGCATCCTGTCGTTCGGAGTGGCATGAACTGTCTGGAGACTGCCTATAACAGCAGGGTCCACAACCTGTATAACCAGGCCCTCCTTGCCTACGTTTATGGCTTAGCTGGCAGAGAGGAGAGACGCCAGTTCTTCCTTGAGCAGCTGGATGGGGCAGCTGTCAGGGCTGGTAAGTGCAGCATGGCCGTGGCAGAGGCAGTGCAGCTGCTGGAATGGCATATTGTGTCATGTAAGCTGTTCTGATGCACAGTTTTGTCATGAATGCTCTCCCTTCCCATTTCGTGCCTGCTGTGCTACTGAATTTATCTCTAGGAGTTTTTCTGTCTGTCTCTTTTGGCTTCACAAAAGTTTGAGCTGTGGCCTGATCTATGAAATTTTAAAATAATTCAGGGGGAGAGAGGGTCCCCTGCATGCCCCAGCCCAAGGTATTGAAAGATTGTACCTAATTTTCCAATTAGTTTCCTCTTGTAATGCTGAACAAACCCACTTCCCTTGGCTATGTCATGTGCTCCTGTTTGCAACTGCCTTAGCATCCTTCTATTACACTGCCTTCACTTCAATCCCTCTTTGTCTTATAGAACCTGCTTTTATTAATTCCCTTTCCATCCTTTCCTGTATTGTTTTCCAGCTCAGAAGTAAAACTGACCCAGTTCAGGACACCAAGATCTGAAAAAAAAAAAATTTTCATGCTTTTTACACCCTACTTCTCTGTTTTCAGGTGGATCTGTTCACTGGCAGAGAGAAAAGAAGCCACCAGCAGAACGTTTCTTTGACTTCTATTCCCGTGCCCCTTCTGCTGAGATTGAAATGACCAGCTATGTGCTCCTGGCTCTGCTCAACAGAACCAACCTCACTCCAGAAGATTTATCTTATATTTCCCGCATTGTGTACTGGCTTATCAAGCAACAGAACCCATATGGTGGCTTTTCCTCCAGCCAGGTAACAACTGGATGTGGTAAAAAGAAAGCACCTTGGAGCAGCACAGTCTGCAAGCTGAATCTTGACAAATGACAAATCTTTCTGGTTGCATATGGATTTCAGTAATACTGGATAACTGGTGCTTGCATGGGTTGCCTTGTCAAAGGCACACCATGGTCTTCAAAGCTTTACACATAATTTGGTTTTAAGCAATCAGAATTTACCTGAGTTCCAAGTTAGCCATGGACAGCTGTCACTGCTGGCACAGCATTATCCCAGGACTTCTGTGATAATTAAAATCTTTTGCTTCAGAATCACAGAATCCAGAATGGGTCAGGCTGGAAGGGACCACAGCAGGTCATTTGGTCCAATCTCCCTGCTCAAGCAGGTTCATCCTAGAACACATGGTGCAGGATTGTGTCCAGACCGGTCTTGAACATCTCCAGCAAGGGAGACACCACAAGCTCTCTGGGCTGCCTGTTCCACTCACCTGTACAGTGAAGAATTTCTTCCTCATGTTCAGATGGAACTTCCTGTGCATCCATTTCTGCCCATTGCCCCTTCTTCTATTGGTTAGCACCACCAAGAAAAGCCTTGATCCATTCTCTTGACACCCTCCCTTCAGATTTTTGTGAGGTCCCCTCTCAGTTGTCTCTTCTCAAGGCTGAACAGGCCCAGTTGTGTCAGCCTTTCCTTGTAAGAGATGATCCAGTCCCTTAATCATTCTTGTCACAATGCTCCTCTGGACCCACTCCAGGAGCTCCAAGTCTCTGCTGTACTTAGGAACCCAGACTGGACAAGCACTCCAGATACATCTCCCTAGGGCAGGAGAGAGAGAGAGGCAGGATCAACACCCTCCATCTGCTGCCAAAGCCCTTCCTAATGCACCACAGATAGACTTACTGGTCACCAGAACACACTTGTGGCTCAGGGACAGCTTTTTGTCCACCAGGATGAGTTCTACAAGAACTTGTGTCTTGTCTCCTTGGCTCTTTGCAAAGCCCCCCTGCATTTATGAGTACTGACAAAGCACCAGGGAAATAAGAGCTGCACCAATCTCACACATCCTCTTACACCTGGGTATCTAATTGGGGATCCTGTTATTCTTTTCAGGACACTGTGGTTGCTCTCCAAGCTTTAGCCCAGTATGCATATCTCACCTTCTCCAAAGAAAGTCTTAATACAGTCGAAGTTCACTTCACGGAGATCCCCAGTAAGATTTTCCAGGTGAACGACAAGAACCGCTTCTTACTGCAGCAGGCTTCCTTGCCCACTATTCCAGGGAGATACAGTGTGGAGGTGAATGGCACTGGCTGTGTCTATCTGCAGGTAAGAAAGCTGGGAACTCAGCACCACCCTCTGGGAACTAAGCAGGGGGTTCTCCATGCCTTATTCCTCTCCATGTGTCATGCTCTCCTTTAAGTCTGTGACCATCTCACACTTTCTATCTCTTTTAGACCACCCTGAGATACAACATGCATTTGCCGAAAAAAGCTGCAGGATTCTCTCTGTCTGTAAGGACAGCAAATGTGTCTTGCACAGGCAACTATCCACCCAAGTTTGACCTTGTCCTCTCTGCCAGGTAACTTCCTTTCACTGACCTACCCCCTTGCATTCACGGTTTGGTAAAGCATCCAAGATAGGATATAAATACAGGCAGTTAATTGCTGCTCTGCCACTGTAGGAAGAAAAACAGGATTACTGGGAGCTAAAAATGGCATTGACTGGTCTCCTTTCCATTTGCAGACCAGACTAACAGAACTTTTCTCATTTTAGTTACACGGGGAACCGCAGCGTCTCCAACATGGCTATTATTGATGTGAAAATGCTCTCAGGATTTGTTCCTGAACAATCTTCCCTGAAAAAGGTAAAAAGTGGGACCAATGTCAATATAAAGCCTAAAAACATAGGAAGTTGATAAACACAGTTTCTGATTAGCAAATTTGAGCCCATGGGAATACTGCAAAGTCCCTGGGCGTTGCCTTCTCTCACATACTCTGTGTTTCAAATTTGTAGCTGTTTATGTGTTGAAGACAAATCTGTTAGGAGTTGCCAAATCCTGTGGCTCAGGAGAGCTAAGACTTCATATCTCCAAGTCCAACCAACAGCAAAGTTCAGTGTATATTCCCAATAAGCAGATATGCACACTACACACATATATATCCATATATACATAATATATGTGTCACACAGATGAGTAGACAGGAAAGACAGCACTTCCACAAACACAGATAGCACAATTGGCCTTATCCTGTTCCGTTTTCTGCCTGACCAGATTAAAATCTCATTTGCAGAAAAGAGGAATAAATAAATGCATAATTACACACAAGCACATATATACATGGAAAAACACATGATGTGGCTCCTTATGGCAGCTGGCCTCAGGCACTCAGTCTGCCCCTCAGCTGCCCCTGGACCCTTGCTTTGTTGAGCTGCTGGCACCTGGACATGTGCCTCCTTCAAGGCCTGAGCCCCACTTCAGTGCCTGGAACTGAGGTCCCCATCACCCACAGGTACAGCTGAGGGTCTCTATAAGCACTCTTAAACTTGCAGCAGATGAACTGGGGTCCCCTGGTTTCACAGTGGTGTCAAACAGACACATACACACAGAGACATGAAAGTAAGATTCCACTAGCTGCTCCAGAAGAATGTCCACTTCCAAGACTTCATGGTTTCTCCAGAAATAGGCTCGGACACCCTGGTCCCTTTGGTAGCTGTCTTGGACCCTCTGGTGTCTCCAAAATTTGGGTCAGGTTTGTGCTTGACTCAGTAGGTGGCTGCTATTCCAGTTTATCACTAGTGACCACACGCTGACATACATACTCCTGTCACTACAAGCCCGAGGTCTGGTGTCTCAGCATGCTGGCACTCCAGGCACACTGTCCCTGTGACCTCTGATCCTCTCTTCAGTGACTTGCACTCCCTACACACATGTTCACACAGAATAGAGAGCCTTTCACCCTGGAAAATTGCCAGGAACAGAGATTATTAAGGCAGGAGAGGCTGTGGTGACCAGGTGCAGGGCAGCCAAATGTGCTGACCACCAACCTGTTAATGTGCAACTGGCCTCTTTTATCTCATTTTCCACCCTTTTCCCTTCCAATTGGATTTTATCCCTCTCTTTGTTACTTCTGGCTCTTCCCCTAAACACCCTGTAATAACTCCCTCCTGAGTCCCAGCATCCCATACTCACCCCCATGTTCCATAGGCAGCATTCCCCTTCAGTCTGCAAGGTGATCCAGGGATATTCTGCTGTTGACTCCCCTGGTGGGTCTCACACTGGCAATGGGCTAGTCACTGCCCTGTGGCAGCCCCAGGGGGAAGTGGGTCAGAGTGCCCCAGTGCCTCTGCTCAGGTTCCTAGGGTTTCCCTGTGCTCCTCAGTGTCTGTGTGTGTGAGTCTGTAATCACACAGCCTAACAGAATCTGTGTGAGAAATACTGCTGCCATTGTTAATTTGCTTTAACTGGAGTTTTGCATTATTGTCCCTCTGACAAGGGTTATTTCTTCCTCTACGGTATAGTCTAACAAACAACCAAAAAGAGGAGGTTATTGATCCTCCTCCTTTACTATCCAGAAATTTGGTTATGATGATGACAGTTCTGTGGACAACACTCATAAGCACCTCGTTTAGGTTCCTAATACAATTTAGGTTCACAAGAGATGAGTTACCTTCAAGCCATGAGCTGTAATTTTCAAGTTGATAAAAAGAAGAATGAAATTCTTTGTAGAGTCTGCTCATACCTATGTGTATTTACAATTATTCAGCATTCAGGACTGGGGGGTTTTTTGTTGTTTTTTTGTTTGTTTGTTGGCTAGAACTGTATGAAATTGATAAATTTTCTTTGGGAGACTTCTTTTTCTGTTGAAATGCTATTCTGTTTGGCATCCTACTCTTCTGCATATACACTTGGGGAAAAAAATAGCCATTTTTTAAAGTTTGGCATATTTTGGGTTTGTATGTTTTGATACCAAAATAGTTTTGTTCCCATTCTTTTCTAAGTGTTTTTAAACTTTTATGTTAAACATACAATGGACGAGAAAGTGAGTCAACTTGAGCTGGAGAAATTAATTCCCAATTCCCTTTGAAATGCGAGAATTCTTAGGTTGGTGGTGAAAGTCACAAGTATCAAAGCTGACTGGTGGAACTGTGTACCACTGTGACTGGCCAGCACGTATCAGGTTATAAAAACACTCAGCTTGCATTTCATTTTTTGGCGACTAGATGGCGGGGTGGGATAAAAGGAGCAGGGCAGCCACTTCAAATGCATTTTGCTGCGGAATCTGTAAATCTCCCTGGCAAGTCTCTCGTGCTGACATTGCTGTGTTTTGCCTTATTTAAAGCTCCGGCACGAGAATTCTGTTGTGGATCGTGTAGACATCAAGAACAACCACATACTCTTCTACCTTCAAAAGGTAAGTTTGGGAGGTTTCCTTTCAGTTTTATTAAACTGGGAGTTTCAAACAGGCTCCCAGATAAAAGAAAAAATTTATTAAGATCATATTAACAATACCCATGCCTTAAAGATGTAAAGATACTTCATTCAAGCCTACGTTACAGGGGATAATGGAGACATTGCAATCAAAGTAATAAAGGGAGAAAAGTAGGGAGAAGAGTCTTAGGAGTACTGAAGGTGATTTTAGCTGGGATAAGGCAAGGAAAGAAACTAACAGGAATTTTTGCTTACAGGATGAATGCTGATGTGTTGAAAACCACACTAACAGGGAAAAAGGTTGGGGCAATTGGCAGTGGAAATAGGAAGAAAGAAAAGAGCACACAATTTTAGCCACAAAACATATTTATCAACAGCTTTTAAACAACTACCCAATTTAACATCAAGTTTACAAACTGGAGGGAACTGTAGAATGGCACATTGTCACACAGTCAATTCAGAAATGAATCTGTTCAACCTTAGCCTCAGGGATATTCGTGAAAAGTTCTGATGCATCTTCTTGTCTTGCCCTTTTCAGGTCTCCCAGAAGGAAATCAGCTTCTCCTTCGGTGTGGAGCAAAGCCTGCCTGTCTCAGACATCAAGCCAGTGCCTGTTCATATATATGATTACTATGAAACAGGTAGGTGACCCAGCAGGCCTCGGTGACACCTGTGACAAAGGAGAGACAAGGAGGGACCCACTTAGCAATTCTGCTGGTTTTGATTACTAGACTGCAAAGGTTTTGCAGAGCATAAACAGTTCCTGCCCTCCTGTCTTTACATTTCTTGCTTCATTTCAACATAAAGCAGATAAGAAAGTGATACATGAGAGTTTCTGTCTTACAAAACACATACAAGAAGACACATTCCACTTTGTTTCCACAGTTTGGACATGATGGTTAAAATCAGTAACTCAAAGGCAGCAGTGTTCCTGACTTCCCTGAACTGCATTAGCTAATTTTTTTATGTAATATTGTCATAGCAGGCTGCAGCAAAAAGATCTTCCTTAGTGGAATTTAAATACTTAAGTAGGAATGACAGTCTCACTTAACAAAAGAGGAATGTAAGTAACTAGAACTAGAAAAATAAGCACCTGTCTGCCTTTCTTGAACTGTGTCCTAGCAGATTAGGAGCAGCAGCAGCAGCAGTCCGAGAATTGACCCTGGAGTGCATTTTCTGCCACCTGATCCACATCTTGCATGGTGGCAGCAATGATGTGTCCTGACAAACATGGTCAGAGTGCACTGGTCTCTGGCTGTGCAGCCCTGCAACTGCATGCCTTGACAATTGGGAGTCTACCAACAGATATCTTCTGTTTTGTAGCATGTTAATGACAGGTGTAGATGGACTGGGGTCAGAATGATTTCTCACTCTCATACAAATGTCTTCTTCCTTTCTCCTTTCCAGATGAATATGCCCTTTCAGAGTACAACACACCCTGCTCCCCTTCTTCCAGCTGAAATCTGATGTGTGCCAGAAGAGGTAATGGTTCAGAAAATATCAGGTAAGCAGTGTAGAACAAGAAGAGGATAAGAGACTTTTCCACCCCACCCCCACCCCTGAGAGCACAATGAAAAACCTGTAGAATAATGAGGAATAAGCAAATCCCATATTGCTGTAGATAGAATGACCCATTCTGGCCCACAATTCAAAAAGAACTGGGTTCAATGTGGATTAGAATCTGCAGATAAAGTCTTTTTCCTGACAAGGGAGATGCTGTGCAGTTGTTGATTCTGACCATCCATCCTGTTTTGAAATGTATTACATACTCCCGTGGGAGATTTGTGTAAAAGTAAATGCTTGAAATGTGTTCTGGGCCATAGATTCCTCCTAAGAAATCCTAATCTAGGAGAATAATGTGCTGCTGCTGCTTCTGTAGATTTCACTTGTTTTGGTCTTTCCATTATCCAGAAGGAAAATCCTGAAGAAAATACTTTGATCCTCACCTTTTTCAGCAATTGAACTGAATCATCTACAGCTGACAGAATTCTAATCACAGGAAGACAACTTTTGTGCAAGTTTTGTTTTTATCTAGAAAGAAATGTTTTCTTCAGATTAGCATCTCATGTTTTACTGCCCTTTGTAATAAAACATTCTGATTGGCAATGGTATTTGTCCCAGCCTCCACTCCTTGGTCTGTCTAGAACTGGGTCAACACAAGAGCCCAGGATCTGGTAGGAAAGGAGCAGTCCAGTGCACACCCTGAGAGCACTGCTCAGCAGGATGTCAGGCTTGCCCAGGGATAGCTCAAGTGAAACCAATCCTACCTCACAGTGCAGGAACCTCTGTGACAGGGGGAAGTCATGACAGAGACCCTCAGGCTCAGTGTAATCCCAGAAAGATGCAAAAGAAATCTGGAAGCTGTGGGAGAACATGAGTGTTGGTTTGGAAGGACCTGGGGAAGACACCAAGTGCAGCCTCCTGCTCTAAGAACCACCCAACAGAAACCAACCAGCAGAAGGGTGTCCAGCTTGAGAGTGGCACTGGGGTCCAGAAAAAAAAACAGACTTCAGCAATTCAGCAACACCAGCACCTAGGAGACCTTGGGAAGCAGCTAGAGAGTTGCTCTAAACAGATGAGGAATTTGACATAGGAACCTAAGGCTCTTTGTGAATTTAGATTCTGGCTGATGTGAGCTAAGTGCCTCAACACCCTTGAGAACCTGGCCCCATGCCCTGATTCTCTTACCTCTCTACACACACCACCTGGCAGGTGAAAGCATCAGGCACAGAGCAGCTTTTCATGTGATGGCACTGTGCATGCAGGCAAGCCTGAAGGGGCACTTTGATGCATAAAGCAACATTTATGAGTACATGTGCCACCTATATTTCTGGTTATTCTCTTTAGGGTGGACAGAAATATGGGAAGGGAGTTCTCTGGTTTGTTTTTGTTGGTTTGGGGGTTTTCTGTCTCTCTCTTTTT